>JABSTQ010010369.1:600000-1053295 GCA_013358835.2 Ixodes persulcatus | reverse complement strand
AGGAAAGGGAGTTCGGAAGAAAAGAGCGAGGAGAATAGGGAGTTTAAACTACTGAAAAGCTTTCTTCCTTCACCGGTCACCTTTTACACCGGTAGGCGCAGCAGCCCGTCATAATGCGCGCATGAGCGCTGCGAGAGCGGTCAGCTGTAGCAACACCAGCTGATATCAGGGCTCTCGCCAATGAACCTCTTCCCGCCAAGAGAGCTTTTGGGAAATTCATGACGACCGGAAGTCCAAAACCGAAAGCCAGATGTCACGTGACAACTGGCCAATAGTGTGCGCGGCGGCTAGTTCAAAGAATGGCGCCACTTTTCCAGGATATGGGGGCTTTAGCCTCCCGTCGTTCGACGCGCCGGACGGCTGCTTTGGTAACTGTGGTGTATTCTATGGGATATGTATGTTACGAAGCGCAGCGTCTAGATGGCGTTCCACCGTACTCTATATGAAACAAACAGTTCGTAAACGAAAATCTAGATGGCGCTTCAAACAACGGGAGGCTAGGGTGCCTCCATCTGCCGGCCACTTCCGCTGACAGTGGGGAGACACCAATGGAGCCAATGGAGCGCCACAATATGGCGCTGAGTCAGTATTAGCTCCATATTGGGTGTGGGACCTGTAGAGTGCGTGTGACAAAGACAGCGAAAGTTCTGGAAAGATAGATGCAATATGACGCCAGTGAGAGCGTTGCAAAATTCGCCACAAAATGGCGGGTGTCTCCACCCTGTCAGCGGAGCGGCCGGCAAATGGAGGCATCCTACGGGAGGCCAGAGCCGTGCGACTCTTGGTTCCGCGCCTGAGCTCGTCACCCTCCCAGACGCAACAAACTGGTGGCCCAGAAGCCGGAAATAATATCCTGGTGGTGGTCGCAAGAAACGAACTTGATAAGTGCGTCGGAGTAACTCTCGGTGACTGAAAATATGGTGCACGTGGTGTTTCAATCACGGTCATCCAAAATCATGGTGGACGAGTGCGACTAGAGGAACGATCGACATAATCCGTACGCCAAGCGCCCAGGGCCGGGAATCCGCCGTCCGAGCGGTCACACACTGTCCGAGCAAACAGAGTTCGAGCGGCACATTCGTTTCTTACATCTTTCTGCGTGATCATTAACGAAACTTCGCGTGCACCTATTTTCAACCACGAAGGGTCACTTCATTTTACTTTTACGCGCTTATTAAAACCATATACGAACATATACCTTGATCAGAACTGTTTCTCGCTACCACCGCTAGGGGATCCTTTTCGGCTTCTGGTAGATCAAGAGAGCATGTCGAGCCCTCTTCCCGATTCTGGCACACGCCCTGGCTCTGCCCGCGCCTCCCATTGACCAAACTCTCCCTATACACGGCTCTGCGGGAGGCTACCGCCAAGCCTCCTTTCCCTCGCGAGTGGACCTTTTCCACATACCGACGGCACCAGGCGGTGGCTGCACGAACTAAAAATCGAGGAAGTGATCTACCCGCGCTACAATCGATAATGGGAGCTACGCTACCAGTTTCTTCGCTCTTTTTTTTTCCATTCTTTTTTTCTGTAACACAATTTTATATATATATGCTGCAATTACGTGTTCTACTCGCTAATTTACAGCCTCATTCCGAATTTCCTCGATTTTTCGTGCCGACTTCCGCCGCTTGGCATCGGGCGCACGCGCAGAACGCTTCTCGGAAAAGGTGCCTTCCTCACCCTTTCCCCCTCTCCGCGACTCTGCCGCTCTTCCGTTTCGACGATAGCGCCAAATATTTGATAGCGCCGTCTAGGGCACCCTCTCTGTGGGACGGCTCGGCTGGTTGCCACTGAAATGCTGCGAGAAACGTGTTTCTTGATTGTTTTTAGCTTGCAGGTTTCGTTTTCTCCAGGATTTGAGAGTTTGCAATCTCGACGCTATATTTACCTCTGGGTATGTCTCTTTAATAGGGAGTTTTCGTAGATCGTTTCCGCTGTCCCGCAACGCTCTCCGCAACCAGCTACGCAAGCCGGAACTCTACAGCCAATGCCATCGGCGCGCCGGCGCAGTAGCGGCTGCTTCGTTGCGGAGGGCTTAGCGGAGGGGGAAACGCGGTCTACGAAAACTCCCTATTGCCTCGCGTTTAGCGCGAGCACGTCAGTTTTGTTGGTGCTCGGGTGCGCGTTAAGGCCCGTTCACACATTTGCGTTCAGAGCGACCACTATGCTTACGAACGAATGCAACCGCTGCGACTTCAACGACAACTGTACGCGACGTGTACACACACATGGAACCGCATGCAACCAACGAATCAACAGCCAATGAGAAACGAGCTTCAGCTCTTGCTCCTAGCCATAGTAAGCAACCCAGCTATGCTTACAAACATGGCGGACGGTTTCCTGCCCGACGCGAGGTCCACCTCACCGGAGCAGCCAGAGGTTTTGGCTACGGCGTACAGTCACGAAGATCTGCTGTGCGCCTACAATAGCTGTGTAAAGGCTGGTTCAAACATCTGATACGAACCCGTTATCCACGTCTGGGTCCGTTGTGACCGGAATGACCGCTCTGCGCCTCGCGTACGCTCCTGCGACCAATGCAACAAACGCAGTGCGTCGGCAGCACGGCGACCGCCTCTCCGCCGCCGTCCGCTGTTGGGGTCGCGCTACCACTCACTTGCGTAACAGAAATAGATAGACCACCTCCTATGACCACAAACTTTATTTTTTTATTTTTCAGGAAACGCTTGCAGGGTAGTGCATTAAAAAAAGAAAAAAGATGCAGTACGCCGTCTTGCACGATCACGACTTTAATACACGACTTGGCCAACTGTACACATCTCGCCACACGCCTTTTCTACGATTATAAAAGACGATCTAATCTTAGCAGCGATATATCAACGTAGAAATATAATTTCGTGATCAGATAGACGTTGCGAGCGAGACATTAAGAGCGCTCAGGATTGCTAACACTAATCACCTTTCTCGGGTGATGAAAACACGTGAAAATTCGCATCCTTTATACGGTACGCACCAGTAATACCTTGAACTTGAGCACACGCATGGAATGCGCCAAAAAAGAAATCCGGGCGATGTTCGAGGACTCAAATGCTAAGAAAGCACCACTGTAGTCGAAGTAAACAAACACGACGGCACGGGCGTTTCTGCTGTCTTGAGTGTGCCGCCACGAGATCGCCGCACGAGTAGGTGGATCTTCCCTTCTAGTACGTGCTGGGTTATCATAACGACACACGACGAAAATTCACAGTCAAGGATAGCGCTTTTACGCGGAACGATGAGCTTCCACCACGCCGTCCACGTCGACGATCACCACCGACGCCATGTTGTCATATTGAAGGAGCCCGGCACGACCGGCATGCAACGCGCGCGACCAAGCTCTCCTCGATCTGTGATTGGTCTGTCGCTCCCGTCGTTCCCGAACGCAACGAAAAAGTTCAGCCCGGCTCAACTCCTTGCGTTGCGAACGAACACGAACGAAACGACCGTTTGGCGCTTCGTTGCTATGGTAACTCGTCGTTCCAACCGGTTGCATTCGTTCGTAAGCGTAGTGGTCGCTCCTAACGCAACTGTGTGAACGGGCCTTAGATTACACTGCTAGTTTGCGTGGGCTCGGATCGTTTAGTTATTCGAATCATATGCTATGTTTCGCTGTATGAACATTTATTCAGCATATTTGAACTTCTTAACAGATACCCATAACATCATTCCTCCGTGGCCTGACATTCGAGTGATAGGGCGAAGGTGATAAGAGGCAATTAGTGCGCGCTCCTCAAGTTGGAATGCGAGGCGCATTCCAACTAGCGCGAGATTTCAATGTCGCGTTCTAGCGCTGTGAACAGAGAATGGCCCTGTCGCTGCTTGTTTATAGACCCTTTTCATGGCAAACGCCACCAGGCGGTGCTTCAGTCTGTGGAATCCAATGCTGAGGAAGTATCACTTTTGAATCATGACGATCGGCAGTTGCGTCTACTCTGCACAAGCACCAAAAAGTCGGCTCCCACAACAATGTTGGGGAACAGAGTGCCGATACTCTAAGCGCACCTAATTTATACTCTGTTTCATACTTAGCGTGCAACGCTGTCAAAGCTACTGGCGCGAGCGTGGGGCTTGATCTCGTTGATTATTTGCACGAGTTCTCGCGCAAGCAAAACCACAGATGAAGCCACGCGCTCGCGCCAGTAGCTTTGACAGCGTTGCACGCTAAGTATGAAACAGAGTATAGTGGCTCTATACTTCGTCTCACCCTATTGGAAAATCTTGATGATGGAAAGATGATGGAAAAAGCCTCATACAAGCGTAACCGTAATATGGGACATCCTATACAGCGAAAAAGCGGCTCCAGTATAGTGGATTGAAGCGGAACGATACAGGCGGACGGAACCATACAAGCGTGTCGTATTATGAGACATCCTATACCAACGAGGTGGATCTTGCGGAACCATGTAGGCGGATGGAACCATAAACGCATAACGTAATATGGGACATCCTATACCAGCGAAAAGGCGATACCATCATGGTGGAGCCATATGGCTCCAACATGCTGGTATCGCCTTTTCACTGTTATACAGGGCGATTTTTTAAGCTTTACATATTTGTTTAGAAAGGTTGTGAAAGCTACATTAATGCGGTTTGTGCAGGTGAGTTATACGTCCAGGGGTACGTAGTATAAAGGCCTAATCGTAACAATTAGTCGGATAATTAAACAAAATTGTTTAGTTACCTTTTTAATTAGTGAAAATGAACATATGGTTTCAATTAGAAATTTGCCGAGTCATTGAAAACGACTAAATAAACTCTTTTTAGAAGGATATAATTCAGGGGTATCTTTTAAGCATTCTGTAAAAACGCTTTATTTGGATCCGTTTCTAGGTTTCGGTTTCTTATCAGAGCGCATCTCTGGACCTACGGTCCTGCTCCCCAGGGGTTTAGTCACGCAACACACGTGCGCCCTGCTTCCCTCCATTCTACGAGGGAGGCGAGGAGGTGGCTTCGCATTGCAGCCACTGGTCAGCAGCACTAGTCAGCAGTATCGCAGGTGCAAAGATGCGCTCTGATCTAAAGTATCAATCTGCCTAATTTTTTTCGCTCTCACAGTTTCGCCGTTTGGCCGCCGGCGACACGATGAGCCGCGGGCACGGTGGCCGCGGAATAATGCAGCCTTTCGGATGCCCGTCGAACGAACACTATCTGATTCTTCGCGCCGCGCGTTCAGCCCCGCCGTGTCCTCACCTAAAGAGTGTATCTTACATCGTGCAGCCGTGTGCTCGGCTGCGGAGCGCGTGCTAAACGCGAGCTTCCACAGTTCTTTCGCCACGTGCATTCCGCACCACCAAGATTGCCGGTCTTGGCAGCCTATTAATGAGAGCTCGTTCTGAGCACCGGCTCTAAACAGTGACCTCAAATATGGCGGCCAGTGAATACCTCCTATAGACCTTTCCAATGTTTACAAAATCACAGTCCAGCGTGCGATCTTCACAGCCCAGCACGTGCGTGTTCGTCGCTTCGGAAAGCGAGCAAAGCACGTGCCATACGCACGAACGCTCAAAATGGCACCGGCCACAAGCTCGTTTTTGGAAAGGTCTATTAGCGGCGAGATGTTTTGGTGGCGCCCTCCTGTGGTTCCCCTTGTGACGTCATTACCTTGCAAACAACAAGTTAGATGGTGTTTGTTATTAGCATGGTGGAAGCTTGAAATCATTGCGCTCTCAAAGGAACACTGCCAACACGGTCAAAATTAAAGTTCTTTCATTCCTCTTATTTCGTCGATGATAAATCCCCTTTCCGACGTCATAGTCAGCGTTCGGCCAATCGTGGAAGGCCGACCACAGCGACGCTTTCGGTCGCGCACGGGGCTAATACTGCCGATGCGCCGGTTTCGACGTCTATCGCAATCTACTCCACACGCCTCGCGCGAGCCGCTCCGGTCCCAACACTACCCGTATTCTAGTACACTGTAACACGACCGCACGCCGGTATAAGGAGTATTCACTGGGCACCATATTTGTGGGTCCTGTCTAGAGCGCATGCTCAGAACGAGCCCCCATTAATAGCCTGCTAAGACCGGCCGTTTTCAAGGTGTGGAATGCACGTTGCAAAAGAACCCTGGAAGCTAACCATCAGCACGCGCTCAGCAGTCGCGCACACAACTATGGCCGCAGTGAATACTTCCTATAGACAATTGCAAGCAGGGCATCTGGCGGCCGCCATGCCTGTGCTCGTGCGGGGAAGTGCGTGCAATTGCTAGCTTGCCAAAGCTACGCTCACGCGCACGCTGCACGTGCTTGCACGCATGAGGCACCAGTCAGGCGCCATGCTTGCAATTGTCTATATGCTCATCCAGATCGAAACGGGCAGTGTTGGGGATTGAAGCCAGGATCCTTGGATTTCTGCAGCGCGAGCTTCCGCTCCACATGCTCCGAGCCGCGGGGCAGTCTTCGGGATTATAATGGTATATTCGGCGGTCACTTTCGAGCGCTCCAATTATCCGAGTCGGAGCTACCAGATCCCGGAGCGCCTCCGCATCGGAGCGAGAGAATCGGCGCGCCCAGCCGAACGCTCCTCAACTTTTCAGAGCGGCAAACCTAGCGGATAGAGGGTGGCCTGCGCCACTAGTGGGCGGCGCGAGCTGCCCTCTAGCGGAACTTTTGCTTCTCGGATTCAAAGGGTTCAGCAGTATTCAGTCATCCATCCATCCGTTAATCCTTGAAAAATGGCAGCCGTCAACACGGACGCTGATAAGGTCATCGCAAGCCAGCCGTGCCAAGCGGAAGTTCCTGCGAAACTATAAAAAAAAGACAACATTACAGCTTGAAAACTCACATATTTTTGTTCTTACCGCTTTGTCCGAGTAGGTTCGCACTATAGAAACATAAGCCTTGACCTTGGGCACCGTACAAGGTGCATCAAACAACTCGGCAAACTTCGCTTCGTAAACACTACCCTCGTCGTCGTCGTCCGAGCTGCTGGTGTTGTCGCTGTCTGCTAGCTTCGCCAGCAGCACTGACGGTGCCACCCCTCACATTAAACGTCTTCGTTTCAACGACATTTCACCTCAATTCGGGGAGCACAACACAACGGTGACGGCGTCGAGACTGACGGCTGTTTTTTGCAGCCCTCTTTCTGCGGAGTAGCCGCGTTCTCGCCGTCCGCTTCCAACACAAAAGCAAAATGGCGGAATGGCTGGAGTCACGTGACCGGTCGGCAGCCAGATCTCTCGCGCGCTCCCACTTCCAAGTCAGAGCGCCTCAAACCGCTCCGATTCGGAGGACAGCGAGAGTCGGAGCTTCGAGAGCGCTCCGAAAGAACAAGCCGAATATACTTGGAGCGCCTGGCATCGACCAGCCGAATGCACACCGGCTTTTCAGAGCGCTCCAAGAGGCTGAAAAGCGACCAGCCGAATATACCATAAGAATTCAACCATTCCTTATAAATAAACACAGAAAGCATAAACACAAAGAGGACAAGAAAAATAGGTTTCTACCAACACGCTCCTTACGTTTTAATTCAAAAATTCCATCCCTGGCTAGGAGTGCAATGTAGTTGTGAACGTTCTGGCGTCATCGAGTAACCGCAACGTTTTTATACTTCCAGCTAAATCGTTCGCAGATAATTACCTTATTCTCAGATCAAAATTAGTACATAAACCGCATTCTGAACTCTGCGATCCTATAATGTCATAATTGGCGCCTCTGCTTTGACACTCTACTTTTGAAATGTAACCCTGTCCGGCTTAAAAATAACACAAATTGTGATGCACACGCCTATGTCACGGTCATAACCATTATTCTCAAGACCATCGTGGTCAGGGCTGATACTCAACGCCCCCATGACATGAATCGGCCCAAGCACACACGGCAACATGGTGGGCACAACTGTAAACATTAAAATAGAACATAGTTCAGCTTAACTTTACAGTTCAATCATGCGGCAGAACCAAGATCAGGGTTAGCATTAGTGTAAATCCCACGATGACAGCCAGCAGCCGCCACAGCCCGGACAGCTTGTCGTTCTTCTGGCGTTGCAGCACCTCGAAGAACGTGATGTAGATGAGGGTACCTGAGGCTATCCCGTTGAGCACAACGACCACAATCGTGTCCTCCAGGTTGTTCCTCGTGATGGCGCCCACTATTGATCCCAGAGGCGACATCAGGGAGAAGACGAGCATCTGGATGACGACGTTTCGGGGCCGTACCCGACTGGCGCTGAGATCGAACCCGACGACAAAGGCTAGGACGTACTTGTGGAACGAGATGGCAAGGAACATGATCCAGGTGGCTCGCTCGCTGTCCTGGAGTCCCAAGGACAGTCCTTCGAACAGGGAGTGGAAAGACAGGGCAGCCACGATAAGGATGCCGGCGGTTGTGACTTCCTGTAGTGGTGCCTCATCGTCTGTGGTAGTCGCGCAAGTCTCTCTTTCGGGTTCCTGGGTTATTTCGTTGTTTCCCTGGCGCTCCTGCAAGTCACCCTGGCTCGCGTTTTCCCGCTCATGACGACTGTGAATAAAAAAGGTACGAGTTAGCTTTAGGTCGTCACGTCATTACGTTTTTTAGGTCAAATACACGTCTCTGATATTTTATACCAATAACTTCCCTTTTATAGTGTTTCCTTTTATGAGTATTTGCACAAAATGCAAGTATGCAAGAGGACCGATGACCGCGCGATACCAAGACGTTCATAATGCTCACTTTCACGTAGAAGCCAAGGAAGCACTGCGATTAATTGATGTTGAAAGTAAACAAACGTCAGTGAACGCAGCAAATCGGTAAACAATGTTAAATGCGTACATAGCAGATAAACTTGCCCATTGTTATCCTTATTACTAATGCGAGTGATAATAGTTGGAAGTAATGTGAACAACTTACGTCTCGTGCTGGTTCGCTATATTATGAAGTGAAGAAAATAATTATAAAACAGAGCAGTTTACACAAGGTAGATAAATATGAAACAAAAGTAGTAATACAATTGAACACACAAGGTTAGCACTGGTGCCACTTTACTGCTGCTACTACCAGCTCTGGTATTATTATGGTGACTGTACTTGGGGACAACTTTTTTTGTATTTCCGAACAAGTAAAAACGGCGCGAGAACAGCTGTGATCAGCGCTTGTGCGAGGGCCCGGTAAAACCACAGCGTTGGCTTCATTGCCAAGAAAACTTGTCCCGAAGTATAGAACGCGTCTCTGACTGGCGGGGTCAGCGTCCTATAACAATATAACATCAGAATGGTCTTGAATCGGCAACAAAATATGTTAGAGGAGCTACCAGGGAACAACGTTACAGGTTGTCACAATCCTGGTGGTTAGTCATAAAAGCCCCGACAAAGAAGACATATGAACGCAGGCGTCACAGTCCTCGCGATGTTTCATCCTTTGACTTTTGGAGTCTCCCTGGACCGGCCGGCTGCGAAGGAAGCTACACCAAAATAGGAGTTTTTCAAACTCAGGTGCTGTGGCACCACCAGGAATACGGCGATCATGCGATATGTGATGTCACCAAGTAGAAATCGAATAGAAGAGATTAACTCGTTATAAACACACCAGTCGGGAAAACGTTTCATTTACCTTGGCATTAGGATTTGTTTAAACTACCTTCTCTGGCGCTTTATGAGCTATGATCAAAGCTATTATCCAGTCGCCAAACATATTGCTCTGTGCTATGGCGACGAGTTCAAACCTTAAAGGGACCAGAAATGATTCTCCAGCTTTTTTTTCAAACGAAGACCCCAATTGATCTTCAACGTTTATAAAACCCGAGAGCAGAAATCCGGTTTGGTTTATTGCCACCAGTTGTGCACAAAAAAAAATTAACTCACATTTGTTTTTCTCTTCAACTCAACCGGACTCGGCCCCAACATGTGAAATCACGTGGCTTGTGACGTAAAGTATGCCTTTCTACCGGAAGCGGAAATTCTCCCAGCCGAGTTAAAGGCCGGTTCACACATACAGCGGAGCGCTCAGTTAGCGCCTCATGAGCGCTGGAAGCAGCGCTCATGAGGCACCGACTTGCGCGTGACGTAGCGCTCTGTTAGCACTTCAGCAGCGCAGTGTGAGCGCGCTCACGCTCCTTGTGCCGTGCTTGCTGCTGCGGAACAGCGCGTGCACGGCAATTCCGTTCTTGCTGTTTTCCTTTGGCATTGAAAAAGAGGAAGTAAAAGAGCCGCTCTCCAAGCAAAAGATCAGGCAGACGATCCAGCGTCATGGACTTTGAGCGACTAATTGGTTGGGTACGACCTAATCCTTTTCTATTCGACATGGGTGACCCTGGTTCCAAAGACACGCAGTTAAGAAATCAAATTCGAAAGAGCTCCGAGCCACCGGATACCCGTCGGTATCTCGGTGGCGGAAGATTTCGCGCATCCAGAAGGCTCGTCTCGGCGGTAAGTCGTCCACACACATGTGCACTAATTGCGTATGTAAGAGCATTTGTGGCGTTTCTATTTCAGCGTCCTACATGCCCGCCATGATGCTGCTGATGCTCACCCAACCACAGGAACCGGAACCGCAGTGCACGCGCTAATCCGCCGCAGTAAAGCGCGGTACAAAAAGCGCTAATAATGCGCTACTGAAGCGCTAACAATGCGCTGCAGAAGCGCTAATCGCGCGCTATATTAGAACTAAGTCACGCGCTAAGAAGCGCCATATGAGAGCTTTTTCGGGCGCTCACGTACCGCTGACTTTGCGCTCCGCTATATGTGTGAACAGTCATTAGAGGGTTTTAGAGCGCAGCTCTTAGGCGCCCATTTCCGGCTTGAGCGGCGTCGGCGTCGCCGTCGGCGTCGGCGTAACCGCGCGGTGCATTATGGGAAATTTTCCATAATGCACAGCGCGAGCCCCCCCCCCCGGGTCACGTGACCCCCCCCGCCGGGGTCACGTGACCTCAGGGGGGGTCACGTGACCTCAGGGGGGGGGGGGGGGCTCGCGCGGTGCATTATTGGAAATTTCCCATAATGCGCCGCGCGAGCCCCCCCCCCCCCCCCCCCCGCGGGTCACGTGACCCCCCCCCCCCCCCGGAGGACATTGAAGAATGAGGGGAGGAGGAGGGGTATACCCTCCCCTGAGTACCCTTCCCTCCTCCTCCTCAAGAGCTGCGCTCCAATTCGGCGTTACAGGGAGTTGTAAACGGCTTTTTGGTAAATCGTTCAGTCACATCCCGCTGTGCTATGCGCTAGCCGCTACGGCCTCCACTATATGTAGCGTAGCGGAACCACATTTAAAGTTTTAGTAGAACGTTCGCCACCCGCTATGGATTACAGCATTACGAGAGCTAACGCACGCCACTAGCGGCTCTTTCGGACACTAAGCTTGAGTAAAACAGATTTGTAAAGCAATTCTTCGCAAATGTTTTATTAACGTCGTTATCTTAATAGAATATTTTGTTCTTTATTGAATAACGTGCTAATCGTTGGTTCTCTTGTAAGGAAATGTCTATTATGTTTGTAAATTAATACAACTGACGGCCAGTTTGTCCAAGCCAATCCGATATGAGTCAAGCGCCAAAGCCACCGAGAAAAATCTTCAGAAATAAATGACAACAACCCGTAGCTCTTCTGTTGTGTCGTTGTTCACCGAAAATGAAACGCACGGAAATTCCTCATATCCGCCTGCTCACAGTCGCTTCCTTGGTTGGTTTCGTCCTCACGACAAAGTGGCCGAGCAGGAGGGCCGCACCCTTCGCTCACAAACACCACGGACTGCGAAGCGTTTTTTTTTTTTTCTTTTTTTTCCGTGACCGCATTTAGCATGTCAGCCATAAATCGCTACCTGTTGCAGTCGTGGAACGGCTTTGTTGCGGCTACTTCTGCAGCAGCAAGATATAATCCACCCCTCAAAACCCCGATCGCGAAGCGCACAGACCGGACAGGCGCGGCGTGGCGTGGCGGCCATCTTGAATTGAGTCCCTCGCTGGCTCTCCCTTATCTCGCCAAGACTCGTTCTCGCGAGACCCACGCTAGCACGCCGCGCTACGCGCCTCGCTATTTTGGTCTGATAGCGCGCCTCCGCTAGCCTCCGCAGCTCCGCAATGTTTCCGCTAGCAGCGCGTATGCGCAGTAAGCGTCCGTCGCTCGTAGCGTTATAGCGTAGCGGGAGGGCCAAAACGATCTACTAAAACTCTCTATTATAAGGAAGCCGCGTTAGACACGGGCATTGCGTTACACGGACGTTAGTGCTCTTGAACAGTCAGTCCGTCGACGAATATTTGAATTCGCGTTTGTGGCCAATCAGTGCCGTGACGGCACTTTTCATCACTTGCGAATGACAAGTTCCCTGGTGTGCTTAAGAAGGGCGGTGGAAGCTTGGAGTCATCGTACCAGGGCCCAAGCACTTCACGGCCGCGTGAATTTTCAATTCGCTTTTGAGTTAAGGAGAAAAACTAAGCAGGAAGAAGTTGAAAAGTCATTTCATGGTCCCTTTAAGCAGGGGTCACACTGCTCATACCTCACACAAACGACAGTCTGCAAACATGACTGACCGCAATATCTGTGGTTTAATTGGAGTAGCCGGCGCCATTTCAAGGCTGCCAAATTCTCCATAGCACCATTTATTTTCTTCTTCTTCTGTGGTTCAAATGCCGAGTGCCTAAGTTTCTCACAACTCAACTCGCGATGACTGCCGCTCGATTCTCTACGCAGACTGTCACACTGTCTTCTGTATGATGTATATATCTCAATTAACGATACAAAAAAGTGACCCTCGCACTCGCAGCTGTGAGAGGTGGCTAATATCATGCCAGCGAACTGAATACCTTTTACAGTCGCTGACGTAAAAGTTCAGTTTTTATTAAATAAATATGATAAACAAAACAATATTATGAACAATTTTTTTCGCAAGAAATTTAGTAAGTTTTTTTTTTTTTTTTTGAAAACAGATAGAATTGCAATTTCTTGAATCATATCACGTGTTTGTTTTGTTTTTTTTGTGTGTGAATCCACTTAGCTATAAAATGTAAAATGAGCTATAGTGGTTATCCTGCAATTATTTTTCTTTTCATCTGATGTACTTGAATGTATATGTACTTTTATTGTTTATTCTTGTACCATGTTGACGTACATTTTGTATATTCTTCACTTGTTTTTCATAATTTCTGTAAAAATGCCATGGTAGTGCCAGTGTTTTGTTTTCTTGTTTTTTTTTTTTTCTTATTGGTTTTGATGACACGTTTCTGCCGCTTGTATGGGCCAACAGACACCCTCAAGCTGTCTTTGACAACTTTTTTCCTGGGGACCCCCAACAACAAGTTGGAAAAATAAACGAATTGAATTGAATTGAATACGTAAGCCCTGTGACCCCGGCTTTAGGTGTGTGATTAGATTGTGCAATTCTAGTTCCTGGTTCTATGAAGGCACGCTCCTAGCGTTTTCGTTGTGAAATACTCGCAATCAAGATCAGGCAAGGTACATGCTCCAAGAGTTTTGTCGCGTACTCTCGTTGAGCTCCAGTGTGTTTTCCGCTTGTGGCAGGTCGGGGATCTATAGATCTAAATTACGCTATCGTTAGTATACTAACGATAGCGTAATTTACAGGCCTGGTCTTCTTTTAGGTCTTCTAGGTGCTATCGACGGGAGCACGTCAACACCACTTCGTCGCTTTAGCAAACATAAGGTGAACAAACCTTGCTGTCCTCAATACAAGCCGTAGCCAGATCTATGTCTAAACCTCGGGAAGAAAGAATAGTCACTATAGTAGCGTCTTGTAATTCCTGAGACACCTCCAATCACGGCTGCAGAGCGGGACCGGTTTTCTCTAAATTAAACCAGACAGTCTTTATCTCGAGTCTCAAGACAGTCTCAAGGCAGGGCTGAGAAGCTGTCCTGGACAAGGCCTACTCGCGTCATTACAACAGTGTCAGCACTATCGCCTTTCCAAACAAGCGGTTCCCGGTAGATCCCTTACATACAGGTGAGGCTCCGATGTAAGTAAAAGATAGCTCACCTCTCCACGAGAGCCGGAGAGTGCGCAAGACCATGACCCGCCACGCTGTGGTCATCGCCCAACCAGGCGTGGATGAGTTCTTCCAAGGCGTACACGGCCAGGAACCCCAGACAAATGACCCCCTCAGCAACGGGAAAGTCCGTGTTCAGCTTCTCGAATCCTTCCCGGACCTCTGGTATGAGGTGCAGGAAGGTCGTTGCGAAGAGGACACCGCCACCCAGGCACACCAGGAAAGCTAACACTTGGGGACCACGCTGAAAGGTACTCATCCGCCTCACCAGCCAAATCGGGAGGACACCGAGGAAGATTGTGCCAAAGAGGAGGAGCAAGGGGGCTACGATCTGCGCCACCTGAGCCGCCATGTTTCTGTCTTCTCCAGGCACCTTGTTGAGGACGCTTCTTGGATGTGGACTACGGCTACTTGCGTGGTCTTGTTTGATATTGTTAGTTTGCGTTCGGCATAGTTAATGGGTCGTTGACCTACAAGAAAAAAGAGATAGTTGAGGTATACTAAATGTCATCTCATCTCGTAGACACACTGCAAAAAGAATGGCCAAAGGTATATTAATAACATCACTAACGCCTTCACTTGTTTCTTAAGTAAAGAAAAACTTTTGCGGCGAATGGGCGCGAGCAGATGTACTCGCGGACAACTTTCTGTAGCATTTCAGAAATAGTAAAGAGTGCGCGGGCATGCAGAGCTTTGATTTAAGATGCGGGGAGTGTCGGTGCGCCCGTTCGCAAGTTCCAGCGATTATAGGGGCGTTGCGTAAATCAAAGATGGTGGTCAACAGTGTAAACGGTTCGCCGTAAGCATCGCAATTCAGTAAAATTAACGTGTTTTGCAACACAAAATACTCTGCCATATTTTACTGGTCTATTTTTTTTAAGATCCACGAAGAGTTGATAACACATTTGACAAAATCTTGTAGCTGGAGGTCACGCAACGCAAGGATGAAAAAAAAAAAATCGGCACCGGCTTGAACAAGAAGGGGGGGGGGGGGGGGGGGGGGGTTGTTTTGCCGTGGGTATTACGGTTCAGAAAGATCAAACAGTTTTCCTACACAAAGTGTAGAGCCATAGACAGTCGATATTTTTTTTTATGGCGCACTGGCAGCCAGCACATTGGAGAACACCCACCGGCTCACAGTAGTGCATATCATGGATATTAGAGAATTTCAGGAGTTCGTTCTGATACCTCTAATAACGGTACCCGGTAAAGATACTACGCATGCGCAAAAACGTCGGCGGAGTATCGGGCATCATTATGGAAGTTGAAGTGATGCTATAGACCGTTTATTTTTTTTTTTTTTTTTAAGGAGGTGGGGCGGCTTTTTTGTTGAATTCTGACGTGGCTGAGTTGGGGAAAACAGCAAATCACTTTATTTGTTGACTGGCAGGCACTAGAATTCAAGGGGTTCGTGCCAATCGTTCTACTTCTTTCTTGGTTATACTTTTTTACTGCAGTTACGCTCAAACTCATTATATTAGTTTTTTGTCGTCCAACCCAATTACGTCATATTTCAAGATGGCAACCGTAACGCGAAAACGGTCTATACGCACTACTTCGTGCATCTCAGAGAGCTCACGCCATTTAGTTAATTTAGTGGCGGATTTTGTCTCCATATCGTCCTGCAGCGTTTGTTCGACAACGTATTTGTTCTTTACAGCTTACTGCGATAGCTGTCAAAAAATACGTTTTTATTATCGCCAAATGTTTGAAGAAGAAAAAACGCACTCCACCAACAGGAATCGATCCTGGCTTCGCTGCGTTTGAAGCGGGTGCCTTGCCACGCAGCTACGTCACTTTTTTTTTTTTTTTACAATTTTATTTACATGGTGTACATACACAGTCAGTAGGTCATTTAGTAGCTTAGTTATTAAAATAAATGATGCACATAAAAACAAGAAAGAGCAAGAACTCCACTGTGGCCAGAGCCCTCTTGTTTGCTGAGCAGCGAGCAGCGCGGGAACCTCCGCACCACCCCCAGAGAGGAGAAAGACGCGGCGAGCCCCAGTTCAACGCGCCCCGGTCCCCACGCAGGCGGACGTGCCGGTCTCGAAGTCGCCATGCCTCCAGCCGATATTCTGCTTCTCGCCACTTCAAACTTACTGGCCACTCGTCCCTCATGGCGATGGAGAGAAGCCGCCTGAGCCTTGACGTGAAATATGTCCCACGTTTGCCTGGCGTCAGCGTGACACTCCACCATGGCAGTGCGAACTAACCAAATGGCGTAGAGCCCAAGCAGTACTATCGCCTGGGCTATGTCTATGCTGTCCGTAGCGCGAAGATCGAGGTACTTGAAAGAGTTCCATTCTATGTCAAAATCTATGCCACACGCAACGCCTCCCAAGACAGGTAGGCGCTTGGACACTCTACAAACACGCGTGTTACTGAGTTCGCCACACAGGTTGTAGTTCGTTTACCATGGCACGAAATTCCCTTCGCCTCCAACCACACCTTGACCGGCAGCACCTGGAGGTGGAGTCTCACAAAGAAGTCTTTGCTGGTATCTGGGTCGGAGTCTCCTCACCGGCCTGAAGAGCCCTCCCGGGCAGTAGGTAATTGAGCCCATCGGCGCTGGGAGCACGATAAGAAGCGTGTCCCAGTATAGCTTCCTGCGGCTTGTTGTCTGGAGGTAATCCCATGAAAAAATATGTAAAAAAAAACTCAATTCATGTGGCGATTTCCACGTAGAACTGCAGGCCTGCCCCCTTGGTGCTTCTACCCTTGGTGCTCACAATCCTCCTGTCGAGATACGGGTAGCCGAGATGATGGAGGGCGCTCATGAAGACAGGTTCACGTTTGTCCCTCAATGGCAGGAAACGCTACACATGAAGTTTTTGGACCAGATTCACCAGACCCAATCGTCAGGCTTCCAGGCTTAAGAAGAGGTTGCTGCGCCGCGTCCTCTCCATCGACGATCTCCAGATGAAGGTCGCCCAGCTGCGGTGGATCTGCTCGGCGGTTGATTCCGTGCAGCAGGCGTCCTGCGCCCAGTAGAGAATTGCTGGATAGGACATGGCGTTTTGCAAACGTAGGCTCTGTTAAAAAACGATAGGCACCTGGCCTGGCGAGCCACGGACAAAGTTTGACACGCATGGCGTTTGTTTTTAGACAACACTCCTCCACTGTGGGTCCACGTTCGCCGATCAAAGCACTCAGGTAGCTTTTCACCGTTGTTGCCCAATCTATTTCTAAAACAGTTTTGGGCTTCGTAGCCCACCTTCCGAGCCAAGCTCCGACCGATATTTTCGTGATTTCTGCTCCGGAAACACAAGGACTGTCACGTGCCTCAGAGCGGTGTGACGGCGCCGTGCACTGCCGTCTTTAGAGTTCACACAGGGCGGAGGAATTTACAACACTGATCGCAGGGTTAACGTTTTATACATTTCTTCGAAATAATTAAACACTAATCAGGCTTTGACGATATGGGGCTCACATGTCCTGCCGTGCAGCTCCTGGGGGCTGGCGGTGCTCACAGGGGTTCCGCAGCAGGCCCGGCTCCTAAACGATGTCATTTCATTTCTGACTCGATCTCTTGCGTCGTCTCACCTTTCGCGGGGTTCCCTCTCTAGCGGCCTTGCGTCCTGGGAGTCCTTCTCTAAACTCCGCACTTTTTCGGCGTCCCGCGTGTCGGTGTTCTTCCCCCGTACGGCGAGCTCCTTTTTTCTCGGGCTTCCCTCGACGCGACCCCCTCAACACCAGTCTCTCCCTCCAGCAGTTCATCCTCCCCCCTCTCCCTAATTCCACGAAGTCGACGTCACCACCATCCTGAAACCCCCGGTCTGCCAATGGGTCCGTCCCGTCTGCCAGAGTGTCTGGACCCGCACCTGCAAGCCGTTACGGGACCGAGGAGAAACTGGACATCCGGCACCTAACTCGGGCGGTGCTCCGGCGGTTGTAGTGCGACTTGTCGCTCGGCGGGGTGGGGTGGGGGGGGGGGGGGGGGGGGGGGGGAGCAAGCAGGAATGCCATGATCGAAGCCTCCAGAATGGAGCCAAGACTACAGTTCAGTTTGTCAGTGAGTCCGGAATCGCACCTGCAAGCCGTTATCGACTGTGAGAAGCAACGGGACGTCCGACACACCTCTGGCAGCACTCGGTCGCTGGTGGTGTGACCCCTCCCCAACTCGACGAGGTGGGCGAGGCCAACTGGAATGCTGTGTTCGGAAATCTGCCAAATAAAGTTAGGACGAGACACAGAGCACCCAAGCGGCCTCCACCTTTGCTTTGGAGGCGCAGATGAATGCCACACCATCGGCGCAAGCGAGAGGTTTCAGGTGCTGATCTTCCAATTGTAGCCTTTCTTTGAACTTGTCTTGGATGATGGCAGGCCAGAGGGGTTCCAGTTGGAGGACGACAAGTGTGGGGGGTCTCACAAGTTCGAGAGAATTTAAAAAAATAATAAATATCCAATTCCTTTAAAAACAAATTTATATTTTGATAGAACAGCTGACAGGGTGATAGGTTCACGCCCAGGTGGACAAACTCACTGAGGTGAGACCGTGAGAGGAATGAGGGAGGCGTTGTAAGGAAAATAAACGTTCTTTACCAAAATGACAAAAATCAACGCGACACACAAAACCCTAAAAACACGTCACAGAGAAGGAAAAAAAATAGCTTGACCTAAATAACGCGAAGGCGCTGATCCAAAAGAAATAAGAATACAGTAAAACTATCGATGCACTCACAAGTGCTAACATCCTTGAAAACACACAAGCGTGGACAATATCTCTCTCTCTCTCTCTCTATATATATATATATATATATATATATATAATATATATATCTATATATATATATATATATATATATATATATATATATATATATATATATATGTGTGTGTGTGTGTGTGTGTAAAATCAGGTTGTGCTAAATCCCGACAAAACAATGAAATTTAAATCTACTCGCCAACTGACACTGATTAGAACTAAAAGAGAACAAATTACAGGTGAGAGGCGCGAACCTGGGCCCAAGAAGGCTGGTCGTGTTCACGTGGCCTCTTCCGTCGCTGGTTGCAGCGGGAAAGTTCATATGTGCTTGGGGGCCTTGTGCAGATGCCTCTCGGCGGAACACTCCCCCACGAGCACACACAATCGGAGCCCTGAGACGTCACCGCGATGCCTCAGTCGCGGCCCTCCGAGTTCTTGCTGTGCGTTGGGAACCGACTATTGCTGACGTTGTGAACCCCAAGAACACCACGAAAGCACTACCCGCAGCATGCCCACCCCTGGCCGAGTCTTCGCGCACACTGCCTACCGCCCAGCAACAGGGCACCAGACCTCGGCTGCCTCGCCGACCTGAGCGCCGGTACAAAGTGAAGACGAGTGTTATGCGATATTCATAAAGATTGAATTGGTTTTCTCTGAAAGAGTGAGAAGGGGCTGCGAGACAACCGGGTGTATTACCGCCACAGAGAAAGACAAACAAATACCAAGAAAAAATTATGTTAATTGGGGCGAAGCTCTGGTGGTGCTTGTCTGCGTAGACGCTGAGCCGCAGCATGCCGAGCCTTTCGTCCGTTTTCATCCATGTCAGAAAGAGAATGTGTGGTATGGAACGTGGTTATACACGCATTTGAGCCTTTGACCGCAGCGCCCTCTCGTCTATAAATGTTGAGCCAATGCATGTAAAGTTTAACGCGATTATATACGCATTGACCGCAACGCCCTCTTCTGTACGTTGAGCGGCTACATGCAACGTTCATCCATGACATCCCCAGCTCTTGAGTTACTACCACATCTCAGAGCCCCTAACGTCCCGCAGTCGTGGCCGAGGATTCCTTTGCCGGCCACCGTCGTGAACGGACGTGGGATGACGAGCTCAGTAGGAGCGGCTTCAGCGGCCCTATCGGGCCGCGGTATCAGGAAGGATGAAGAATCAACCGATTATCAGATTATTCTGCCGGCTCTGCCTACTGGACCTGCGGTGCTCAACACCGTTTTTCTGCACGCCGATGTGAGAGGCCGCCCGTACCGCGTAGAAGATTTCCGCGACGCCCTGAATCGTCTGGCACTGCTCCCCGAGGTTGTTGCTTTGGGGGCGTACCAGATGAATCACGTCTGGGCCGTAACCCTCAAATCACCCGAGGGTAAACGGAAAACCCTGGCGGCGGGCGACCTCGTCGTCAAGGAACGGCGCTGCATCGTCGTAGACCCGGGGGACCGAGCGGTACGCATCAAGCTGCATTGGCTGCTCCATCATATCCCGGACGACGAGGTGAGGGAGGCGCTTGCACCTTATGGCAAGGTGACAGAGGTCGCAGCCGAGAAGTGGCGAGTGCAGGGTTTCTTGGGGTGCGGGTCAATGACACGCACTGCCGTAATTCGGCTGAAGCCTGGGCTCACTCTGGAGGACTTACCACACCAGCTACGTGTCGCCGGAGGGCTGGCCCTCGTCGTTGCACCGGGTAGGACTCCGCTCTGCCTGCGTTGCCAACGCACTGGTCACATCCAAAGTGTGGTGCCTGCCACCGTTTTGGTCATGATACTGATCATTGTGTCAAGACCTACGCTACGGCCACGGGGTCCGGAAGAAACGGGGCAAATGCCGAACTTCTAATGGACGAGGTGGAAGCAGAGGACATAACGAAGGGGGCGGTTTCCACCAACGCATCGTCCGCTGCAAAGCCTGTGGAGGGCGACCGAGTGGCGGCGGACCCAACGCCGCAGCGGGTGGGTCCTCTGTCGGCTGCCGCGTCTGTGGAGCAGAAAGCTGCGGAGAAGAAAGATGCGGAGAAGGCGTGTGGCGGGGAGACGACGACACGAGAGAACAGAGCGACCACAAGGAGCGAGGAGCCGCCAGTTGTGAATGACGACCCGAGGGACAACGAGGTGCACATGGCCGACGCCAGCACGTTGGCCATGAAGCGATCATGTGAGTGGGACTCGGACAAGCCCAAAGTCGGGGCTGTTTTGAGTCCGCGACGCCACCACCAAGCAAGGGGCCGCTAAAGAAAAAGACGTTGCGACCTGTGGCGAAAACTGAGTCTCAGCCGGGAAGCTCAGACAAACCGGCTGCTTAAAAGAAAGTCGTGCGACGGTTCCCGGTGCAGGTCTCGGGCAAGGTGAGTCACTGAGCCGCGAGGCCGTCAAACCTTGTCGAAATGTTTAAGGTTGCGACGCTGAATGTTCGCGGGTTCAACTCGCGGCGTAAACAGTACCAGGTTAAGCGGCTCCTATTCGATAACGCAATTGACGTCCTCGCGGTTCAGGAGACTAAAGTTGAAAGCGTGGAAGAGACGACGCGTGTACTGTCATCCTTCCTAAGTTATTTTGAGGTCTGTGTGTCGCACGCTAACGGAGCGTCCGGGGGGTGGATGCTGTTCTTAAGGAAATCTTTGAATGCGCGAGTGGAAAGTGTTCTATCGGACAGTGATGGTAAAATTGTACTTTGTGACTGTAACATCCGAAATGTAGAATATAGAATAATTAATGTGTACGCGCCGAATAACTGTACGTGTAGGAAAGTGTTTTTTGAGAGTATCCGTTCTTATTTAGAATGTGAAAGGAAAGTAGTCCTGTTGGGAGACCTTAATTGCGTTTGTGACCCGACAGATCGGTCCAGTCGGATGTCACACAGCGATAGTAGCGCGAAATATTTTAAAAAAATGACAACACAGTTTTGTTTGCAGGATATTGCTAACTCCCAAAGAACCGTCCCCGGTTTGCGCTTTACGCATTTTCAGTCAGCGAGACATGCTCGCCTCGACAGAGCTTATGTTTCAATTGAACTATTGACCGGGTATGACGACTACCATGTGTTGCCTGTTTTCTTTTCAGATCATGCGTTAGTTTCGTTTATTATTGGTGGGCAATTTAAAAAGCCTAAATTTCGATGGGATCTGTGGAAATTGAACGATAACCTTCTTGAAGATGAGGTCTTTAATGATTGTGTACAGAAACTGATAAATACGATGAAAGGAGATGATGAAAGTGCGATTGAAAGATGGGAGAGGTTTAAATGTGAACTGAAACTCCGGGCAGTAGAGCGCTCTAGCCAGCTAACCTATTGGAAAAGAACCGAGGAAAAGCTTCTCCTCGACGATCTTCAGAGAGTTTGCAAACTCGAAAGCGAAAATCCAGGACGGTTTGCGGACGATCTCCAGTTAGTAAAGAATACTATTGCGGAGCATGAAACAAAGAAGTATAGAGGAGCTCTAGTCCGCGCTCGGGCCGAGAAATACATACTGGGGAGCGGCCAACGAAAAGGGCTTTAAGTGCTGAGTCAAGACACGGGAAAAAGAAAACAATAGATCAAATAGAATACGGTGGCTATAAGAGTAGTTGCCCAGACGTGATTCAGAAAGCATTCGTGGAATATTACAGCAATCTGCTCCAGAGAAAGGAACATGGGAATGATACACAACTTCAAGATTATCTTGCGGTTATGCCTCGTCTAAATGACGAGATAAAAGAAAGACTAGAAGAGTCGATAAGCGTGAAAGAAGTTGAAAGTGCCATTGACGAGCTGCCGATAAAGAAGTCTCCTGGACCAGACGGTCTGACTGCGGCAATATATAAGAAATATAAAAATGTTGTCGCTGGGTTCCTTCACGCAGTTGTACTCGAAGCACATGACAAGAACAGGTTGCCGCCCTCATTTTTAAACACATATACTGTCCTAATCCCAAAAATCGATAATGCCCAACAGCTTCAATACGTTAAAAATTATAGGCCAATAGCGCTCAGCAATGTGGATTACAAGATAATCATGAAAATTTTAGCAAAGAGATTACAGAATGTTATTTGTGAAATAGTTGGAGAGCACCAAACCTGTGGAATTAGAGGCAGATCTATTCTAACTAACATTCATATCGTAAGAAGTTTATTAGAATTGTGTGATGATGATCTTGATCAAGTGGCTATGCTCCAGATCGACCTGGAGAAAGCTTTCGATCGTGTGCAACACTCTGTTTTGTATAAAATATTGGAACATGTAAATGTGGGGGATTTGATTTTACGTTTCGTTAAAATGGCTTATTCCGGATGTACCACTCAGCTCATAGTGAACGGAAAGCCATCTACGTACATTAGTGTATTGTCTTCTGTGAAACAAGGTTGTCCATTATCGCCCTTATTGTTTAGTATTTATTTAGAGGCCTTTTGTAGAAAAGTTTTTCAAAATAGGTGTATTATAGGTTTTACACTGCAGTCTACAGAGATCAAGCTGCTATCATATGCAGACGATATTGCTTTATTTTGTAAGGACAAGAAGAGTATAGTAGAAGCCGTCAGTGAGGTTAAAACATTTTGTCAACTAACAGGTGCTGCGGTCAATTGGGATAAGTGTTGTGGTCTTTGGCATGGCACTTGGGCCACGAATTCTGGTATGTGCTTCAGGTTTTGGCGTGCGCCAGAGTCAATATACAAAAGCTGCATCGGGTCTTTGCTGTTTTTATCTGGGGTTCGGGTTGGGAAAGAGTTCGCCGCGACAATCTGTTTCACCGTGTCAGCAAAGGTGGGCTGTCATTATCGCATGTCTTTGTGAAACAAGTTGTGTCACGTTTTATATTCCTCCGGGATCAAACCACTCCTTTTCTTCGTGCCATAATCCAGACAAGGTTATCTGACGAGATCCCTTCGTTGTTGTTTCTTCGAGCTGTCGTAAGCAAGGCAAGATTGGTAGCTTTCTTCGTGAAGTGATTGATGCGTTTCATTTCCTGTCTGTACGTTTTTCTCTAGAGTATCTCTCAAGTGTCAATCGAAGGCGGTTAACGAGAGACATTATTTAAACTGTTTTTCCTGTTCCCATTTACCGGTCAGTGTACCCAGCAGGCCCAGGGCATGATGTTTTATCACGTGTTAAAAAAATGTCAATTCCCCTTCTATAAAGACTTTCTTCTTTAAACTACACACGGGTACACTTCCCGTAAAAACTTGGCTCCATGAGAAAAATATATTCGTTCCGTGGGGTGTTCACTGTTTTCTATGCAAAGCACCAGAGACAATAGAACATGTATTTTTAGATTGCTGGGACGCTTTTCTGTTCTGGGATGTCCTCAAACGAACTATTAAAAAAGACATACCGATAACACCTTATGGAATACGGTTCCTTCCAGTAGAGAAACACGATGAAATCCCTGTTGATTTTGTCATGATCCTGGGCCTGCAGGCAATATGGCGTTGCAGGATGGCTGTGCGCAATGCTGAAGTGGATGTGCGCCCTGTAAGAATGTATTTTATAGAAACTGTACGCCGTGTAAAAGCTGTGTATGCCGCAATGGTTTGCCCGCCCGAGTGGGTATCCATACTGGATGTTCTGGAACACCTGAAGGAATTTTAAAGTTCATGTGCGCATAATTTTTGTTTTTTGCGCGCATGATTTTATCTTTTAAAAAATGTTATGTAAATTTGTCAAAGCAGGCAATAAAGAAAAAAAGAAAAAAAGCAGTCGTGGCCGAGTGGTTAAGGCGATGGAATAGAAATCTATTGGGGTCTCCCCGCACATGTTCGAATCCGTTGACTGCGCAACCTTTTTTTTTCATAATTTTTTCATTTTTTTTCATATTTTTTTTTGCCCTACACGAGAACGTGAGCACGTGAGCTCACGAGAAGGAGCACGAGCACTGGACGCCAGACAGATGGACGGACGCCAGACAGATGGACGGACGGACATGGCTAGCCCCTAAGGAGCTTCGCCCCTAAAAGGTCGAGTTCTGTGGCAGTGGGAAAGTGGGCAGCCCTGTCTCCTGTTGCACCGAGCGGCCTATTCGCATGAAGTGCGCTTTTTCGCCATTGACAAAGAGCCTCGTCGAGATGTCACGGTAGCAGATCGACACCCAGTTCAGCAGGACGTCCCCAACGTCGCACTGTTTCAGCATGGCCCGTAGAACATCGTGGGATACTCGATCAAAGGCCTGGCTGATGTCGAGCTGAACGACCACCAGTGGCTAATGTACCTCCCCTGTTGCCTCTCTGATGATCCGCATGGCATGAAGGTTTTCCGCTATAGAGCGACCCTGCAACCTGTAGGCTTCATGATTCCCCGCTACACTTTGGCGTCCATGGTTCAATCTCCTCGCAAAGATATTGGCTAGAACTTTATAGTCACCATTCAGGGGACTACTGATACTGACTCTGTCGCTGCCGTGTCGTAGCTTTTTAAGAATGAACACAGTCAGAATTGTTCTAGCTTTGAGAATAGCTTGTATACGCTATTTATATACGGTATATTTTTATTTACCAAGACAGTAATTAAGTCCGGAAGTCGCTGAAAGCTTCCGCATGATTCACTGAGGCGTGCTTACCCATGCCTTGGACCCCCCTCCAATCTCTGCCCCCGTAAACTAGGCGAGAGACAAAAAGTTACCCGTCGTGCGTATAGCCCTTTTCGGTTGCGGCACTCATCGGGAGTTATCAGAACGATCTATTAAAACTCCCAACTAAACGAGGCAGCGCTGCGTTAAACGCGATTTATTATGTCACGATTTGCCTGCGTGCGTGCGCGCGTGCGTGTGTGTGTGTGGGGGGGGGGGGGGTGAAAGGGGGGGTGCACCCCCCTCCCCCCCCCCCCCCAAAATACCGAATTACCGGCCGCTCGCTCCCCTGCTTACGCATTCGGTTTTGCACGGGGCATGGAGCAAGGGGGGAGCGCGGACTATCTCCAACTTATATGCTTTCGGGAAAAGGTTTGCGGAGTAGAAAATGCTCAAATAAATAAAATAGGCAATACTTTTTCAATCATATATATTTGATGGGATACGGAACTTGATCTCAGATGTATAGAGAACGGATATTTCGAAACATTTGTGAGGTGAAGGATGGCAATTTCAGGGCAAATTATAACAAACTATCCTCACTGAAATACATACCACTTAAATCAAACTAAAGTGTAAATAATAAAACGCACACATGGTGATAACATAAAACAATGTCAGTGATGTAAGGAATAATAAGTGAATTGTAAAAACAACTGCACTGTAAGCAACGGGTTGCGCTGCGCTCACGCACACCTTGAGTACTGATAAGAATTACGTGCTTTTGACTAGAAATTACCACAAATAAAAAAGGATCTGGTGACTAGTTATTTTAGAAAGCAATTTACAGAATCTCTGATCATCTCATTGAGGCCAAGCGCCTACACATTAAGATGCAGCCGCCTGCGTTCACGGCAAAGAATATCCAGGACGTCCTCCGCTTAAACTTCAATGTCGCGGTGAAAATTGAAAAGCGGTAGACCGAGCAGTCGCTCATTCGAAGTGGACGCTCTCAGTTATGTTTTCAACCGTTGTAGTGAACAGAACGAGCGCTCAGCTTCCGCCGTTGCACCGGCACTAACCGGTCGGAAATTTCGGAAATCTATACAGAGGTCTCAATGGACGTCAACGAGACATCAAGCGAGATGAGAGCAGAATCCGAGCCTCGCGAGGACTCCGAGGATACGGGCGAGCCCTGGCAAGAGGCGTATTACCGGAGACGCAAGAAGAAAGGGAACATGATGGAGACGACCGCGCTAGCTCTGGCAAACGCAATGAAGCCAACGAGTCAGGAAGATCGCTACGTGATAGTCTTCCGCGCGCAGGAACGCTACGACATCACAAGCATTCCCGTTCGTACCCTGCAGAGGAACTTCTACACTGCACTAAACGTCGATCCAGCGCGATGCAGGAAAGAGGAGTTGCCAACCTTCAGGTCCTCGAAAGTCACCAACACCGTCTCAGCCATCGTGCAGGATCATAGCCAAGCGCAAGTCTGGCTCCAGATAAAGTCGTCGAGGTAGTTGCCCACGAAATTCCTCCTGAGGACACATGCAGGGGAGTAGCGCACGGAGTTGATCCCAACGAGAGTCCTGCGGAAATGCTGGATGCCCTGCGCTGCAGGTACCGTGAGATCCTTTATGCCAGGCCCTTAGGCAACAAAGGGCTTGCGCTAGTAACATTCCAAGGGAAGCGTCCACCGAGAACAGTCCTATATCACGACTTCATCACCAAGGTAACCCTCTACAGGCCGACCACGGTGGTGTGCCGCAGGTGTGCCGCAGGTGTCAAGGATTGGGACACAAAAAGAAGGTCTGTACCAAGAAGCCCAGGTGTCCTGACTGCGGCTGCATCACACAAGAGGGCCACGTGTGCGAGCGCACGTACTGCGTCAATTGCCACGCGCTCAAGCACCTGGCGACCAACCCTAAGTGCCCGGCGAGGATACGGGCGGACCAGATGCTTCAGCAGAAGAGCAAACGTGGGAAGCCATCAAACAAGAGAAGGTGTACCGCGACAGCGGCGAGTACGAAGGAAAAGCCACCCCAAGTGACAATTGAAGATTTTCCACTGCTCAACAGGGACAGCAGCTCTCATAGAAAAGCCCCAGACACCGGAAGAAGCAGAAGCAAGAGTACATCTGCCGGCCTCCATACCGGCAGGAAAGCGTCGAGAAGCGCATCGCGCAACGGACATAAAAGAAACAGGTCTCGTGGCAGATCTACGTCGGCACGCCGGGCCAACTCCAGAGACTATGCTCAGGCCGTTAGGAAGCCGCAGGGGTACTACGCAGACGACGAGCACGAGGTCAGGGCATGGCAGGAAGAGCTGCGCGCCATCGACACCGAGAAGCAAGCCGACAACGACAGGTACAAGCGCCTGGAGGCTGAACTAATGCAACTCAAGCGCAAGATGGAAGAATCAGACAGGCGCAGGGATGCGCGAAGGAATACCATACTGGGTCACATCAAGGCAGCGATGGAAGCCCGCAGGGCAGGACGGGAGCAGCAGCGCCAGCAGAAAGAGCAGCACGTGGGAAACCCGACTCCGGAGATGAAGGAGTCTGCCCCCTCGACCCAGGTGGTAGAACCTTCCACCACGGAAGACCACGCTCAGCACCAGCCGGTGGACTGGCAATAAGCCCTTCAACAACTGCAACAGCAAATGCAACGGCAATTACAGCAGCAGCTCCAGACGCAACAACAACAGATGCAGCAAATACAGCAGCACCTGTTGCAGCAAATGCAGCAGTTCATGACGCTTCAACAAGCACCCTCGACCAGCTACCCTCTGCCTCAAGATGCTCCCCAACGCCATGGGTAACAAGCCGCTGAGGATCCTCCAGTGGAACTGCCGCGGCTCAGTCAACGGAGAGCAGAGCTCAACCACAGATTAAAGGATCAGACATTCAATATCCTGCTGCTGCAAGAGACAAAGACTGACCAGATAACCATACCAGGATACAAGCAATACTACATGCCATCCATTAAACATACCTACAAGAAGGAGGAGAAGATTCAAGCACAAGCTGCCATCTTCATCCAAGAAAAGATGCATCATATAATCATCGATACGTCAAGGTGGTGCACGGAACTGCAGGAGGTGGTGGCGATCCGCGTAGCCCTGCAGTCCACGGAAAGAAGACTAACCATTGCTTCGGCATATCTCAGGCCCCAGAAGAAACGGGATTACTCCTGGATCATGCATCTCCGTAAAGACTACCCCGACGATTTTAGGGTTCTTGGTCAGGCACGTAGCCAGGGGGGGCCCATGACAAAATGCTGTATGAGAAAATCAAAGATTTCGGGGGGGGGGGGGCCCGGGCCCCATGGGCCCCCCCTGGATACGTGCCTGTTCTTGGTGGTGACCTCAACGTGCACGTAGAGAGTTGGGGTCAACCCAACAAGAACCCGCACGCCAAGGCACTCTATGAAATAATGGAGCAAGCCGACGTAACAATGGCGAACGATCCCATCAAACCTACGAGGTACCCAACAATAGCTAACCAGAGGGAATTCATCATCGATATCACTCTCACCCCGGCAAACACCGCACGCATGCTGCATTGGACCGTTCTGGACGATGCATGGGGGAGTGACCATTTCCCCATTATCATCGAATTGAACATAGGAGCCAAAAGCAAACACCCCAAAAAACAGACTAAGACAATCATCTGGGACAAGTTTCGACAGAACCTTCTGGATCAAGGAGATGACTTCGAGCCGCACCATGTTACGTCTCTGCTAACAGCTGCTGCCAAAGTAGCAGTAGATACGAGACAGGTCGACGAGGATACACCGACTCCGGATAGTCATCTCCTCTCCCTGTGGGATAGGAGAACGAAAACTCTAACGCTGTACAGTAAAACGAGGAAAAGAAAACATCTCACCAAGGTGAATTGGCTCACGAATGAAGCTAGCAAGTACGCCAAGCAGCTCGGACTTGAGAGGTGGCTCGAGTAGTGTGAGACCTTCGATAGGCATACGAACATGGGCGACGTATGGCGCACATTTAATTCCATGTATGGGAAGAAAAAAGGGATAAGTCCGGTCCCCGTGATTGCGCTGCTGTCGAACGAGAAGATCGAAGACATACCCAACAAACTTGGTGGTCTTTTTCCCCCAACCACAGAAGAAGCCGGACCCAGGCATCTACCAAAGACAGCATACCGGCCCCTCACAGAACCCAGGAGATCTGCCCTTCACGGAATGGGAGCTGGATGCGGCGATAAAACAATGCAGGACCAAGAGCGCCCCAGGCCCGGACGGTGTCACCGTCCCCATGCTCCGTAATGCGCCAGACCCTACCCGGAAGGCCATGCTCGCATGGTTCAACCGGATTTGGGACTCTGGCGTGCTCCCGGACGAGTGGAAAACCTCGGTGGTCACACCAATCCCAAAGCCTGGGAAGCCTGCTATACGGATCCCAAGAACGTACGACCGATCTCTTTGACGTCCGTTATAGGAAAACTCATGGAAAGAATGGTGTTGGCAAGAATCCAGTACAACGCCAGTAGCAAGGGGATCTTTCACCCCACGCAGACTGGGTTCCGCGCCAATCTCAGCACGTATGACAGCCTCGCAATGATCTATCACGACGTTGTCGATCTGCCGAGGACTAAGCGGAGCCTCCAAGTCATCGTGTCAATTGACATTAAGAAGGCTTTTGACAGTGTCCCCCACGCATCTGTCATCAATACGATGGAGGAGCAGGGGCTCACTGGCAAATAGTTGGACTTCGTGAAAGCCTTCCTCACCGACCGCAAGTACCGAGTCAAGGCTGGGTACGGAAAGGAAGCGCGCGAAGGTGCCACCAAGGAGACCAACATTGGAGTCCCACAGGGAGCTGTGCTGTCGCCAACACTTTTTAGCATCGTCATGGCGCCCCTGCTCTGGAGACTCCATAAGATTCAACTGCTGAACGCAACGGCATATGCCGACGACGTCACGATATGGACCCATGAAGGTACGCCGGACAACCAGAAGGCCGCCCTGCAAGAAGGACTGGACACCATTGCTGATTTTCTTAAGGAAGTGGGCATGTTCCCTTCGCCAGAGAAGACAAAGTACACTGTCTTCGGAAAAGGTTTGGAACAAACAGACCTCGCGCTCACGTTCGCTGGAGACCCGATAGCAAAGGAAGACTCTATTAAAGTCCTCGGGGTCAACTTCGGCTACGCTATCGACAACACTACCAAATGGCTCACCGAGATTAGGCACAAGTGGAAGCAAGGCCTCAACTTAGTGAGGAGAATCTTCCATAGGCTCGGCGGAGCTGGGGAGAAAACGGCACGGAAACTGGTGACGGCCACGTTGGTCTCGAAAGTCACGTATGCGGCGCGATTCTACAAGCTAACAAAGGGCCACAAAAACCAATTCAAGACCATGACGCGAGACGCGCCATTCTAGGGCTACCGAGAAACACAAAGAAAGAAGAGCTTCACAAATGCGTCTATTTGCCAGAAATTGAAGATCTTCTAGTGCAACAGGAAGATGCACAGATGGCGCGGCTGCATCACACAGAAGAAGGCAGGGCGATCGCTGAGTTCATGGACATCACTCTCCCTGAGCTCCCTCCCCTCCCCCAAGCTAGGCCACCATGGGAGATGGTCTGCATCACTCACGGTACGAAGCCCATAACCAGAAGAATGCACCCGGAGAAGAACAAAGAGAGACGTCAAAAATTTGTAAAACAACACATAGCTGAGGTCAAGACGATTAAGTCAGACGCCAACAACACCATAGCGTACGTCGACGGGGCGGCGGGCCCTCGGGGTTGGACAGCGGCAGCGGTATTCTACCAAGGCAGCGGTGACCAGCCCTTCGACGTCATAGCGGGTTCGGGCCGCGACGCCATGAACACGCCAGCCTTAGTAGAAGAAAGGGCCATCCTAATGGCACTGGTCAACTATGAGGGTATCCCCAACAAGAGAAGAAACCTCATAGTCTACACTGACTCGCAAGAGGCGGTCAAAAACTTGACTAAACACAAGGCAACCTCTAGCCCCACTATCGATCTCATCTTTCAAACGACGCTGAGACTCCTCCGAATCACCCCTCCGGAGCTCCTCCGTGGGATCGTAGGGCTCCTCTTCGTGTTTCTGGGCTTGTTGTGGGGTATCATCGCAGTCAGGCGCTAGCCGGGACGGCAGTGATGAAATTCTCATCTCGTGCTGTGCCGCTGCGTGAGCCACCATGTTGCCGGGGATTTCTTCATGTCCCGGGATCCAGCGAATGCTGATTCTCGTACCGTGATTCCGGGGGTGGTTCTCATTTGAACCCGTTCGCATTTCTACCTTCTCGTTTTAACCTTCTCATTTCAACCCAGCGCAAAACAACTTTCGCGTTTCTCCCTTTCTCACTTAAACCGTTCTCAAAACGAACTATCGCGTTTTGACCATTCTCAAAACGACTTTTCTCATTTAAACCTTTCTCCTTTCAAACTTTCTCAAAACATACTTTCTGGTTTTGACCATTCTCAAAACGACTTTTCTCATTTAAACCTTTCTCCTTTCAAACTTTCTCAAAACATACTTTCTGGTTTTGACCATTCTCAAAACGACTTTTCTCATTTTAACTGTGTACATGATCAGGCTTCAAACTTTCTCAAAACATACTTTTTGACTTTGACCATTCTCAAAACGGCTTTTCTCATTTTAACTGTCTACATGATCAGGCTAGGGAAAAGCACTAATTTCAGCATACACTCGCGAAAAACCGAAATAAAGGAATAGGCAGTAGGAAGTACAGGCACCTGAAGCTTTATTGCGCCTTGAAATGCTTCTTGTAGAACGACATCTAGAGTGCATGCCAATCCACGGCATGACGGACGACACATAGGCAAATATAAAATGATCGTAGATCTTTACGGCCACTCCGGCACCAGTTGTAAATAATTAAATAATGCCAGATGAACATAATTTGCATCTGATGATTCACGATTGAAATAAAGAAAAAAGCTGTGCTTTGTAAGAAAAAAAACCAAAAAGCCGCAGTTTTGAACGCGTCATCACGTGCACACATCCCCAGCATTGGAGCAATGTAGATCCAGTGACATTACAGCAATGAACAGCCCCCAGCATAAACGTGCTCATCTCAAAGAGTTATGCATATACCGTATTTACTCGATTCAAGGCCGGCATCGATTCTAAGCCAACCCCCCAAAACGGCAAAGCAAAAAAAAAAAAAAAAAAAGAATCCTTTAGGCCGATTAGAAAGGAACGGTAAAACACCATTAATTAAACACGGAACGACAATTATTTCCGATATACAATACTAGATCGGCTACGAAGCCGACGGGGGTGTTAGCGGTTTATGTCCGCGCTTTGACGAGAGCAACGCCGCGAGTCGCCATAAACAACAAAACAAAACTTTTTCTTGTGTGTGTGTGTGCGCGTTTGCGAAGGAGAGAAGGGAGGGGGCAAGGAGCAAGGTGCTTGGCTGGCATGGCGCATCGCGTCCTTCTCCCTCCCTTTCCCCCCTTGCGTAGCGAGGGGCATGCGGGGGTGCGCGGCAGCGGAAGCGCGAAACCCGACGCCCGAGGTGTGCGCGCGAGCGGCGGCCAGGGCGGAGGGTCTGTTGCTGTTTTGGTTGTTTTTTGTGCACCGAAAGCTTTCTGAAACATGAAACCGCGCGACTCTATCGCGACGAATAAATACGGCAGTTTCGGGTTCGGTAGCTGGCATTGCCGCGAAGTGGTGTAGGCGGGAACCTCATCCTCGTTTTTAGGCCGACCCCCGAGTTCCGATTTTAATTTTTTTTATAAAAGCTATCGGCCTAGATTCGAGTAAATACGGTAGTACTCGTATTCTCGACGTGACCACCGAACCCGAATTAATGCAACATCATGATCTCGCAATCTTTCTGCGGTAGTTACAAGCAATACACACGAGGAGCACAATGATCCATCCGCTGCACACGATGACAAATTAACGACATCAACAGCACCAGCAGAGAAATGAAGTACAGAAACAGCACTAGCCCGCCGACAGACTCGGGGGCTCAGGGCGGCACGCAGTCATAAGGAAAATTGTTTCATGTGCAATGCACAAGATGGCGCCACTTTGCAGCATACATGTATCATTTGCGCTCCATCTTCAACCTTCATCCTCAACTGTTCCTCCTCCTTTCTATACCTCACTTTCCTTTGTTTTAAGCACGTTGTAAGATATGTCGGACTTCGTCGTTTTAGAAACACAGAAAAAGAATCCGTGTCTCCATCTTGATGGTTACAAATACCATCGCAAGAGAGAAAACACTTGCGGCACCGTAGCGTGGAGGTGTGCTACGTACGCCTCGTCCGGCTGCCCGGCTTCGGTTTTAACCGAACAAGATCTCATCAAGAACCGTCTCCGTAAGTTGAGAATTTATGTGCTTCTTTTTGCTACGCATTCTGTACAAGGTCAGTTTTGTCGCATTGAATAACCTTCCACTCTTTGAACACAGATGACCACAATCACGCTCCGGACGAGTCAACCATCGTCAAAGACAAGATGAGAATGACACTGAAAAGCACGGTTGCGGCCAATCCACACGTCGCAGCCCCAAGTCTATACAACGAGGAACTACTTCGGGTGTCACACGAAGTAAGCACCACAGTGTATCATATACAGTTTGCCCACTGTAGAATAAGCCTGTGGTAATCGGGAGACATGGTGTTGAGAGTATTTTTGCATGCAGCGCCCCTCACCACATATCGCGAACTAAACCACTTTTTATGCTTCTGTTTTGTTGTTTTGCTTTCAAAGATGGCGGCCCCCATGGTATTTTGGTTTCCCTGTTCCCCGCGTTCTCGCGTTGCATATTGCTTTAATTTGAGGCGCCCGTCACAGGACACTATTTCCAGGCAATCACATTCAGACAAGAAAGCATTTTTTCACGTAAGGGACTGTTTATTGGATCTCTGCATGGTATAATTCAATCAAAAAGAGTCACAAACATAGCACATAATACAGCCATAGAACAAAGTTTGCACGGATGCCGGTCAATTTACAAACAAGAAACAAGGCCGACGACACTTTTTTTTTTTTTGCGGAGTATTGGCATGTTATGACAGAAATATTGTGGATGGCAGCTTTTAGGGCAAGAGTGAAACGCGATGATCGAACACACAGCTTAGCGCAACACATTTTGACAGGTCACAAGGACAACAAGAGGCATGAAAAATAGATCACATCAAATCATATATGTACTGCACAAGTAAACAATACAATAAAAACTCAAAACTGCATGCACACCCCATTATCTACAGCAATTAAGAAATTCTACAGAATTGAAAGCATCTGACTGTACTCCGTGTCATAAGTTCTGTTGCTTAAATAAAGCACAGGCTTTTTAGAGCGCCCGGAGCTCTTTTACTGATCAAAGGAATGGCGCATATGACGAGTCGTACGAGCTTTCTTAAATGATAAAATTCTCTCCTTTAGTTTTGTGCGCACTAATACCATGAACAGAATGTTACAGAACATGTGAGAGAGTTTAAGCAGCAACATCCATGTTTTTTTTTTTTTTTTTTTTTTTTTTTTTTTTTTTTTTTAAGCTGATGTGAACACTTAATTTTTCCCGAACACCGATTGACAAGGAGAAGTAGTGCCGTTTTCAACGCAGCAATTCACCGAGGAATTTGTTTTCCTCTCTTTTCTAACACGATCTGTACTAGGGTTTGTACCTACCAGAACGATCACATATGTTTGCACTAGTTGGGTGCCCTGATTTCAAGGGCACTACTTGAGAACACATTAAAATGAACGCGATCAGTAAATTCTAAATCGAAACTTGTGACGCCGGAGTACGATTTCTTCAGTTTCGTTTGGGCTGCATCAGTTTCGAGCCCCTCTTTACATGTGCAAAGCCGCGGCTACTTTGTTGTTCATGATTCCGAATAGAAAGACGATTCGGCACTAGCTTCATTGATGCAAAGAGGAAAAGCAGCACCTCACAGAACTGAATATACACGCGTTTATAATTCACCACTACGAGTCTGTGTAACGGCGAGTTCCTCAGCGATATTAGCCACGGAAACGACGACTTTCAGAGAAGCGAAGTATAATATATAACACAATGCTATTTGCAATAACAAAACTTATAATAGACAACTTACCAGCTTCTCAGCGGGTGCTTTATTATGAGCTTCGAATGCTTCGAATTTAAACGCCAAAAACGCAAGTATACTCCGCAATCTCCGCAGCAGCCTGGCAGCAGCCCGTCGCCCGGCGCCTCGACTTCTCTCATTGGTCGTAACCCTGGGTAACCGTGTAACGGTTTTCGGTCAAGCATTCTTTTATTCCTCCCCGAAAAAAATGGGGTCTCTTATACTTTTAAAAATTAGCATTACTGGTGTAATTCCTTTGTTTTATAACGATTACTTTTACACGGCGTTCTGTAACAAAAAATCAGAAACATAAAAAGTGTTTAGTTCGCGATATGTGGTGAGGGGCGCTGCCTAACGCCCAATTACCGGAAGGGGCCTTGAGTGGGACCACTGTATGCTTATTCACTGTGGTAAGCACTGATTATCTATGCATTCCCATGTGAATTATTTATCGTTTATGCATGGTATTATGAATATGTGTCCCATGTTAACAATTTGTTTAGGCCCCGGCTGAAGTTGTGGCGGAAATACCAACATTTTCGAGCTTGAAGGACACTTTGTATCGGGAAAGACGTCGCCACCAGCCACAGCATCCTACGACCGCTGATGACGTACAACTGAGCACACTCTACCAGCAAACTGAAGACGGTCGTCCGTTTCTTGTCATTGACGATAGCAGCGTACCTGGTTCGCGTATCTTGGAGTTTGCTTCTCACGAGGCTTTGCTGCGCTTATCTTCAGCAAAGTTCATATTTGCGGATGGGACATTTTTTGTGGTACCGCAACTATTTGATCAGCTTTTGACTATTCACGTCAAGGAGGACGGTACGCACTCGCCCACGGTGTACCTTTTTCTACAGGGAAGGTCACGTGACACTTACGTGCGAGCGTTTCAGAACCTAAGGAATGTGTTTACCAATGCGGGTATCGCATACCCATGCCCTGACGAGTTCCTGACAGATTTCGAGCAGGCATTGATCGCAGGATTGCAGGTAGCGTTTCCTGCGGCAGTTCACCGAGGGTGCCATTTCCATTTCACTCAACGCGTGTGGGCTGCTGTACAGAGAGCCGGTCTGCAGACAGATTACGCTCAGAATAGCGCTGTAAGATCGCTCATAAGGAAGTTGGTTGCGCTGGCATTCGTACCAGTGAGTGATGTTCCACGTGCTTGGGCGCACCTACGTCTAGAAGGGACTTCTCTAGGTGTCGCCGGCATTGTGAATGTGCTGGACTATTTTGACGGCACGTGGATAAATGGTAACTTTGCTGTTCAGCAATGGAACCAGAATGGCAACAGGGGTTCACGTACTAACAACAATATCGAATCATTGCACAGAAAAATTAACGCCATGTCTAGGAGGGCGCACCCCAACATTTATTCCTTCGTTGACCTAATTAAGAAGGATGAGGCGCTGACCAGGATCTCCTTGCAGCAACTGGCAAATGGCAGTGCCGCGCGTGGCCGAGGCCAGAAGTGGGTGAACAAAGATCGGAAACTTTGTGAGCTGGAGGGCCAGCTTGCCAATGGCAGGATCTCCCTTTATGACTTTCTAAGAAGGGCGAAGGCATTCTCTGGCCTTTAAATGGTCCGTGTTTTGTTGCTGCGGTCATCTTAAAACAGTTTAACAAATTACCATAAAGTTTACGTAATTGTATATCAGTCTCGTACATCCACTGACGTACGCGTCAGTGAATGTACGAGACGTCGTCATAGCATGTACATCAGGGAACCATCTGTCAAAAATGATTGTTTTAAATTTAGTTTCTTTCCTAGGGCAATAAAGGAATGGAACCGACAAATGTCTGTGATTTTGTTAAAAATATAAAGAGTATAGCGCTTGATAATGTGCCGTGACTTCGTGTTTTGAATGTATTTCTTTTGCTTTTTTCCTCCCAGTGAATCACTTTTTTGAAGTGTCAGTGCATGATTGTTCTTTTACCCTCCGGGTGAATCACGTTTTTGAAGTGTCAGTGTATGATTGTTCTTTTGCATCTTGTGTGTATTACCACTCCTGTAAAGGCCTTGTAAAGGGCCGACAGTATAAATAAATAAATAAATAAATAAATTTCCTGCGTTGATAATGCTTGTGGGGACAAAGCTGCAGAATAAAGCTTTACCGAGCTTGGGATCGCATTGAAGTGCGATGACTCATTTTGCGGCCAAAAATGTTTTGTATTATGCGTCTCGAGAAGAGCCGTTTAGGAGCCTAACGATTAGCCATACGGTTTAAACGGTATAATGCTTTGCGAATCACTTGTAACGGGACGGTATGGAAAAAATAAAGACTTCTGTGAACATATTTCGAGTGCAATGGATATTATGCAAAAGGGTTAAAATGATCCACGCGGGGGTCGGCACAGGATGGTTGGCCGCTTCCTGCTGGTGGTGCTTTTGAGTGATGGTGGCGGCGCCTTGTGAGCGACGAGGTGCACAGTAGGGCGAGAGACCCGCCGCGGCCGCTGTTGGAACTATCGCGAGAACGGCATCGGATTCCCTCTGCGGAGAGGATGCACGCGAGGAGCGAGCTGAACCTTACACCACGGCTTGCCTCGGCGGACACGATCGCGCGCGAGGGGGGCGAGATGTAAACTTCGTACCCGCAGCGGCCGGATGCGGCCGCGAAGATCGACAGCTGGGAAAGTGGAGACGGACAGAACGAAAGCTGGAACTCAAGCGAGCGGAGTGCGAGAAAGTGGCTCGTCTGTTTGGAATGTATAGTGTGTGTAGTTTAAAATAAAAGTGTTGGGTTTTGTTCAAACGGATCGACATTTCTGAACGCAAAGAAGCAACAATTCCCCCAACAGCCGCTGCTTTGTGATGCTGCCAATGCGGGCGGTAAGCGATCGCCAATTAGCCTTGGTGTGGAACATGACAATAAGTGTTCGCATCGGTGCACACTGGCACACGTAGGCCACGAAAATGGATTGACGAACATGTTTGAATTGTAATAATATGTATGGGTACTCCGGCGGGATTTTTTGTTTCTTTGTGTGCTTGTTTTGTTTTAGATCTGGTTATTTTTTTTCTCATATAACAATTAGCATGGAGTAGCCGGCACTGTTATTAGCAGTGCCAACATCTCCATTATTTTTATTCGTTTATTAACGCAGAGAGAGAAAGAGAGAAACTGGTCGAAATGCCAAGAACACTCTAAAAAGGATTACACGCAAATTGTTAAACGATATGTTTTTTTATAAGATACCGGTAGAAACGCGAAGGGCTTGTTTTAAGACAGAGTTTAATTAAACAATAAGGATTTAAATGGTAGCGGGTTCAACCGAGAAGGGCATAATAACAAAAGCTTAAAGCGCGAAGAGCGTTAGGCAAATGGTTTGGAATACTGTGTTCTAATGAGAACGGGTTCAGATGAGGCGAGTCTAAATGAGAAAGGGTCGAAACGCGAAAGGTTAAAACGCGAAGGGCGTTTTGCGAATGGGTTCAAATGAGAACGGGTTCAAATGAGAACAGGCTCAAATGAAACGGGTACAAATGAGAAAGGGTTGAAACGCGAAGGGTTAAAACGCGAAGGGCATTCTGCGATTGGGTTCAAACGAGAAGGGTTCAAATGAGAATGGGTTAAAATGAGACGGGTACAAATGAGAAAGGGTTGAAACGCGAAAGGTTAAAACGCGAAGGGCGTTTTGCGAATGGGTTCAAACGAGAAGGGTTCAAATGAGAATGGGTTCAAATGAGACGAATCTAAATGAGAAGGGTCGAAACGCGAAAGGTTAAAACGCGAAGGGCGTTTTGCGAATGGGTTCAAACGAGAAGGGTTCAAATGAGAATGGGTTCAAATGAGACGAATCTAAATGAGAAGGGTCGAAACGCGAAAGGTTAAAACGCGAAGGGCGTTTTGCGAATGGGTTCAAACGAGAAGGGTTCAAATGAGAATGGGTTAAAATGAGACGGGTACAAATGAGAAAGGGTTGAAACGCGAAAGGTTAAAACGCGAAGGGCGTTTTGCGAATGGGTTCAAACGAAAAGGGTTCAAATCAGAATGGGTTGTTTCGAGATACACCCCTCCAGAGAGCCCGGAGGGCGCGCAAGAAAGCATTACAAGAAACCTGGGAACCGGAGGTGTACCCCATCCCAGACAAGGTTTTTAAGAGAAGGGAGATGGTGTTGCTTCGGCGCATTCGCACTGGGGGTGCGGTCACGCCAAGACTCCAATACCACATTACCCTCTCCCAGTTACGTAAGGCACAGCCTTATGCGGTCCCTCCGGACCCGAGGTGCCAAAGATGCAAAGATCCCGAGGCCCTTCCCAACCTGGAACACATCCTATGGGAATGCAAGGCCCTCGATTCGCCCAGGACAGAAGCCATCGAGAAGCTCCCAGCAGACCATCGGCCACAAAGATTAACGGACTGGACGTATCCCGTGGGCGGCTCCCAACGACGGACGGAAGTTCTCCGGTCTCTCCTGGACTATGTGTCCAAGGGAGAGTTGGCGTCCTCTCTTTAAGCTTCCTCCATATGTTCCATCACACCATCACCTCTCACCTCATAATCATACAAGAATGAAGTTGCCAAGTTCATGAACCACCGCAACGCGAAGATTTCCCTTTCAAGTGAAAGGCAACTCTCCGTAATTCTTGATTTCAATAAACGCATTCTGATCTGATCTGAAAAAGCGGAGGGAGTTGTGTGCTGTGAGGAAGCTTTTAAAGTTGATGGGCGGCAACTACGGCTACAGTAGAACAGTGAGCAACCACGCCTGTATTCCTGTAAATGAAGCCTGCTCCGTTTTGAAAAATGACAATGCAACTTTACCCGTTTTATCTTAACAGCGCCTCCCTAATCTTTGCGTGAGCGTCCGTACCGTAGAGCTCAGCCTGCTTCGCCCCCTCCCCCCCTCCCCCCCCCCCCCTGAAATCCCGAAATAAAATCCTAGCTACGCCACTGGATTGAACCGTTACCTAGATCTTCCGGTTAGAAGGTGAGTCTTATCGCTTCGTCGTCCCTTTGTCATTTTCGGAGTGTTGTGTGGTGGTGGCGGATGTTCTCATCGCAGGGACACCGTTGATTCTATTTGCTGCTTTCTTTGACGTAAAGCTATAGTAAACACGCTATAGATTACCCTCGCATAATGTGCTATGTACACTTTATTTTTCGTGTGTCTCTCTAAAACCGCACGAGCAAACTGCGAAAAAAACTGGCGATCGGAATGGCAGGTTCAACGCCTGCTCGGCCCTCGTCGCGATTTGTTTCTATTTTCTCTGCCTACCTAATTTTTAAAGGGAAAAAAACTTGCTTTGGAAATTATATTTTTCCAGAATCTAGTTGTTTGGTCACTTGACAAGCCTCCGAAGCCACGACGATGACCGACTTGATCGTGGTCAGTACGATAACACAAACCTGGGTCACTGTGTCCCGTTCCGTAGGCCGCGACGCCACTGTTGTCACGCTGCTTGAGCTTAATTTTGACGAGAAGTACAGCGACAGAATTAGGCTACACGCAACCCCAAACTCTGGTTTAAATTAACCAACCAAACGTGAATTGTGAACGATACACCTCAACCTACATGCTACGAACGAAGCGAAGAAGCGGTCACGTGTTACTTGCTACAACGTCACGACAGGGATCCGTCAGGTGGCGCCACTCCATCTTCTCGTTGCTAATACGCTTCTGCACCCATCATAAGCAATTTAAAAAAAAAAATCAATAAAAGAACGCCGTTAACTGCGACTTGCATTAGAAAAAATTGTAGAGCCCATCCACTTCACGTGAAGATGGAGGACCAAGCCAAGCTGTTATATTTACGACAACTTTCCGACATCTATATGATTTACATATGATTGCAATGAAGACACGTACACGACTTCGTTTTTTAATTGTCTGTTTAATTCTAAGTGAATAAAGGGATCATTGCCTTATGGTCACTATGGTAAACCGCCATTGGTTGTATTTTGACTTCGGATACGCTCTCGCTAAACGTGAGGTCGATGCACTTTCTGTTGTTGGTCGTTGGTATACGACTATTTTAGGTTTTACAACGACTTGGGTTCTTTAGCAGCGATGCTGATAAAAAGCCCAAGTCTCTTTATCAGCATCACGGAAGCGAAAAAAAAGAAGGTAAGTTCGGCGCGTTCTGTTCTCAGCCTCGTCACAGCGTACTCTTAGCTGAGATAAGCCGGTTACCCTAGATGATAACAAGCGATCAGGACCTCACTATCTGATAATGCCTGGGAAGGCTGACTCACGCGGGTTGCCCCCTCTTTTTATTTATACTTGTCATGGCCAATCGTAACGAAGGAACGCCGTTTAAACGGGAGTTTTTTTGTTAACATCCATGGACGCATTTTTTTTTTTTTTTACAGATCCTAGCACATAACAGCTTCGCTCTAAAAACAAGCCGCTTACAAAGGTAATACGCCAATCTTTCGGACGATAGCGATAGAGCTGAGTCACTACACGCCCGCACCAAAACTGCGATTAAGACTCCATAGCACACGCTGCACTTACCTTTGTTGTATCCAAAATAAAGCAACATTTAACCAGTGTTGGGAAGTACTTTAAGTAAATTGTACTTTAAGTGCTGCTTCAAGTCGGATTAGAAAACTTGTGCTTTACTTGAAGTACATCATCTGAGTATGTACTTCTACTTTACTTGAAGTGCATTTTCTGAGTATGCACTTGTACTTTACTTGAAGTACACTATCTGAGCATGTACTTGTACTTTACTTAAAGTGTATGCTCTGAGAATGTACAACTCCCGACTTCAAAGTACATTCCCTAAATTTGGTCTTGTGAAATTTGTATGACAAAATGATGCTTTGACAAATCTGAAGAAATACTGGGCGGGATGTTCAAAACTCTCCAGAAACGCTAGCAGACGACGCATTGCTCCTTTTGTTCTGGGTCGGCTTTCCAGTAGCGTTTTGAACACTCGGTACTTCTCGCTTGGTCAGCACAAGCGAGACTGATGCCAGACCTTAAAGGCTGGTGCACACACTTGCGTTGAGTTTGACCGAGTTCGACTGCAGCCGGTTTTGAAGCCCCTTGTGACAGCTTCAGACCTGGTCGCGCAGAAGTGACGGCGGTCGTAAGCGGCTTAAGGCCCGTTCAAACACTTGAGCTTGGCTACGACCAGAGAGACAAGACCGGGTTTTAAGCCTGTTGTGACGGCTTACAACCGTCTGCGTTGCTGCGCAGCTAACCGTAAGCCGTCGCAACAGGCTTAAAAACCGGCCTTGTCTCGGTCGGTCCTAGTCAAACGCAAGTGTACGAACGGGCCTTTAACACTCCGTTTCGTTGGACTTGGTCGTAGTAAGTTGCAACAGTGTAAACCAGAGGCTGACTTCGTCTGTCGTACTGTCACCGCGTAACATTACTTCTGGCGGTGCTCGTGAGCCTGGCATCAACGTTGCGAGTTTACACGCAGGCAAAACCGATCCCCCTCTCGGTGTTTCCGAGGTTGACCGCCTGGACGGCGGCATCGTAGCTGGAACTTGTGAATATCCTTGACTGCGGAGCAAAGAAAGTTGTCCGCTAGTGTATTAAACTTCGTCATAAGACTGTTTCAATTATACTACGATTGGATGATACGTTAAACTATGAGGCGTAATTCCTTTATACAACTTTTGTTGACACATCATTGTGGACTGGCATTTTTAGTACTCTAAAAAAAGTCCGCGCGTCTGCTTTCCCACACAACACTCGGAGAGCCAATCAGCGCAACTTACGGAGGCAGCTCAGCGAATGACAATGCCGAAACATATGTTTAGACCAAAAAACACAGTCTGAGTTGTGACATTAAGCGATGCAAGCGTGACGTTTTGCATTGCTTAATGTCACAACTCAGACTGCGTTTTTTAGTCTAAACATATGTTTCGGCATCGTCATTCGTTGAGCTGCCTCCGTAAGTTGCGGTGATTGACTCTCCAAGTGTTGTGTGGGAAAGCAGACGCAGACTTTTTTTAGAGTGGAACACACTGAAATTAAGAAAAAAATATTTTATATGCCTACAATTCCCCTAGATAAGACACATGTTTTTTTTTCTTGTTTTTTTTTTTTTGTTTCACAAAAACTTCTTCAGCAATAATTACGCTGTTAGACTCAATTTAGGTGGGGTAGCCTTGCTCTAGTCCCCTCCAGGTGCTTACAAAAATAAGCACCTTTTCTTGGCTCTCATTGGTTGGAGATATCCCTGACCTGTGAAGTGTTGGTTGTAAAATTGCATCTCCGTACCGTAATAGTGTTTTAATCGATAATAGTTTTTATGTTTGAGAAAAATAATCTAGATAAAGTAATAAAAATGACCGCATCTCCACGTGGTGAATTATGTTGATTGGGGCGAAGCTCGGGTGGTGCTGATGATACTGATTTTGGTCATAGGTATTGCTGCTTGCTGTCGGCGTTGACGCTTTGCCGCCGCTTCCCGAGCTCTCAACTCCGGGTCCGCTTGGCGTTTTTGACGCTGTGCAGCAGCAGCTTCTCGCGCCCTGGTCTCCGGAGCAGCTTGCTGTCTACGTAGACGCTGAGGCGCTGCATGCCCAGCTTTTCGGTCCTTTTCATTCATGGCAGTAGGAGAATGTGTGGTCTTCTTCTTTTTATTTTTTTTAAGCAGACAGATGGGATGGCATCTCAGAACCCCCTACTCTTTTTTTTTCTTCTTTTTCTTTTTTCATAATTCTTTTTCATCTTTTTTTTTTCCAATTTTTTTTTTGCCCTACACGAGCACGTGAGCATGTGCTCACGTTCTCGTGAGCACGTGATCTCACGAGCAGAAGCACGAGCACCCGACGCCGGCCTACGGCGGACGGACATACGGACATGGCTAGCCCCTAAGGAGCTTCGCCCCTAATATTGTTTTCAAAAGCATGCCATATTGCCTTTCCGCTTCAATTTCAAACGATAACAAACGTGGCTGCCGGTGTCTGCGTTGTGATCAACGAGCACAGCTCGTCGACCTCGTATATTTTTACGAGTGCAAGTCGTTCTGCGTTCACCGCGGTGTTTAGAGGAAGATCTCCTCAACCGACCTAGTTTGCAGCTAACTGTCGCAAGTAAGCACCTTCAGAAGCGTTGTGTGGGTGCTTGGGTTCGAAGCGGGACTGGCCTAAGCGTAGCGTCCCACTTCGACTATGTTGCTTTGTCTGGCTTGATTTGCTCCTTTGCGCGTGTTGACACTGAATAAAGATGTTGGTTCCCGTAAAAGCGGCCCCGCTGCTTTGTGAATTGTGCGACCGTTGTGATTGCAACCATGTTTTCAATACTGAGAAGATACCTACACAGGTAAGAATTTGCGAGCGATTTGGCAGAAGGCAATCGGGCTCGCATCACATTTGTCCAGGTTTGTTTCTTTTATTTTGCTTCGAAAGGAAAGTAGCTTTCAAGTTAGGTCGCGTTTTAATTGTGCGTCATGACGCTCACCCACCTCGCTCGCGCATGACATGCGAAAATATAAAAACAAGAACAGAACAGCTGGAAAGACTGCATATTTATTTTGTTTAATTTTTAGTCCTCTCGGTCGCTTTTACCGCACATCGGCAGACGCTGACAGACGCTTTGTAATGGACCGTAGCTCGTACTTGATGAAATGCTTAAACGCCGCTTTCATGGTCACGTCTTGCAAGCGTTGCAGAAGTTTTTAGACGGGGGCGGAATAGCAGACGGGCGAAGGCGTGAACGGACGTCGACGCGCAGCTTTCTTGCCCGCGTCTGGGCATTGCAGATGACGATAGACGGTGAAGCAATAGCAGACGATGCCGGAAGCTGCCGCGCGTCTGCTCGCGCGACTAGCAGGCGGTGTCAGACTTCCAGACTAGACACACCGGATGTCGCGAAAGGGAGACAATAGGCTTCCTAGCATGTTCGACCGAGCAGCCAAGCGAATCCAAGTAGTAATGAGTGGGGCCACTGATCTGTGGGCGGGGCTTAGGACAGGCCGTGATCCCCACCTAAATTGCGTCTAACGACGTAAATATTGCACAAGACAATCTTTTGTTTTTAATTATGAAAAAGTATGTGTCCCATCTATGCCGTTAAAAAAACGTTTTTTCTTGTTTGTTTTTTAATGTCAGTGTTTTTAAGTGGGTTTTCGTTTTCTTTTGTAAGAGAAAGCTACAAGTTATTTTTTAAAAAATTGTGCAACGACTTATTCCGCTGGAAATGTGGCAAATAATTAAGAACACAATTGCACGACATAAAAAATAGGAAAGCCGATTGACGTCTAGATTTTGATTAGGCTATAAGACGAAGGTACATTTCGATATTTATAATCCCATATATTATAATGACAAATGAAATGCTACAGCACAAATTTCTAATCAGTCATACGCTAAAGCGAATGCATCTTCAGGTGAACGTGACAGTGCTATTTAGTTTTCAGTAGAATTTATTTGGAAGCTAACATGCGAGGACATGCACTGCGCGACACTGTTACGCGAACAAGCGATCACCGTTCTTTTTTTTTTTTTTATTACAACTTAAAGGGATGTCAAAAAATAGTAGTGTGGTGGAAAGTTCTAGTTGAAGCATTAACGTAAGTGGTAAACTTTGCTGTCTCTACCCTTTCAAACTAAAATGTGAAGATGGCATGTTCACATTAACAGTGTCGCACGGTCTGCAACTTCCTATTAAATTCGTTTGTCATATATTAGCCAACTTCTCCACAACCTTCATTTATTTTATCCATCTCTCGTTCTCTTTCTCTCTCTCTCCCTCTCTCTGCACGCATAACTGCAATGCAAACATCAAGAAAGAAAAAGTATAGTTTACGTCGTTACAAATTTTGAAGAAAATCTTATATTTCACTTCTGCATTTTATAATATTATATATAAACAAATGCCTATGCTCAAAGTCACGGGACGCTTATAAACTTGCTTAAAAAGTATGTAGACCTCGGACAGAACAAAAAAAAATACAGTCTTGACTACCAACCGAAAAAAAAAAGTAGCTCACCCTACACAATAGGACACACTGGTGTATGCATTCTTAACTTAAGAGAGTAACTCATTAACGTACATTGTTTAGAAAATAAGTTGCGCCGATGTTCTGCCGACACAAGTTAGAGCATCGGAATGCACCTTTATGTTAAAATCTGAAATCAATTTTCTTACGGCACCAATATCCTCTTTCTTGTTTTCTTCTTTTTTTTTTTGTGCGATTTCTCTTATGTATTCATCTCAGTGTTGTACAAAACGGCGTTCCAAGGAACGGCGTTCCTGGAACGCGTTCCTTTTAGGAGGAACGAAGGAACGCCGCCGTTCCATTTTGGATCGGTGGAACTGGAACAGGAACTCGTTACATTTTTACTGGAACGGAAAAAGGAACGGCGTTCCTTTTTTCGTCCAGTGACATAATCTTTATTCTATTTCTAAGAAGGGAATTCCAAAAGTATAAAAACATTGTATTTACAAAGAGCAAAAGTTCGTTTACTTTTTGGTTACTTATCAGGGTTCATTTTGTGTGGTCCTCGCTTGGTAACAGTCAAGTGCAGGACAGCTAGTGGACATTGATTCTTTTTTGATTGCTCGAGACTGCGGTACAAAAAGCAAAACTTTTAGTCGAAGGAAAAGACACAGAAAGAGCGAAGTTTCAAACTCAGCTACTTTCTCTGCTTCCACGAATCCTGATATACCCAGAAATCTAAGGCCGACTATACAGCCATCACTAAACTTTCACAAAGAGACCAATACAGTTACAACAAAATAACAGGTTACCGGACATCGAACGCACCCTTGTATCCCGAACATTGGTAACGTAAAGGGATACTGAACCAAACATTGCAGTGTCCATACTAAGTGGCACACAATCTGGCCATGAGCCAGTAGCCACCGGCGTGCGCGAGCACACGCAACGAAATTTACGTCATAGTGCCCCATCCACGCATAAGATGACAGCGAAACGTATCGTATCCGGGCAAAAGGAAGGCTTTTCATCCCCACAAGCGAAAGCTACGTGCTTGTTAGACCAATTAATCGCCTATCTTTTACACCAGACCTTTCTGTGGAGATGAAAAGCAAGCATTTTTGGCTCAGCGTCCCTTTAAAAAATACAAAAAAAAATTAACCATTAGTCCTTCTCCCCTTGTCCCACGAAGCTGGACCTGTAGTTTTTAAGACTGACCTTCCAAACGCCCCACCCTCTCCTTCACCTGCTCCTCTTGCGGACAGCATCACCGAGAAGCAACAGTTGTTAAGTTCGAACAAGCGACTTTTTTAGATTGAAACGTGCGAGGTTGTTGTAAAACGCCCGTGCTATGTGGGGTAACAGTACAATTGCTTCGTCTGAATCGTCCACCACAAACGTGAATATGGTTAAAAGCCGAGATTTTAAGACTTGAATATATCAACAAATGAAACCCTGCTTCCGCATCTTCTTTTCTCCTGGTGCCCTTCCATCACGGCATTCAAATTCGTATGTTCCCATTTGATGAGATAGATTAAAAAAAAGAGAAAACTTTGCTTGATCCAACTAAATATGGTAATCAGCAAGATAAAAATGTAACGTACATCTAACGATGCGTTCCATTTTTTTTAAACTGAAACGAGAACGAGTTCCTTTTTCACAGATGGAACTTGAAACGGGAACGCGTTCCAAAAATCAGAAGAAACAAAAAACAAACTTTCGTTCTTTTTTTTTTTCCTTTGAGGACCGTGTACAACACTGATTTATCTTCGTAACTGTAAGCAAAAATTGAAATAATAATGAATACGTACGGTTTTCGGAAGCTGTCCTCCGAGAGTGATGTATCCTTTTGGCGCGTAGGTGGTTGGCGGAAATTAAACTCGAGTCAACACCTGCACTTTTTATCTGTCCGTGATAGGCTATGCAGCGACGCCAATTTGCGGAGAATACAGGCGTACTTGTCGGACGTTGACGGGCCAAAACCGCCTACTAAGGTCTGCGCTATTGTTCCGAGCCGTGCAAGTGTTATCAGCGCGCGATTACAGGCGCGATCGGATAAGCTTTGCCCGACGGTTATTATCGCAACGTGTTTAGCAAAAAATGCTCATTGTGGCAACGCGCATACAGACTTCGGAATTTCCTAGAGTGCCTGCCGCCTTGCCGTCGGATGTGAAATCTGTTTGTTGTGTGCTGAATCAGACAGCTTGAGGCATAGTCCCCTATATTCGCGACTCCAGCGAACTATAGGGGGTGCGCTGGTCAGGTAAAATGGCGGACGAAAGGAGGTCGTTTTCGTCGTTCAACACGCGGACCACCATAAATTTCTTGCACTGTAGCGTAAAATCGGTGTTACACATGAAAGCATAGCGATTTTTCGACGGGAGATACCTTCTTCTAGTCAATGCGTAGGAATGACACGGCGGAAGCATAAAAATAATTACTGGAAACGATATTTGTTTCTATGCTGCCTACGAGTACCAAGCAGCGATAGCAGACGACAGAGCTGAAACGACCTCCTCTCATGAGCTTCGCGGCGTTGCCGCTACGCGGCGTCGATTTCGCTGGAGTCGCCAATACACACCAAACTCTTTGACGTCGGGCCACTGCGGCGGTGCTGCTGTCGGTACTGCGCATGCGTAGATGCATCATCTCACGCGAGTCTGGTCTCGCACGCAGGCGCAGTGCGTCGCACCAGGTGTGGTAGTGTAGTCGGGGACACGAACCAGTGCCAGAAGTGAAGTCGGGGCGTCTTGCGCCGCAAGTTTATACTTGTTTTAAAAGCATGAAATGCTTTTTAACGCTAACCCCCAATCTCGAAATTAGGAGGTTTTCGTAGACCGCGTTTTCCCCTCCGCTAAGCCCTCCGGAACGAAGAAGCCTCTATTGGCCAGCTTTCTGGGACACGCTGTTTTAGTTCCCGACTCTCACGACACATGGCATGTCCTAATGGCCAGCTTTAGGTTGCTCCCCAGGATAGAGGAGCAACCTAAAGCCCCTCTATCCTGGGAAAAGTGGCGCCATTCGTTGTTGTGGGAATGCTCGAGACACGTGCCGCGCGCCACTTCTGGGAAATTCATGGTGTCTGAAATCTAAATCTAGCTCAGTGCTGCGCTTTGTCGCCATGATCTTCCCAAGGGCTGCACGTTGCACGTGCCTCGTGCATCGACGAACATTGCGCTACAACCTTTACAGCAACCTTGGCAGATTTTCACCAGTGTGATAGTACCGCTTAGGTAGCTTCATCCAATCGCCTTGCGTAAACCGTGCATGAAAGTGGAGCGAACCAATATATATCGTGCGGTGCCCTTCGGTGCGCAGACATTTCACGACTACGCGCTATGCTACGCCGGCGGTTGGTGCGCCAGTGCAAGTCAGTGTCTCGAGGCGTGAAACAACGTCAAATGTGTTGCGTGGTGTTTTCGTTTGATACTTTTTTCGAAACGATGCACACGATATACCCCGAGTTTCAGCAAACATTAGTTTAGTTTAGGTTTCTGAATTTGGCTTTTAGAAACAAAAAATCTCCCCAATTATGTGTATTTTGCCGTTTTGCGCTCAAGAGACAGTCTGTTATTTTCTGCATTGCGTATGCTATTTCAGTGATGTGCGCCGCTAGTATGGTGTAGTCTTGGAATTTGTATCCTCTAAACGAGGAAATACTATTGTTCTTTCTTTTAAGGCGCTACCGGCTCTTGGTCAGCAAAGCATTTTGTCTTTAGTCCTTAGTTTTTAGTCTTCATTTATTTGGCTCTGGAGAGTCGCGGCACCGCGGAAAGGCAGCAGCCCGTACCATGGAAGCCCGCGGTGCCGCGTCTAGTGAACATGATAATGTGATGAGTATATACATGCATGATGACGACGACATCGGTTGTTGGTATTGGGGAGGATGGCAGTCCGATTTGCAGAAGTCCAGATTTCGTGGAAGTGGGTTGGGCGGGTCAGCAGCGAGCCATGGAAATCTGGCACGCCGTTCGATCGGTGCATGAAGGAGCCCCAGGAACATGATGACGCTGTTGCTCACTGGGGTCCACTGGGGCCGAAGCATCAGGCTCCAAGGAGGTAGCCCAGTTAAAGTAGAAGCTCCGCTTCCGAGGAAGCTGAGGTTGAGGCACCGCCGTCGTCCGGTGTGTCATCCTCTCAACGTCGTCGTCGTTGTGTTTTTTATTTATACGCGTATATATGTATAAATAAAATAAGATAGATAAAATGCACACAATCGAACGGCCAGCGGCGCGCCGTTCTAGTTATATTTCTAGTTATTTCTAGTTATACACGCCTGAAAGAATTTTGTCCAGTTTGTGTCTGTAACCGAGCTAAAACTTTACGTACACAGGCAAGTTCAAAGCAAAATATATACAATGAAAATGTTTCTGACCCTACATAACAATTGCTTATATTTGAAATCCAGGGCACAAATTTTGATTGTAACCATCTAATTATTATATAGTCCTATTATAACCGCCACATACTTAGTCAATATGCTGTCACAAACGCATCGTACAAATCTTTTTTTTCGATAAGCCTATGTAAAGGTAGCTTGGCCGCAAGCTATTTGGTGCACGGCGGTGTGCTAACTTTACAGGGGCCAAAAGAGGGCCGAATTTGAAAGTCTCGAGGAATAAAAAGTATTAATTAAAATACCAAAATTTTAACTGCGGTGTGTGCTAAAAGTCGGCAGCTATTATATTGCTCGGGGACTTTACGATTCTTAATTTCAGTGAGAAGAAAGTTAAAATTTTGTTAAATTGGCCCGTTGGACCCAATGCAACAATATTATATCGGGCCCGGGAATAAAAAGTATACAATCCTGAGGTTCCAGTAGGTATTAAATAAGAGTGTATTAGTGCCCTCTATAGAAATCCCGGGGAACTTAAGGATTTCTGCAGTAGTTTGGCTGAAATTATCATTTTATTGCGTTTTGCTGAGAATAGCCAAGAGAGGGCGCAAGGAGACCGTGTCCAGGAATGCTGGGGATAGGCAGCACGTGCGCGCTCATGGCCTTGACTGTAGAGTTTTGGGTATCGTAGCGGGTTGCGGAGAGCGTTCCTTGACGGCAAAAACGATATACCAAAACTCCCTGTTGTTTCCGTTCGTGCATTTTCCGCTAAATTTAGCGGGGAAAGTGGCGTAAGGTGACGTCACGTGACCTATACACCTTGAGGAAATAGACATCACGTGGCCACTGCGTCAACTCCGTTTTTCTCCTCTAAATTTAGCGAGAAACTTCGCATCCGTGGCCCAAAATCCTCAATTCAGTTCCCCCGCTAAATTTAGCGGGAAACTGACGTCACGTGACCTATACATCAATGCAGTTACCCGCTACATTTGGAGGGGAAAAGTTTACGCCTTGTGACCTATAAAACCGTTCAGTTTCCCCGCTAAATTTATCGGGAAAACGTACGTCGCCTGACGCACCAATTCTCTATAATGGATTTCATGCATCAGAGGACTTCATTGATAAAGGTGGCCGCCATTTTTTTTACGTGACTATATACAAGAAACCGTCAGCGTGACACGGGTTAAGTGCAGTGCTGTCCACATTCCTTCAAAACAGGAACGAAAGTTGGTTCCTCGTTCCCTCTCAAAATCTTGGAACGAGTTTACGTTACAAGTTCCAGTGGTTCCAAAGAAACGCTTTCCCCTTATGTTTCTAAGATTGGATCGTGTCATTACATTAACGTTTCATATGTGTAATTTAAGAGCATACTGTGCTGGATAATACTGTGTTGTATGTAAATGATTAACTAAAAAGATGGCCTTGCCACTTAAAAAAACACTGCAATGGAAAAAAAATTCAATAGTATAGATGGGACGGGTTTTTTTTTTTTTTTTCGTAATTTTTCACGAAAAGAACAAAAAATGGTGCCGCAATATTTACGTTGTTAGGCGCAAATTAGGTGGAGGTCACGGCCCGCTCTAAAACCCACCCACAAATCAGTTGCCCCGCCCATTACCACTGGATTGACTCGGCTGGTCGGCCGAACACGCTAACAAGCCTGGTGTTTCCCTTTCCCGACATCCGGCGCGTCTAGTAGTCAGGGCCCGTTTGCTCGAAGCGCTAACCGCGGCTAAAGTTAGCCGCAGTACCTAGGAGAGGGATTTTGAAATCACGTGACTGGCTGGGTAGGGATGCGGAGAAACATGGCGGTGCCCCGGTGAGTGAGCGCCGCTCGCTTTGGAACTAATATGTCGTTGTAGCTGCAATACCGGGCGTGTTAGTCAGCAATGAACGGTGCAGGAGACTTTCGCTTTGCCTTACCTCACTCAAATCGCAAAGCATGAGCAATGACCTTACCGCATTTTTTAGATAGTCTTTCGATTCTGGCCATTCCTAAGCCTAACTGAACGCGATAATTGCCGGCATGGCAACGTCTTTGGAAAGCGGATTGCCTTGACTCAATTGTCCGGGTATCGATAGCACACAAAAGCAGACGGCGTCCCAATAGACATTTTTTTAAATTACTCAAGCATCAAGGAGAACGCTGGAAGTGTAATTCTACGGTCCGACGCGCTGGCCTTCCTGTTATAAAAGATTCGAAGTAAGTAATCATTATAAGGCTTTGACGAACGCGCTTGCAAAACAAAATTTGTTTTCGACTTTTTGCTTCAGAACGATTACTACTGCAGACGCCAGCACGTGCAACGCGTGTAACTACACTCGCAGCATGCATCTCGGTGCTTAGGAAATTTAGAAAAAGGTGTATTGTGACGCTGTCTGCTTTTGTGTGCTATCAATACCCGGCCGATTGAGTCAAGGCAATCCACTTTCCAAAGACGTTGCCATGCCGACAATTATCGCGTTCATTTAGGCTTAGGAATGGTCAGAATCGAAAGACTATCTAAAAAATGCGGTAAGGTCATTGCTCATGCTTTGCGATTTAAGTGAGGTAAGGCAAAGCGAAAGCTTCCTGCACCGTTCATTCCTGACAAACGCACCCGGTATTGCAGCTACAACGACATATTAGTTTCACTCACCGGGGCACCGCCATGTTTCCCCGCATCCCTACCGAGCAAGTCACGTGATTTCAAAATCCCTCTCCTAGGTACTGCGGCTAACTTTAGCCGCGGTTAGCGCTTCGAGCAAACGGGCCCTGGTGTCTGACAACGCCTGCCAGTTCTGTGAGAAGACGTGCGGCGGCCTCCGGCATCGTCGGCTATTTCACCACCGTCTATCGTCGCCGGCAATGCCCGAAGGACGCGGACATAAACGCTGCCCGTCGGCGTCCGTTTTCGCCTTCGGTCGTCTGCTATTCCACCCTCGTCTAAAAAACCTTTTACAACACTCGCAAGACTCGACCATGAAAGCGGCGCGGCGTTCTAGCGTTCCATAATGGGCGGGCGATGGTCCAATACAAGCGTCCGTCAGCGTCTGTCGATGTGCGGTAAAAAGTGAGTGAGAGGACTTAAAAAAAGCAACAAAATAAATATGAATGTCGTTTCAACTTTTATGTTCTTATTTTTTTTCTCGCATGGCATCCGCGAGCAAGGTGAGAGAGCGTCATGACGCACAATTAAGACGTGACATAAAATCATTCGCTTTGGCAGGCCAGGTAATCTGCGAAACTTGGGAGCTACTTGTCTTTCGAAGAGAAATGACAAGAACATACATGGTGTTACTTGATGCGAGCCGAACGCCCGATTGCCTCCAGCCAGATGACTCGCAAAGCTTTACGTGTGTAGATACCTTGTCGGTATCGAAATCATGGTTGCAGTCATGACGGTTGCACAATTTACTGAGCAGTTGGGCCGCTTTTACGGGAACCAACATATTTATTCAGCAGCATCAACACGCGCAAAGAAATAAACCAAGCAAGATCGACTAAAACAGGGACCCTATAGGCATAGGCCCGTCCCTCTACGAAAACAAGCATCCGAACAGCGCTCCTGACGGCGCGTACTTGCGATAGTTATTTGCTGCAAACCATGTCGGTTGGTGAGATCTTCCACCTCTGTAAACTCGGAACGACCCGCACTCATAAAAACTGACGATCTCAACAAGCTATAGGCTCGTTTGGCACTCGGCAAACGCCGGCAGCCATGTTTGTTAATGTTTCAAACGAAAGCGGAAGAAGCAATCTCACTGAATACATTTGCAAAGCAATAATGACTCTATCCTGATTAGTTGCGTCTCAAACATAAAAAAATAGTCGGTTAAAATACCATTACGGCACGAAGATACAAAATTAACAACCAACCTTTCACACGTCTATCATCTCTCCAGGAAATTAGAGATGTAAGCACCATGTTAGCACGGGGCGGGGCTTAGCGGGCTGCGACCTCCGCATTCTGAACCTAAATTGCCTTCTAGCGTCAAGTCCGTGCGTCTCTTGCTTCGTGGTTTGTTCTCCGGCAATGTCATCGTCTTTCGCGGTAATCTCGTTGGCGGCGGACCGATAACAAGATGCCTGTGATTGACCACGCCTTGTGTTTCTTAAATTGACGGCTGTTTTAGCGCTGCCCTCGATATTCTAATCGGAGGCAACCTAGCTGTGAACAGCTTACGCTCACCGTCCATATGCTTCGATTACTGCAGACTGGAGATGACACGTTGGTGGGCGGAGTCGCTCACTTGCCTGCAGAGGGGGCAAAGTTGTCCTCAAGGGCGGACGGAGCCCCCAGCCGCTCGATGACGACTTTTAAAACAAATAAAAAAACATATGCCAGTTTGCTTGTTTGTTTGTTTTTTTTTCTCGTGGAAAGAAATGCCCTTTCACGGCCTCCTAATATGGGGAGAAGGCTCGCGCCTTCTGTGCCAAACATGGTCGCAAAACTAGAAGTTTGAGAACGTCAGCACATGACAAAAAAAAAAGTATGAGATCAGCGGCCCCCGCACAAATCCGCGGCCACTTTCCAAAACTTGACTATTTTTTTAACGTTAGTTTGATATCCCGCCCCACCTAGGACCTACGTGTCTTTCCTAGTCCGGCGCATCATCCTACTTGCTCCTACTTCCACTAGGAAAGGAGGGTATATCGATGGAAAAAAGACTATGGAAGAAGCCGTTATTTTTTTCTCTCCTCACCCGCAAATAATATACGAGGGGCGTTCATAAAGTTCGTATTATCGGCACAAAGAATTTAAAAAAATGGAACAAAACAGGCCTCAACATGAGCGCGCGTCCCTCTAGTTTCCACACAGTATAAACATCGCATGCCATAGTAGCTCGGAACGCCGCTAGGGAGACGAAACAAAAATGTCAACGCCCCTCGGTACCAAGCACATGCAGTGATCCGTTTTCTCCATTTGAAGGGAAGCAATGCCAAGGATATTCATTCCAATCTGGGAGCGTTGTTCGGGGACAACGCCCCAGTTTATGACACTTTGGTTAAATGGCGGAGACGCTTCCAGTGTGGCCAAATAAGAGGAAAGCACTTCAAGGACGGCGACAATGTGATTGCTGAAGTGGAGCGATTCCTAAACCCTCAAAAGGAATGGCCGGTATGTGGTGCATCGCTAGAAAAAGTGGGTAACTTTTGGTAACGAATATGTAGAAAAAGTCTCAAATCCTACTCGATCGAGTTTGATTGCTGCATCTCTATTCCTTCGTGACAATAATACGAACTTTATGAACGCCCCTCGTATCTATATATATATATATATATATATATATATATATATTTTTTTTTTTTTTTTTTGTACGGTTGATATAGGATATCTGATTGGCGGTCCGTTCAAAACAGACTTCCCGCGCCTCCCACTTTTCCCGCCACCTGGCGGTCTATTGTTCTGTCGCGAAAGGCGCAGGCTTTCCCCCTGTATAAAGGCTATGGCCTCGTTTTCGGCGAGATGGCAATTTCCTTCGTTCATAACGTGACGTCCGTCTGACACTTAAATTTGTCAGTGACGTTACATCTTTTTGCAGGCCTCCTTCCCCGAAGCCGGAGCCTTACATCCATCCCTTGGTCCAAGCAGATTTTCTCTTTCAGCAGGGCACCAGTCGCCCAGAGGGCGCAAGTTCCGCACCACATCTCACTTGAAAGAATCATTTATTTGTTAATAAAACCGAAATAAAAATCATATTCTTACATGCCAAACCAACGAAGGACAACTGGCACGCCCCAGCGGAGGACTGAAAATAAAGATTGACCACCTGGGGATTTTTCTTTCACCTGCAACTGAAATCTCAATCATACTGTAGAATTCAGACGAACAAAAAAAAAAAAATAAGAACCTCACTTTTTTAACATATAATATAACTGTTTATACGCTCGGAGTTAAATTTTACGCAAAGTTATATACCGGGTGCTTTCGCGAATAATTTCAAAAATCCCTAGAAATAATGTGGTTAAGATAAAAAAAAAAAAAACAGTTTCGGGAACAAAACTACCAGTCACGGCAGGCTTAGGTATTGCAAAAATCACAGTAATTAGCAACTCAATTACCTAAATTTTATTAATTAACCTTTTATGTATGAAAAATAAAACGTGAGGTTCCAATTGAAAAACTTGTTGAACGTCATCAATTGCACCGGTCGCGTAGAGTGGGCTGAAATATAGTCAAGTGTGATATTCATTTCATTAAAAGGCACGTCAACATTCGTTATATCGATTATTAACATCAATACGAAACTTCACGCCAAATTTCGTAAGTATGCATGGCTGTTCCTGAGTCGTAACGTCACGTCAGGAATGGGGACACCCCAGAGTCGCGGGCATGGACTTATTCCCGGCTTTGACCAACACGGTTGATGGCGAATGCAAAGTTCATCGTTTCAAGAACTGAGCTTTCCTCAATACTCTAATACCCTTGTTACACGGGCACACTTAACTGCAGTTAGGCTAAGCCACAGTTAGCGCACAATACTTGCCGACAACATTCTGCGGCTATGCAGTTAAAGCTATGGCCGAACGTGCGCTCGAGCATCTTGAGCACCTATCGAAGCAGTGCACGCGCGCTCTTCACTTCTTATGGAATAGCTGTTCGAAAGTATAGTGCGGTATCAGTGGTGCTGCGTAACAGCAGTTAAGCTGAGTTAACCGCGGTTAAGTGTGCCCGTGTAACAGGGGTATAAATCTTGTCTTTCTCAGAACGAGGTTGTTTTTAATTGATACAGCAGCCAAGAGCTGCTGTCATGGCTCTCTATGCACGATGTTATGTCAGAGAACTTTCGCTGTTGCCAACGAAAACGCTCTGTGTCTTTTTTTTTTTTTTTCCGGGCGCAGTCTGAGCAGTTGGGCCCTGTTTATTATTACTGAATTACTTGTGCGGAGGAGGATTCATAATTCGGACATTCTGCGGAAGATGTTCCTAAAAGCAATGACTATATATACCTTAGTTGTTTTCTGAAACATACCAAATTCTACCGCACATTCCCTTTAATAAGGATTTGGAAAAGTGTATAGCTCGGTAAGCATAAATTCTTTTCGAAACCCCCATCAAGCAACATTGACGTTCGTCATTTTCTTGTGCACGAAGCTTCTGGTTGGTTCCGAGTACTCGGCGAACGTTGAGGTGGCCCTCGTATCCAATCCATGCTTAGGGTACCTGACCGAACAATTGCAGGCTCGGATGGATGGTGGAGTAGCAACGAGATAGCGCGCACTTTTAAAGGGGGTTCTTCTGCTGACAAATGAGAACGGAGTGGCCGGGGCCGTTATCTCAGACTATACCTACTCCACAACGTGTACGTCTGATCAATCCAAAACTGTCGCTGTTTGTTTTCGAAGTGTGCTAATCTTTGCACTGAACGGAGAACGTTGGGTTTTTATCCCAAACGCATCCGGCACTTTGAATGCGTCGTCTCCCAAAAACAACCTCCAACCGTCACCGTTCGAAGTATAATCCTTTGTTTGACTGGTGATTAGGTCGGACTACAAAACCAATGCCCGATAAAAAAAAAATTAAAGAACGCCCCGTGTTGTCGTACACGAAGACAAATTGGTGATTAGATAATAACCTACAAAATTCCCCGCGGGTTTTTTCTTTTTTTTTTTTTTTTTTTTTGCCCTTGGTTTTAACATTCAATGCGTTCTTTATCTTGTTTGCTCAGATGGGGGAAGTGGCAGGTGAGATGAAACTGAACAGGAAATTCTTTTTTAGACATTGTTCGTTAAGTTAAGAATTAATATGCGGGTTCGGGACAAAAAATATTTTTATCACAATTTTTACTTTTTTTTGTGTAAATTACTTAATCTACTTGTAAATTATTATTCAGTCCAGTTTAGGTAGAAAAGATCTAATTGGTTTCCCACAACAAGAGGCGTCGAAGTCATACAATTTTACACTTACCTTGGTAATCTGACACCGACGAAACCTTAAAACAAAATATTGGTAAGCTTGAGATCCCGACTGTACGTACACAGATACGGTAAAAAAAAAAAAGAGAAATCAATTATTTTCAAACGTCCAAACCCCTAACAAGCTCGTACCTAAGGAAGATGCCAAATTTGCTTCGCAAAATATTTATTTCCCATTGTAAAACAAATATAGCTCCAGGGGATGATATGTTCAAATCAAGTGGTAAAACATTGATATGTTATGTGTTCGTATATTTATTTCGAGGAAGTCAGTAAAAAATCGCTGTGTACGTCGGACGTATCCGGAACGAGGAGCCTAAAGGTACTTCGGACGTGTCCAACGGACGTGCGCGGAACCGGGAGATGTTTCGGACGTAGCCGCGATGGGGAAGGGTCGTATCACAGCGGGAAAATTCCCAGTGGGGCCTTACTGAGACCCCACTGGGAATTTTCATTCCATCTTTATTTCTCATTGCTACCTTAATCAGTCCATTCTAAGCACTCCTCTCTTTTCACACCCGCGATCTTCAAGAAGGGGGTCTCAGATTCGGGAAATGCTCCGAAATTACAAAATTTGTGCTAGAAATATCAATTTATTATAGGAAATTCGTAAGATAAATGCCGCAGAAGAAATAAAATCAACCCTGGAGAGAATTAGCCCGCTCGCCGTCAATTCTCACCGCGCAACACGGTCAACCAGTTGCTCTCACTACGACTCGACGAGTCCTCGGTGGCCCCGTTCAGTTAGATGTCGACCTTTGCACCATTGCGCGGTCCCGTACACTTTTTTACGGATGACGGCGCCCGTGAATAGCTACTCCCGCTGTCTTCCCCACCGTATCACACGGTATCGCAGATGCTCTGCCACGCCGTGGTTCCCGGTTTCTTTCGCGTACGTCATCACCGTTCGCTTTAGCTTCACTGTGTACAAAGTCCTCTTCTCACTCATGGTGGACAGAAAAGTTCTCAACGCCTGAACAAATGGCCTGAACCACGTAAACAAAAAAAGAGGCGCGCTTGCAAGCCAGACGACGGAGTCGAACAAACGGCGACGAAACGGAAACAGAACACACAACTCCTTACTTAAGGCCTATATTCTAACGCGCCTGCGCGGTATTGCAAGTGCAGTTGTGTGCCGCCATCTACCAACTGATGACGAAACCGAGTGCCAGGGACCAAAAGGTGGTGTGCTGCCGGCACGTAAAGGTGGGCACAAAACTAAAAGCGTGGATAAGACGTGCAAACAGAAGGAGAAAAGAAACAAGAGACCTTTCAGACGCTCAGCCTTGATGGAGAACAGACATCGCAAGTCTCCGATCTCTAATTTATTTTACTGAATTAGGGTGCTTACAATATGTCCGACGTATCTTTAGACTCGACGTTCCAGGAACGTCCGACGTACCTTTAGACACAGTGTTAAAAAACCTTTCGCACGAAAAGTCAAGAATTAAAGTCCATGCCTCTCTATAGTCACTGACCGTTTGAAAAACCTAGGGCGTGGCACATTATGTTCATGCTTCTTGCCTCGTGATTGGTTCTTTGGCTTTCTTGCCGACTAAAGCTGCAATCTCATTGGCTGAGGAGCGATAATGAGATGCACGGGACTGCCAGCCACGCCCTGCTTTTTTTTAAGCCGCCATTGACTAGGAATGATTCACATTCATTCACTGACAGCTTAAAGAACGCAGCGCGTGTTGAGTTCCGTGCATGCGAAACAAACAGGCCCGCCATATTTCTTTAAAGCCAACTGCACCTTGCCGATGGCAATACAAGTATGAATGGCGCGTGGTGCTGGAAGACATTGAACATATACCAAACACTACGTTCACGACGATAGAATGGATCGGAACTCCACAAAATAATCTAGAGCAAAAAAAAAAAAAAAGTTAGGTTTGTTAGGCAAGGGAGCCCGCAGAAGAAGGTATGTCTTTTGCGAGCCGGTTTCATGCATAGGATATTTCAATGGTCGAAAAGAGCCTGAACAGGCGATATGTAAGCGAGAACATACAAAATGGTTTTTGCAAGGTATCAAAGGCACCCACATGCTAAGAAAATTTACACCCTAAAGGCTCTATAAACGGTGTTCCAGAGATTTAAACCCATGGCTACGCCCTTTCAGCCTCTTTCTTTCGAGCACCGCACCCTTTAATCGTAAAATAGCGTGCTGGAGCATGGAATTAAACACCCCTCATTTTTGAAGGGAGGGGAAAAGGGCGCTACGCTGAAGTGAGAACATCCTTCAATTTTAAGGGTGTTTGCAACACAGACACCTGCTTCAAACAGCTAGTTTTAGCGACTGTGTCGAATAATTATATTGCTTGTACCAATGCTAATATATATTATATATAATATATATTATATATATTATGCTCTACGTGAAATATTGACGACAACCGAGCAACGTACACATCGCGACACCGTTAGCGCGAACACGACATCGGCGCATCTGTAGTATTAGCGAGCACGAATTTTTATCGCCTACATCATAGACCTAAATGAGCTCTTTCCGTAGCAATATTAACATTGATGGCATCTTGTGGTTTCAAAGAAAAAAAATGGAAAAACCGGCGGTCGCTTGTTCGCGCTAACAGTGTCGCGCTCTGTACGTACAGTCCCCTGCGAATGAGTGTCTTTGAATTGCCGAATATATAACGGTGAAGCAGTCTGCGCCTGTACCTGCTGTTTTTGTGCATGTAGTCGTCGCTTTTTGTAAACATGTTATTCCGTAAAATAATATCCCTGGAATTCTGCTGATATCTTTAGCATATCCTACTTTGAGGGTGTTCATCGTTTTGTCCTAAGGGTGCTGCTGTAACACCCTGTCGGTGTTAACCCTCAGGGTGTTACATCTATGTAACAAATTTTATTTTGTACATAATGTGGTGTTGTAAGCAAATGGACAGACAAGGAATTTGCCTGTGCGCGATGTACATTTTTTATTCTATCCTTTCTCTGGTTATTTTTCTTCCCGCTCGTAGCACATCCGGTCCCCACTTCTACTTTCAAAGCCAGCACGACTATGACCACCCCCCCCCCCCCCCCCCCGCAAGGCAAAATGGTTGTTTATGGAGAAAAACAATCTAGTGGCAGCTTATTTCCTGGGGCTGTATCAGACGAATGCTTCAGGGTGTACACTCTAAAAAAAGCCCGTGCGTTTACTTTCCCATACAACACTCGGAGAGCCAATCACCGCAACTTACAGAGGCAGCTCAGCGAATGACGATGCCGAAACATATGTTTAGACCAAAAAACGCAGTCTGAGTTGTGACATTAAGGGCCGGTTGCACCAACGCCGCTTAGCGTAAAGCGGAGCTTAGCCGGGAGCCTAAGCTAAGTTTCGGTTTCGTTCGGTTGCACCAATATCGCTTATCGCTAAACCTAGCACTAAACTACGCTTATCGTAAGCGCTCAACATTGGGCACTTTGCTTTTGGTTGTTTCTTAATCCTGGATTTAAAACATGGCGGCTGGTTTGTGGCGGTCGTCGCGGTGGACGAAATTGGTTGTACAAAGTGTTTTAGGCTACGACAGCGTGAGAGTCTCGACAGAATGGCCTTCGATTGTGACAAGGATGCAAAATATTGTCGCGTGAAGTGTTTATCGACCCCTGTTTTCAAGCTGGATCTCCACTCTCAGTGCGTGTTAGCCCTAACCGAGATACGTACGGAGCTATGGGGCTCACGTCTGTCTTCACGTTGGCTATTCTGTCAACGAGCTTATTCATATGTATACCTTACCGATTTTCGCGTAACTGTAACGTATTGTTATTTACCAGCTTGTTTATTTCTACTTGCAACGCATATCCTTCAATCCGATGAGCGCGTTGAATAGTGGCAGTACATGATCTCGGCGATCAGCTGATTGTCTACCCTTCTGCCGTTTGCATCAGATTGCGGCGCTTTTAGGTTATAAGGCCCGCTTCAGACGGGGCAACTTTTCCAGCTATTTTGAGGTTGCTGGCGGGTTGTTCCCTAGCTTTCCCTAGATCGACACGAATTGCTGAGATCGGGTCCGGCTCGAAACGGACGAGCAACTCTAACAACTCGGAGCCGTTTGAAGCGGCAGCAGCCAATCTGGGACGCCATATTTTCACGTGACACCCCGTGGTGGTGATGATGACAGCTAAAGACTTGGTTCTGGTTTGAAATCAATCCTTTTTGGAAATAAACCTCTTCAGAAAGATGAGTTAGTATTCTCTACGCCATTTAAAGATATAAAAACACGTTTATAGCGCGTAGCGGGGTGTCTAAATAGTGCAAAAAAAAATTCAAAGTGAATGATGATGATAGCAAGTCGGAGCAATTCGGTTGCTCCGTGTGAACGCGGACGGCCCGTGTTGCTGGTGTTGCGACGTCAAGTTGCTGGGCGAAATTGCTCCGTCTGAAGCGGGCCTAAAACAGCGAAAAGTCAATTTCTTTTGTTTTCTGAGTTTCGAGACAATCTTCAGTGAATTTTCCTTGTCTCGCGAGTAGAATCTTGGCTTCAGAAAACTGTATCGTTCCATAACCGTAACTTTTCTGGTGATCGCGCTTTTTAGGAATATTTTGCTTTATATATTTCATTCGTGGCGACGACAACTTCTATTCGTGGCGACGACAACTCGACGACTTCTATTCGACGATTTCCGGGCATTTTCGCAGCTGCCGTGGCGAATTCGTCACTGTTTTGAACTTCATCGGTCTCAGGCATGACTTGATTTTAGTAGTCATCTTACCTGCCTACTTATTCTCGATGATGTTTTGTCTTCAGCGATGTAGCGAGTAGAGCGTCCTTCTCGCGTTCGGTAAGATTTGGGGCCCCTGATGGCTCTTTTATCACAAAATGTGAGCACGAAAACTACTGTCACTGTCAAAATATTCTGTTATCAACCGATAATAAACACACAATCACAGATGTAAAGAGCATTTGTGTTTATTTAAAGCGTTGACTCCTGTTTTTGAAAGTTAAGCGAAAAAAATGATTGAATTTGGAGACCTTTAATTCGTTACTCACCGAAGAAATACAGCGAAAAGCAGACGGCGACGACGGCTACTACAGGAGTTTTTTTGTTTACATCACGAGATTCCTCTCCGTCAATCGTATTCGTCCCTCTGAGCGTTCCCTAGTTCGCTCTGTTTGTCCCTACATTCCCTAGGCAAATCCAGCGTTTAGCTAGGGGCGCGTCTGTAAAGCCGGGTTAACGTTGGTGCAACCGGAATTTAAACCCGTGCTTACCCGAGCTCGGTTTAGGGCGCTAAGCCGACTTAGGAAAGAGCCGCTTGGGTTAAGGTAAGCGACGTTGGTGCAACCGGCTACTTTCAAAGCCAGCACGACTATGACCCCCCCCCCCCCGCAAGGCAAAATGGTTGTTTATGGAGAAAAACAATCTAGTGGCAGCTTATTTCCTGGGACTGTATCAGACGAATGCTTCAGGGTGTATATTCTCTAGCGGGATCTGTTGGCGCGATAGATCTGGTTAGCTTAGAGGCGTCCCAACAGTTTCTATTTTCTGTTAGAAAAGTTCCAGGTCTGAGCTCTTTTGAGATTCTTATTGCAGAACTAAACAACGGACTGCCCTTAGTTATGTGTCCTTGTCGCACGCGCGTGTGATCCCTTCGTCTGAATTTCGGATTCTTGGCCACTCGGCGTTGGTCGGCGTAACCTTTGAAGTTGTTCTGGTACTTCTGCATCCTACTACGAAGGTCATTGGTCGTTTCCTTGGCATCTTCTTAAATGTTTGGATGCGGGAGCGCCACGATGTCAAGACTCGTGAGCATTGGTCGTCCATGCAGTAACACTGATGACGACCGATTTATATCTGATTGCAGTGCACAACGATAAACTGCCAAGAAGTCTACCGGATCAGCCTGAATGTAGCCGTTCTCCAACAAGATGCTTTGAATGTAGTCTTTGAGCACCCTGTTGAAGCGTTCAACCTGCCCGTTTGCCTGTGGGTAGTTAATATAGGACTTCGAATGTATGATACCTTTGTCTTGCAGAAAGTTATTGGACTGTAGGGACATGAACTGTGAACCTTGGTCTGATACTAGTATTTCTGTACTTCTGGGTAACCTTCCTTACTGAATATTTTCTGTAGGAAGCTTATCACAGCATCGGTCGTTGGATGTGAGCAGAATTCAACCTCTGGCCCCTTGCTGAAGTAATCGACTGCGGTGATGGCATATCTGCAATCGCCGGGGAAATTCATAAATGGCCCGACGAAGTCAATAGACCATTTGCTATATTACCCAAGCATCAAGGAGAATGCAGGGATTGGTGTTCCACGCGCCACACGCGCACGCCTTCCCCGTGTAAAAGATTCGAAGTAAATAACCAAAATAAAGCCTTGACGAACGCGCGTGCAAGATGCCATTTGTTTTAGGTATTTGCTTTAGAAAAGTTACAACTGCTGACGCCAGCATGTGCGGCGCGTGGAACACCAATCCCTGCATTCTCCTTGATGCTTGAGTAATATAGCAATAGATTTATTCCAATCTCCTTCCATGCTCCTGCAGGGTAAGGCACTGGTTCGTTAAAGCAAATGCTGTTTCTTCGGTCTCGTCATGTAGGGCATGCAGCAGGAAAGGGTAGGGCATGCAGCAGGAAAGGGTGCGCAAAAGTTCGAGGGGTTTTTGTTTTTTCTTCTGGAGGTCTCCCGGCTGGTTTAGGAAACTTGGCAGCGCCATTCAGCTCGGAGCTCTGGTGGCCGCCCGTTGTAAGGTGCGGCTCAAGAGCAGTGTACGACGAAAGGCGAGCTGGTTGTCCAAAACCGATTAGGTTAGACAAACTGCGCACCCTTCTAAACTACACCGCCAGCTCACCTTGGCAAACGATGTATGCAATCACTGCTTTCACAACAGATCGAAGCGTTTTACAACGAAGAGGAGGAATGTTAGCTCAGGGAAAACGGTGACATTCTTCGGTGTCTCCATGGGTGTCATTATGGCCCGATTCAGGAGTGCCAGAAAAAGAACCTGCTATGCGTCTTCGATTGCTCAGTAATATTTTAGAGAAGGAAAAGCCTACGAAGAGGTACCGAAAAAGGCGGATTCAACACCAACCGTTTATCCAGCAGACACGTGGTATTGGAAAGCGCCCATCGACGTATTTTACGAACACACACATATATAGAAGTTCATACATACCCTTACCAACAACGTTCATTGAAGGAAAAGGGCGAAAGAACAATAGCGCCTAAGCATATAGCAGAATATGCCAGGTCCGCATCTCTTACACTTGTATCACTCCTCGGTCCGACACGTGGCCTCCTGAAGTTTCCAAGGCGCTCTGTTCCTAACCTGCCAACATTTCATTACTGCTCTGTCCAAGTTCAATATTGGCAGGCGCGCAAGGCACACGCAAACGACACCTGACACGCGCCTGGTTCGTTGCTGTCCGGCGCGTGTTTAGTTTCTTCTGGAAACCCTATTCCCAAATAATCTTAGGTGGCCTGTGGCCTTTCATACAGGGCGTGTCTCAGAATCGAAGAGGTCGTGTGGGCGTCGTATTTAAATCAGGCAATTAACGTACGTAAAAACAAAACACAAACTGTATTTACACTAATAAATCAATCGAATATACATCATTACACACAAGTGTCTCGATCGGTTTCTGTCTGTCGTTCGCCTCGTTCCGCTCGTGACTCCAAACTTCTTTTTTCTTCTCGTCGTTTTCTCGCGAGCGTAAAATTCTTTCCAATCTGCAATATCCTCCCCCCCCCCCCTCCCCTTTCTTTTTTCGCATGAGAATAGACCCTTTCCGAAATTCAGTCTGGCCACTTTGATCACTATCATCATCTGTGGAACGGCATCTGTGCCATACCAATGGCGGCCTTCTAGTGACTGATAAAGGAAGACGTTGAAGATGCTCCTAAACGGATGATGCGAGGCCTGTATATTTGGGGGGTCAGCACGACGCGCCGTAGGAATGGAGCACAAGAGCTGCGTAAGCGTTCATTTCTAATAACTCAGATTCAGTCAATCTGTGGGCGGCACACAATTGGCTTTAAAGCGCTTTGGTGTACAGAATTTTCTCGAGGCATCTGAGTGGGTTGGAGCTTTGTTCTAAATGCAGGTTCTTGGTCACCATCGAACTGAAAGTGATCAAGAAAGAACTCACACTGAACAATTCCTCGCGTGCCGTTGACTTGCGAAAGTGATGGTGCCGATACAAGTTCATCTCCGCCATTGATATGGCAAAACCTAAACTGCTTTACGAACCACCAGATGGCACTGAATTTCGGAAAGGGTCTATTGCCTTGGTTCATTCACTTGCCAGTTCCAGGGAGTAAAGGAGCTGCACGGGGCGCCGAAACGCTACCCCGCTCGGTAGGCGCACCAGACAGGAACGCACGTGGTTGTCTCTGCCCGGGTGAACTGTTTCGGTCCTCCCCGTTTTCCACATGAGCCGTGGGTCTTGTCTTCATAAACAAGAACGAGGTCCCCGTTCTGTAGGTCGTTTGTCCGCGTCACGGGCGATCGGTGTGCGGAGCGGAGCTGAAGGAGGTATTCCTTCCGCCATCTCAGCCAGAATTGGTCCAGCAGTTGCTGCCTGTGTAGCCAACGTCAGTTGATGTCCCCTCTCGCAGAACCTGGTATAGCTTCTACGTTGACTGATGGGAAAGCCATCAGACGCCTGCCCAAGAAAAAGTGCGCAGGCGTTAAAGCATCCTGCTCGTGTGGAGCGTCGTGAACAGGAACCAAAGGTTGAGAATTCACGACGGCTTCCACCTCGTGTAGCATGGTTGTCAGTTCTTCGAAACTAAACTTATTCCTTCCTAGTACATTCCGTAGACTACGCTTCACTGTCTGGACCATCCTTTCCCAGAACCCGCCCCACCAGGCTGCTCTCTCGGCGATAAACTTCCACTTTATCCGATGCACTGAGCAGTGGTCTTGGAAGCGTCGGTTCGTGAGCACGTCCCATAGGCCGCTTAAGTCCTTTGCTGACCTCTTGAAGGTTAGGGCATTGTCTGAGTAAACGACGCTGGGTAAGCCCCGTCGAGCAGTAAAGCGCTGGAAAGCCATGTTGAACGCTTCTGTCGATAGGTTTGAGACAAGCTCTAGGTGTATGGCTCTCGTCACCGCACAGGTGAAAAGTGCAATGTACGACTTTTCATCTGATGCTGCAGTATTTACCATCAGTGCACCGGCAAAGTCGATCCCGACCACCTCAAAAGGATTCGCTTGGGTAATCCGATCCTGCGGCAAAGGTGCGGTCGGAGCGTTAGCCGGCTTGAGTCGGGCCAACCGACAACCATTACATTTGTTGATGACCTTCTCGGCCAGCTGTCTTGCTCGCGGTATCCAGAACCGCCATCGGACTTGGGTTAAAGGGATACTGAACCAAAGAATTTAGTGCCCATAATAAGTGGCGCACGTTCTTTCCACGAGCCAGCAGCCGCCAGTGTGCGCGAGCACACGCAATGAAAATGACGTCAAAGACCTCTATTCGCGCTTAAGAGGACAGTGAAATGCATGGACTTCGGGCCAAAGGAGAATAAAGACAGGCTTTTCATCTCTACAAGTGAAAGCTACGTGCTTGTTAGACCCATTAATCGCTTACCTTTTACACCAGACACCACTGTGTAGATGAAAAACTTGTCTTCATTCTCCTTTGGCCCGAAGCCCATACATTTCACTGTCCTCTTAAGCGCGAATGGCGGTCTTTGACGTCATTTTTGTTGCGTGTGCTCGCGCACACCGGCGGCTGCTGGCTCGTGGAAAGAACGAGCGCCACTTATTATGGACACTAAATTTCATGGTTCAGTATCCCTTTAAGGTGTCCTGAAGTCCGCCATGCAGTGTTCGACGATGGCTGTCTCTTACCAATAACTCAGTGAAGCGGTGATCGGGAGGTAGCAAAAGCGGGTACTTGACCTCGATTGTTTCGTTTAATTGTTGCAGTCGTCCCCCCATCCGCAACACTCGATTGGGGTCAATGAAGGGGGCGAGCGAGACTATGCTGGATCGCCTTTACAGATTCTTATCTGCCATTAGATCGTTCAATTCTTGTGTAAAAGCTTCCTGTTGCGTTCGTGCAATCCACCAAGTCTCGGCTCGTTCAAGTTCTTCTGACACTAGCGGGCCCTCACGTCGGCTTCGCCGCGTTCGGCAGTTCTTTACAAACCGCCTACTCCATGCAGTAATCCTGAGGATCCGTTCCAGCGCCCCGTACCGTTCAAGTTCCAATAGAAGTGCAATCCCCTCCGTTGCAGTCTGCAACACGTGATGTTCCAGCTTTCTCTCCTCTGCAATAACTGCTACTGGAACGTCGTCGCACATGACGAGGTTCGGCCATACGTCTTCGGTTTTACCAAACCACTTTGGACCCTTCCACCTCAGTTGCATACATTTTAGAGTTTCCGCAGATATTCCCCGTGTCATGAAATCTGCCGGATTTTCTTGTCCGGGGCAATGCTTCCATGTAGAAGGTGATCCTCCAGGTTAGAGCTCTGCCACTCGATTTGCCACAAATGGCTTCCACTGAGTTGCTGACCCGCGGATCCAGTGAAGTGTGATAGCGCTATCTGTCCAGTAGAATGTTTCTTGAATGTTCATGATCACTCCAAGATACTGACCCATCCGTCTTCCAATCACTGCAGCCATTAGTTCTAGTCGAGGGAGTGTTATCCGCTTCATGGGCGCCACACGTGATTTCAAAAATATCAAGTTCACCTCTACCCAGCGGCGTCACGAGGGTCAGCGGCACCCGGGGCGGTAGCCCGCCTTGACACCCCCCCCCCCCCCCCCCCGCTCTCGCGTGACCTACCTCCCCCCCCCCCCCCCCGCTCTCGTGGCCGGCCGCGGCACCCCCCTGAGCCCTGCACCCGGGCCGGTCCGCCTCCCCCCCCCCCCCCCCCCCCTTGTGACGCCACTGCCTCTACCTTCCCATCTTCTCCTTCAGCTCTCAGGTATGCACAATTTCCATAGGCCACCGGACTTGCGTCGCAGAAGACGTGTATAGTTGCAGAGAACATATGACTACTCTTGGCGTCTTCATGATGCAGCGAGGAATCACTACCTCTTCTAATTGTGGAAGTTCTGCGCACCATCGCCGCCATTGCACCAGTAGGTCGTCCGTTAAATCGTCGTCCCAACCAATTCCTCGTTCCCAGATCCGCTGAAACAAAACCTTGATTCGTATGACGAACGGAGCAAAGAGTCCCAACGGGTCGAAAACCCTAGCTGATGCACGGAGCGCATAGCGCTTCGTCGTCCCGCTGCGCGAGACGAAGTTCAGGATCCTCTCCACTGGAATGGCCAGCGTCAGAGCTGGCCAGCGTGCCAGCGTCACGTCGCCAAAGCAGTCCAAGTACAGCCTTCGGCTCAGAGAGTGCGGATGTGGATGCAGCTTTATCAAACGATTTTTGCAGTTCTGTCGCGTTGGTAGACCACTTTCGGAGTCTCATTCCTGCATCTTCTAAAATCTGGTTGGCGCCGCTGTATTCGCGCCGCTTCTTCGATAGTGGGGGCTCCGATCAGAAGGTCGTCGACGTAGAATCCCCGTTGAAGCAGTTCCGCAGTCGATCTCAGTTCTCCATTGGCGTTGCTCAGATGATGAGTAAAAGTGGCGGTTAGTAGAAAGGGGCTGGCCGATGTCCCAAAGGGCACAGATCTCGTCATCCTCCATTCTTCAACGGTTGGCTCTGAGCTTGCTGACGACGAATCTCTTTGAAACCACAGGAAGCGTAGGACGTCTCGATCTTCAGGTCGAACGCTCACTTGCAGAAACGCCTTTTCTATGTCCGCTGTTAGGGCGATTGGGTGTAGACGGAAACGCACCAAGATTCCGACCATGCAGATCAGCGTTCAATTTCGGCTCCTTTTCCAGGCTTTCGTTGAGTGAGGCAACTCCTAGGAGATGAGAAGCATCGAAGACGACTCTCAGCCTGGTGGTCTCGGATTCAATCCGAATTACGAGCTGATGGGGCATATCATAAATCCGTGGGTTTGTCGACTCTGCGCAAAATGGGCTCGTTGAAACCTTTTCTGCGTGTCCTGAGTTGATGGAGCTGCATATGACGTTGTCGTAATCTTTTGCGAAGTACTTGTCGCGTGATAATCTCTTCTTCAAACTCTCAAGACGTTTCAATGCCACCGTGTGGTTATCCCTTCAGTTCTCCCGCGCCGACCCTGAACGGTAGACCCACTTCGTACCGTCCATTCACCTTCCGTATTGTTCGGTTGAACTCGTTCAGTAGTTCGTTCTGCTCTTTCATCTTATTAAAGGGCTGGTCAGAAATGCCGATGCTCTCCAGCTCCCAAAAATGCCGCAGGATGTCTCCGACGTCCTCGTTCGTGAAACATTCCGTTCTTAGCACGCGTACCATGCTGCTGGCGCTGCCTTTGAGAGAGCTCTGGGTCGCTAAACTCGTCAGACACAACTTTCTCCGTGTTATGACATAGCGGGGGGAGGAGCCGAAAGATTGCCGCGAAGTTTTCTTTTCTCACAAACCCGCAGATTCGTATATCTTCGTGACGTTTTTCATTTAAAGGGCGAAAAATCCCTACTACTCCCTAGGCGCCGAGCTAGAGCAGCACGAGAAAGCACGCGGAGACGAACGTGGTTCGTATACGTATAATGTCACGATGAAGATTATCAGCAGCGACTTTGATGGTCTCTAAAAAGCACAGCGGAGGCTTGGGTAATTGCATTCTAAAATCAACACCGTCAAAGTTAATAGTCTGATATCGTTCTTATTTCCGCCGATAAAGCAGAATTTGCTAAACAAACGTCCCTGTCGTTCCTTTCATTTATCTCGGCCTTTTGAATTTGATCAAAGTATAGCCCGACGTGGCTAGGTCACAACCTGCCGAGTAGCATTGTCCACTTTCGGACAGATTTCGCTTCCGGGCAGTTGTTCCCCATCAGCGTGATAAAATAATTTTATGAGAGACTTTCAATGATTAGCTAAACTGTCAACGGAGATAAGGGTAATGTCAGTTTGTCAATATTGACGGTGATGTTTCGAGAACGCGAGAACACCAAGCTTTCATCGCACACAACAAAACTTGTCACCGTCGACTTGAACACGCACCATCAAATTTGTCGTTCGCAACTGATAATCCTGACCCTGACGTCAAAGTTATGGACTATAAAAGGACGTCACTGAACGAGCCTGCACACAACTTTACACACAACGAGCCATGGCACGAGCCTCTCGATTGGAAGCCTGTCATGGCCGCTCGTGAGTTCATCGAACGCGTCGTTTTAATTCCAGAATCTCTAGAACCATAACTTCGAAAATTGCACGCTGTGCTGTTCCTCGTCATCGCTCAGTTGGAACGCCTCTAAGCAGGGTTGTCGAAACAGAAGAACGGAAGGGGGGGGGGGGGGGGGCGATTCACCCCCCCCCCCCCCAGGTGGCGTCGAAAAAGGGGGCGCAAAGGGCATAAGGGGGGGGGGGGGATATCGCCCCAGCCCCGGACTATTGCATTGCAGAGAGTTATAATAAAAAAAGACAGACGTTTACAGTTCTGTGTAATGTCGAATTAAAGCGCAGCTCTTGAGGAGGAGGAGGGGAAGGTACGGAGGGGAGGGTATGCCCCTCCACCCCACCCCCTTCTCCTATCCTGCTCCCCTCTCATTTAGCGGAGAAATTTAATTGGTGTTAAGGTCACGTGACGTCAATTTCCCCGCTAAATTTAGCGAAAAAACGTCCCATAATGCAACGCGCGCGCGGTTACGCCGACGGCGACGCCGCTCAAGCTCGAAACGGGCGCATAAGAGTTGCGCTCTAAAAATTCGAGGGAAGGGATATCCCCCTTCTTCACTACTATCACCCCACCCCCTCTCTCTCTCCCGAACAATTTCTACGGCCCTTCCTGACCCGAACTCATCTCTGTGACGTCACGGCGCGGTGGTGGCGCGTCGGTCGCACTTCCGGTCTGGGGCTGTGGGCAGAAGTCCCCATGCCAGACGTGTATTCCTGCGTTGTTTTGAAAGTAAACAGACAAAAACCTGCCTTCTCGTCAAAACGCCGCAACTGGGGCCGTACCAAAAGTGTCGAGAAAGGTTTGAAGGTCAGTTTTCTCGTGCTCGGTTCGTCCGAGAATCTGGATATGTGCTGTGAAAAGGGAAAAGCAGACGCCGTCGGACAACGATTGCTTGGGCGGGAAGCACTTTGGGTTGAATTCACGGATACTTGTGGTCATCAGATTTACTTGTTTTGTTCCAACATGAACGCCAGAAAACCGTCAAGTTGTGCGGACCCCCTGCGGACTACGTTCAGTGCGTCTTCGAGTTCAAACGGCCGCCTGATTGTTCGAACTGTCGTCTGCTCTTTCAAACGTTTCTGCTTGTCATCTGCTCTCTTAGACGACGCCGGTCCGTAGACCAAATATTGGCCCGGTACTTACGATAAGAAGTGAGTGCAGGCCTCAAAAGACTTAAATTTGAAGGTTGGTAAGCAGGCTCGATGTAAACAGTAGATACAAGGAGATGTTGATCATTGATACCAGTGACCATCACCGACTTGTTATGCCTAATTCAGTTGGTCCGATTCTGCTTGCGATTTTCAGTATCGACGTCGACCATCTCAGCTACGGTTCACGCTTTTATAGCCCGAGCGGCGTCGCGACTGAAAATTCCGAGCGAAATCTCATCATGCGAATCAGGGGGGCTATGCTGCGCTTTTTGGACTCCCAGGAGACTAGGGAGAAGGAAGTGACGTCAACAACGCAGCAAATGCAGATTGGATGTTGATTTTGTTTTCTTCTGTCAACATCCAATCTGCGTTTGCTCTAGTCGTTGATGTCACTTCCTTCTTCCCAGTCTCCTGGGAGTCCAAAAAGCGCAACATAGCCCCCCAGGCTTTAGGGTACATTCTGCGGCGTCCACGCGGAACGAATCGCCACATGTCACATTATTCACGCGAAGTTTTACGGTGTAACGAGCCTCGGTAATTTCGCTGACGCCGCTCAAGATAGTCAGACATCGTCAGGAAGACGTAGAACCAACAATTCAAACGCGAAAAAGGGCAGGGGGACTCACACTGACGCCGACAACATCGCATTTCAATGGTATTTATGGGCGACGGCGAGCTTCTTGCCCACACCCCCATCGCGCATGCGCGGCGCCGGTGGCGTCTGGTAGGGGCGCTCCGGGCGCTCCGGTTTGTTTGTAAACATGAGTTGGTGTATACCTTTCTTTTCCCCTTTCCACAGCTTTTTCTCACCATCCCCCCTCGCCCCCTCACCTCTCAGTCATTACCGACGTCTCTATACATAACGCCTGTGGGTGACACCGGTGACGTTTTTGACAGTGGCGAAAGATGAGCTCTAAAACCGCATACACTACGCACGGCTTCAGAATATCACGAAGTTCAATCTTCGCCTCGATTACGAAGCGAAGATTTTGGCCTCAAATAACTCCTTCCCAAAGTTGTGAAACGTCACTTTGTCGTCAGCAATAACTTCCACAAACGACGATCTTGCGACGACAAAGTTCAGAGTATTTACCGCCCACCTAGGTACAATCTACGTTTCATTGACTCTATCGCGGCGTGGGGATGTAGGGACACTCGGGCGCGACGTCATCAATGCAGCCGTTCAATCGGTTGGCCCCACGGTGTTGCTCACGCGCGCTCCGATGAAGCTTGCTACAACTTTGTGCCTAACATTCTCGCTGGAATTTGAGCACCGAGAGAGCTTGGATGATTGACATCTCGTCCCGCGTGACGCCAACGTCGCGAGAGTCCAATCAGCACGCTCTGCGAACTTCGTGCTCAACTTTGTGTTTTACGAGTTTAGCAATCCTGGTTTGACCCTGGACCTTGAAAGGTCCAGCCAAAAATTGTGCTTATAGCTACCAGCTTCTGATTTTCCTTGCAATGCAGCACTTGGTCACCGTTCACTCGCCACAGCTGGTCTGAACCGACCAGAAGGGAAACGCCCTCTTCAGAGTGGCCAAAGGGGAGAGAAGCATGTCCGCAATACGACGGCCGTTTTTCATCATACGGCGAACAAATTCGTGGTCGACGGGTACCTGCACAACGTCCTTACAGATGAAGGGTACCTCGGCGGCCTCGATGACGCACTCTTCTTGGCCATATTGGCTGTGCAACCGTACTTGTACTAGTCGCCGACGTTGCGGTCGTGACGTGAAGTGGACGAACGTATTTAGCCGGAGGCTAACATCTGCCAGAACCTTGAGATCGAGTTTGCGAGAAAGGTCCTCACGAATGAACGTCCGTTGGCTACCTCCATCGATAATGGCTCGCACGTAAAGTCTTTGGTTGCCTTCCTCAGCCCAGGCCCGGAACGTTTGAAGAAGGACTTCGGAATCCAATGAAACGTCAGCACTGTCGGAGATGGCGTTCTGGACGCTTGTCGCGGGGGCACTTCTATCCGATTTCTTCAGGTTAGGTTTCCAGTTCGGGTCGCACATGGATGTGGCATGTCGACCGCGGAGCACGACGCGCATGTCACCTTCCGCCGACACTCCCTCGCCCGGTGCCCTCCGATTGTACATCTGAAGCAGCGGTTTTCTTCCGCCAGCCTCCGTTTCTTCACCTCTAACGTGAGGTCGCCAGTACATACTTCTGTTGCGTGCTTTGTGGTCCGGCAAAATAAGCAGGGGCTTGTGATATTTGCGAGTAGCACAGAGGCTGCTGGCATTCTGGGTCTTGCAGGCCTTTTCTTCTGCGTCTCTTGCCGCTCTTCTACTACTCCGGCTCTCTCCCTACTCTCAACCTCAATCCGAAGAAAGCTTAGAATATTGGCGAGCTCATCTTCGGCATCGGCGAAAAAGGGCGGCCTTGAAGCGCTTCGGGTGGAAAGTGGTCCGTCGACAGAGTGTCCGGTGTCCGGCAACGCTGGTGAAGTCAGTGAAATCGGACTGTTTTGCGTTTCTCCCGATGACCTGTAGGCAGTGCTGCTTGCCTGCTGCCGGTGATAATTTACGACGACTTCGCTCAGCAAGGCCTTGAGGAGGATATCGGGCATCATCGTGCAGTACGTTGCCGATCCCACGCCGAGCCCACGCCGAGCCCCTTCAGACCGCGGATGTTCGTCTGAACATGATCGTACGTCTTTCGGAGGCCTTTCGTGTCTTTCGCGGAGGCAACAGGAGGCAGTGCCCGGAGCTTCGCCAGATGATTTTGCTCAATCCTTCGTTTATAACCGAAGCGCAGTGTCAGGATTTCAATGGCAACGTCGTAGCAAGCCTCAGTTGCCTGGAGTCCAGCGATGGCCGCCGCCGCCGGTCCGGTGAAATGGTTGCGCAGGTACTGAAACTTGTGCGATCGTGGGATACTATCGGTTTCGTGGATAGCACGACCGAACTGCTCCCAGAAGCTCTGCCACGCGCTGACCTCGCCGTTGAAAGTTTGAAGTCGTAACTTGGGAAGCTTCACGCCGCTAGTCATGTTGGTGCGAGTTCTTCCAGGTCTGGCAGTCGCAGATGTTGTCGCGGATGTGGTCATCTGGGTGGCCTGTGCCTGTTGTTCCTTACGTCTCAGTAAGTCTGCCTTGCAGTCCAACAGCGCCATCATTCGGATGGCCTCGTCGTCGGATTTCGTGACCGTAGTGTATTCTGCGACGAGGTCTTGTTCCGATACATGATCTTCTATCTCCACGTTCAACTCTTAAGTGCCCTGTTTTTGGCCTTCAGTCTCTCTTGCCAGGCAGTCAGTGATGCCAGGTCCGCTGTCTCCATCCCCGCTGTCGCCTCGTGGATAATTTTCGTGTTTTGCGACCGCTTCACCCCACGTTTTGCCTTGAGACGTTCTATGTTTGACGACCTCCCACACAGCTCTCGGAAACAGCGTTCCAGGCAGGTGTTCCACAAAGGTGGAAAAGCCGCTCACCTTAATCGTTCTCGATCCCGGGTTTTGGCACCATAATGTCTCAGAATCGAAGAGGCCGTGTGGGCGTCTTATTTAAATCAGGCAATTAACGTAAAAACAAAACACAAACTGTATTTACACTAATAAATCAATCGAATATACATGATTACACAAAAGTGTCTCGATCGGCTTCTGTCTGTCGTTCGCCTCGTTCCGCTCGTGACTCCAAACGTCTTCTCGTTTTCTCGCGAGCGTCAAACTCTTTCCAATCTGCAACAGGGCGTATGCTGTACTGTTATTTTACTTAAAATATTTTGGACGCGAACATTGCGAGGTAACCAATTGAGACAACTAGCGTGTTGGTTATTATTCTCACCTTCTACTCATTTTTATATGTGCCTAAAATACTTCCAACTTTGTTGGCGACTGGATTTTAATCTAGTTGCGAGTCAGCGCTCTGTTCTATACGGTGTGTCTCTTCATTTCATATATTTTGCGCTGTTTTATTATTAGTATGTATAAGAACTACCAACTAGCCCAACTTGCTACAGTATATCTGTGTCTTATTATCTTTTAAAATAGAGATAAAAATTTAGACATGTTTTGTTCGGTCGTATAATCCCCTCGTGAGCACCATAAAATAAAGTATAGTGAACGCAAGGTAATTGCTAAGCCACGTTGGAATGCATATAAAAACTAATTCACGCGCAGTTTTGGTGCTGGCTTCTTTAAGATAAAACTGCGGTTTGTGCCTTTCCTATATATATATATATATATATATATATATATATATATATATATATATATATATATATATATAGGAAACGGAACATAAATATATATATATATATATATATATATATATATATATATATTTATTTATGTTCCGTTTTTATATTCGAATCGAATATTAACCTATTCGATTCGTTAATCGAATCGAATAATAATTCTCAAAAGTTGCGAATATTTTTCGAATAATTTCCAATAGTCGTTACGGTGTCACGTCGCGAGATTGCCTTCACAGGCTTCCCACAATGCGCCGGCACGCCTGCCATACGTGCCCACAAGATGGCAATACGTACACTCTTCTCCTAGACAATGATTGTCATCATCGGCAGCAGCGGCAGCAGCAGTTCCTCTCCATTAGCGATTTGCCGAGAGACGAGACAGGCGACGTCGACCCGCTTCGCTGTCGCTCGGTCAGTCGCGCGATGAGGCAAGCCGCAAGAAAGTGGCGTGAGCAAGTGACCAAGGCGATGAGGACGTTTTATAGAAAAGCAAACACCGAGCGACGCGACGAGCGAGTGAGAAATCTCCGTCGCTCGCTGCTGAGTCCTGACCCTCGTCGCTGTCGCTCGTCTTGTCGCTCATTAAATCGCTTACATGCATTTAGGGACCGCTTTCGCACGAGACTGCTCGTGCACGCTTTCGGAAAGCGTGTCGTGGAGACGTTTCAGAACTGGTTGCAACGGTACCACCGCTCTGTGTGAGCGAAGTAGAAGTGGTAGAAGCACGAAGTTGTTCAAAGAGAAAGCGCAGTAGAATGTGGAAGTTTTTCGGCCGCTCCCATGCAATTAAAGGAGCGGTGCAACGATATTCAGTTGGAATGTTTTTCACTTTACACGAGCTTACTGGCACTAGTGGGACTCAAGGATACTCGCACGCAACGCCACTGACCAAGAAACTCCTTTGTTGCGTTGTAATTTCGAGGACAAAACCCAGTGTTTTCATTCAATCTCTCCTTCGCAAAACCTGATGACGTAGCTGGCAGGGGCTCCGGAAGTATATCTGATGTGTGGGGGCGACGTCTGGGGGCTCATGTCGGAACGTGTAGTTCACCTCTCTCTCTCTCTCTCTCTCTCTCTCATATATATATATATATACACACTGGAGGGCGAAGAGCAGCGGCACGAAGGAGCGCGTGCTGTGATCGTGGCGCGAGGGAGCGAAATACGATCTCGGGATGAGACAGGGGACAGCCATGGCGGCGTAAGCCGCAGAACACCGGCTTGAATAAATGGTACCACCACGACTTCGGGCCCTGCCTCCTGACAGGCTGTAAGCGAGAGCACCACAATATATATATCAACGACCACTGACGAAGCACAGTGCAGAGAATGAAGGCTGAAGTCTGATAGAATCTTCGGATATTTATTAGTGAGAACACACTTATTGGAGAAACAATGAATGACAACTTTAAAAGAAACGGGTTAACAAGGCTTCCAAACAAAGAATACATGTGACAAACTACTGATGCAAACATACATACATACATACATACATACATACATACATACATACATACATACATACAATATACACATATAAAACATATAAAACACGATGCACAAAATTCAAAACCCGCACTTTTCCTTCTACTTCGGGTAACACACAATAATTTTTTTTTATATACTGAACGGTGCGCCATCATGGCAAACCAAACGTGGCTGCCCGTTCAGTTGTCCTGTTAACAAACTCGTTGATTATTTCGTCCAGCACCAGTTCCGCGGTCCTGCCCTTGTGGACATGTAAGAGTAAAAGATGCGTTAGTCTGCTTTGTGTCATACGGCTGCGGAGGTACGTTCTAATTCGACGTAAAGCACTGAATGACCGCTCGCCTGAGGCTACGGATGCAGGAATGGACAGTAAAAGCTGGACGTACTTAATAATTTCATCAAATATTTCCCGCACCCCCTCCGACTTTTTCTGTAGGACATCTATGATGCTTTCTACTGTTACTGTGTCCACATCGGACAGAAGAGATGGCAAGAGCATAAACTGTGCTGAAAGTCGAGATAGCACAAAATCATCAACGTGTCTACCTAAATTCTTTCGCAACTCATCTGGTGTATACTCTTGCCCCCTGGCAGCATTTGTCAACGTCAGCTCAAGATTAACCAGCTTATCCATACCGGGCTGCTTAAACCGACGGTGGATTTCACACGTTATCTGGTCAATGGCCGCGAAAAACTCCTTCCTCATTCTTGTCTTGGGGTCAAGTGCAGCAGGTTTAGAAGGCTTCTCTGTGAGCTCGAGCCTTTTTGGTGGTCTTGTAGGCCTTGTCACCTGACGCTCTTTCAATCCTATCTGCGTGGCAGTTGACTGAGTTTTTTGCCACAGTTCGTCAAAGGCCGGTTCTGAGCGTAGGCGGGAGATCGCTTCACCCAATGCCTCGGCAGCTTCCTTTGCGTCAGCCGCGCGGAGAGCTGGGCGTTGCAGCGCCTTTGCAACTTCTTCACATGGGCCAAACAGCGCTATTGAAATATTAATTCCGAATAGCGTCTCGAATTTTTTCATGGATTTTGAATATCCTTGTAAGGCAGCCCTGCAACTTTCCGTCGTTGAGCGCGGTGTCTGCGTTAACTCATTCAGAGTTTCTTGAATTCTGCTATAGTTTTCGCGAAACCTCCTCAGTGATTGTACCCTGACCGTCCACCTGGTTGGGCAAAGGGGCAGCAGACTTCTCGGGCTCGAGTCAACACGCTCAGGTATTTCATGACACGGAGGGCTGTCAACACTAACGAACACGCTCCGCCTCTTATGTGAATCTAATATTAAACTGGAGATGTCTTTCACGATGCTTAGGGCGTCGTTTATTACGTCGCAACTTTTGCTGGCTTCCTGCAAGACTAAGTCCAAGGAATGGTTACTGCAGTGAACATAAAGGGATCTGGGCTCAGCGTCGCAAATTTTTTTTTTGTACTCCGGACAAACGTCCGGACATATTAGCAGCTCCATCGAAACAATGTCCGCGCAAGTTCTGAAATTCAACACCGATTCTTAAAATCATATCTTTCAGGACTTTGTAGAGTGTGTCGGCCGTACTGTCTGGTGCGTTGTAGAGCCCGACGAACGCTTCTCGTGCACTGAGAGTCAAGCGGTCTACCCATCGCACACATAATGTAAACTGCTCTTGTCTTGTGATATCTGTAGTCCCATCAGCAATGATACCAAAAAACGGGCTCGACCTCACGTCCTTCACGATGCTGCGCTGTACATTGTGTGCCATGATCTGTATTATTTCGTTTTGCACATCAGTGCTCAGCCATTTGTCTCTCCTCGTAAGCCATCTTTTAAGTGCTGGTACGTCGTTCGATCGCTCTTCTAGAAGATCTATGAAGTTGCCGTCCTCTTTTGTGTGCCCCTGTAACGCTTGACCTGAGCGACAGAAATAACGGATAGAGCTGACTATGACGCGCAGCGCCATCATAGATTCTTTCTGCTGCTTCTGGTTCTGCGTAGATAGAAGCTGCACAACGCGAACGGTTTCGAGCATCTACAAGAAATTTGCTTTTCTCATGGCGTTGCAGCCTCTCGGCACCTTTCTTCCAGTTGTTAAAGCCCGTCTTCATAAACGAGAACTCCATAGCTCGTGTGTTATCTCCAACTTCATTACTTAAAGCCTCACGGCACTCGTGGCAGAAAACTACATCATGCTCAAAGTCGTAAGACAGCCATGGAAACCTCTCAAACCACTCGTGGTGACATGAGCGACCGTCTTTGTTCTTCGAAAATTTGTAGCTTTTCCTAGGCACAGCTCTACAAAGCGGCAACCAAAACTCTATCAGAGTTTTGGTTGCCGCTTTGTATAGATGTCTCGGGGTATGTCGGTGCTCTTTCCGTCTCTGTAGCTCGACGCACAGTGTGTGATGCTTTTGTCTCCTGTGGTTCTACAACAGAAAACGGAAACAGAAGGTTAAGCCAGTGTTCTACTTCGGTGATAAAACGCTGTTCTAGGTTATTAACGTGGTATATCCTACCAATAGAACAGTCCGTCGAGCATGGCAGAAGCTCCGAGAGGACATTGACAGCCGCTGATTCACTCTCCTTCCCATCTTCCGTGTCTGTAGTAATGGCCGAAGTTTCTGGAGTCAATGTAATATATATATATGCATATATATGTCACGGCATTTAATTTTCAGTCCCCTTGGTCTCATAACAAGTCTGACTCGCCATCGCTTACCATGAGTCGGTCCCACCGCATGTCCACTTGATTGAGGAACGTGACTGTCAAGGCACCTTTCTTCAGCGGCTTCTATTAGAAATACAAATGCTCAACCTACTCGAAAGGAACGGCAAATAAAATATTTAAAATATGATCACTAGTTTCAGTAACGTGTGCACGTTTTGGAGCAGGGAGGAAGAATGTGCTGATTTTCTTTTGCCCTTTCTTCATCATAAATATAGGCTGCTGCGACCTGCACGAACCAACACATTCCAAAATTGAAATACATTGAAATACATTGCAAAATCAACAAAGTCGTTATGCGTATTGCTTGGAGTCGTGCCTTTACAAGACAGTTCATGATAAAATAGAAAGCGCGCAAAAAACAAGGACGAAAAAGAGACACGTACGACAGACAAGCGCTTACTCGCAACTGGAAGTTCTATTAAAACTTGGGAAAACACGCAGATGATTCCTTTCGCCGGCTGCGCATGCGCCATTCAATTGTCCCCACCCCCTTACCGGTTCTAATCTAAAAAACGGAGGAACCATTTGTTTTGTTACCACCCCCCTAACGTGCGCGTGGCACTGTCGCAGATAAGAATGCCTCCTCAGCAGCTGTCAAAGCAAGTGACGGGTGACTTATGCAGCCATCTACCAATGTTTTGATAATAAAAGCCTCTAAAACCTCCCTTGCTTTCTGCTTTTTAAATTGTCCTAAAATACTTGTTCCTAAAACCAGGAGCACATTCACCTGCTGCAGTGGACTGCTAAGTGGCCATACGGAGTGGTACGAAGAGAGTTGCAGTGCTCTCTCAGTCTATCATTAATACAATGTCCAGTCTGGCCCACATACGCCTTACCACAAGACAGTGGTATGCAGTACACAACGCCGATTCGGCAGTTGACAAACTGATTTGCATGTTTCTTTCCACATGAAAAAACATCCATTTTCTTCTCTGACTCGCGAACCTTCCTGCACAACTGCATCAATTTCTCTGGTGCGCTGAAAACAACTGGCACATCATACCGCAGAGCGACGTTCTTTACATTGTGGGGGACACCATGGAGGTACGGAAGCACCACTGGCCTGACAAATTTCTTTCGTGGTACCCGATTTTTTGGCCCCTTCAGACGTTTTAGTAAAACCCCCGACACTTCCTCCAGCACCCGTAAAGGAAAACCTGCCTCTTTTAATTTTGTTTAACTAGTCATGAAAACTCTTTTTCACACCGTGATGGCATGACTTGACCAATGCCGATCCTAAGCAAGACATCGCGATACTCCTCTTGGCGAGTTTTGAGTGTGCAGACTCAAAGGGTAGGATCCCTTTCTTCGAACGGGAACTGTACGACCAACACACATGGTTTCGCATCAAAGTGACAGATCTAAAAATTGCAGACGACCGTCAGAAAGGGCTTCAAAAGTAAAATTAAGCCCCTTCCCCATGTCTCTGAAAATGGACATCACACGTTGAATGGCATCCGTTCTGTCAACGTCGTCGACAAAAATCAAGAAATCGTCTACATATCTAAACACTCTTTTGACACCCTCACTCTGCAGGGGCCTTCTAGAGAAACGTCAAGCTGGCCAAGAAAAATATCGCTCAGAACCGGAGCTACACATGAGCCGATGCAAATGCCATCCTTTTAAACAAAAATTCCCCCTTCCCACTCGACCAGCATATACTTCAAGTAAAAATTGAGTAGCTCTAAGAAACTTTCACTCGATACTCCGCTAGAGTTCCTGAACTTCACCTCACCGGTGGCTTCGATGTAGTTATTCACTGCTACTAACAAATTATTTTGGGGAATAGAGTAAAACAAATGCTCGACGTCCACAGAAAACGTCCTACATGAAGTTTCGTCGTCGTTGCCCCTCGGACCGCGAGCACCACTTCGCAAAATACAACGGCACTAAAGTAGCCGGTGATGGCAGCCGGTGATAGCAGCAGAAAAGGAAATAGCGTGGTAGCTTACCGTGTCATTGAAAGGTGATCCCACCTTGCTCCACGGAGTCTTGCTCTGACGAAGGGAAGAGGACCAAGCGGGCGGCCGGAGCGCGTTTTTAACGCGAAAATGTTTTATGCGGGGTTCAAGATGAACTTCATGTAACGGATGGGACGTTCGGCGCCAACTATAGTCGGTTACAAGTTAAGAAGGTAGGAGAAGCTCCTCCCACAAGCGTGGTGCGCCGGTTTCAAATCCCTCCGCAATCGAAAGAAGAGTTCACTGGAAACGCTCCTTGTTCCGCTTCAATGGATAGATAATGGCCACAGAGTGGTGCCAACTTGTCTCCGACCCCCACTTTTTAAAAAAGCGACCATTGTATTCATCGGAGAAGGAACCGAGACCCTGAAAGCAGCCTTTGTATCAATCGGAGGGGGAAGGAAGCTAATCCCCGAAATTAGTCTTTGTTTCCATCGGAAGGGGGAAGACTTAATCGCCCTCTCGTGGCTTCCACAATGCTAAGTCAAAGTCGAGAGATAAAGCAAATATGTACAGAAAGACACGACCCTCCTCGCGCGTTGGCCGCAACGTCACGGAAACGATGGGACGCTATTGGATGCGGAGGTGGCGGAGGGATATATGATTCCCTTTGAGGGGCATTTTCCGCTACCTTCTTGACTTGTAACCTACTATAGAACGCTGGCGCACCAATAAATAGACTTCCATAAACATGGAGACACAGAAAGGGAAAGAAGAATCTCAAACGCCTCAAGCAAGACGACTATTGAGTTCCACCAGACAGCAAGCCACTCCCCGGCAACACTCACGACAACCTCCAGACGGCTGAAGCCTATGCCCAATTATCTACTTTCAAGCCAACCCTTCCCGAAAAAAAAAAGGGGTTTTGCTGGTGGTATGGGAAGGAAACTGCGAGGAGGGTTCTTTCTAGATGGAGTGCTGATTCGGAACTCGTGAAAGGGGGAGTGGTAGGGGCACTAATTGGTAATGCACTGAAGAAATCTTGTTTTCATTGTGTCTGAAACGCTTTCGGCGTTCAAATCAAACGTCTACTAAATGTACATAGACAGTTTGTACTTTCTTGGAGGACCGCTGAGAAAGTTCAAAGAAAAACCCCATCGCAGTAGTAATCGCATGAGAGAGTTTTTGCTTGTTTGAAGGGCATGTCGAATTTGGCGTTGTGGGAATTCGGGAATAGACCTTATTTAGATTCGCCCGCCATCTGTCGGACGTGGCGCCAACCTTCCTTCCGACGCCATCTTTGAGGCAACTCAGAGCGCTGTGGCCGTTTGCGGCGTGTGAAAGCGGCACGCAGCGACCGCACGACTGCTTTGCTCCGCTACGTATTCAATGAGGAAAAAAAAATTAAAAACAACCGATGCAAAGATTCTGATCGTATTGTTTTTCTTTTCAAGTTAGGGGTATTATGGCCAACGTTTGAATAGCCGTCGCGCTTTCCTGTGCTATTCATGCTCTAAAAAAGAGCACCCGTTAGTGTTGTGTGCTTTTACAAGGCTCCTAAACTTTTCCTTAATATATGACACCTTTCACAATAGCATGAAGGGCTCATGATATTTGTATGTAACATCAGCAAGCATCTAATATTTTATGGGATTTTTTGGGAGCTTGGTGTTTGCTTTGAATCGTAGCTTCACTCGCGCAGATCAACGGCGAGGTCCAGTCAACATCATCTAAATACACTGTTTTGCGCTTGTTTTTTTTTTTTTTTTCTCCCTCAAGTAGGTTTTTTTTTTTTTTTAACCTGATTGAAGGCTGATGCAAATTGCAAAAGAGTTAGGCGATGTAACAACTTTGTTTCGCACATGAATGATAAAGGTAATGGTGCTAAAAAGCAAAGGTGAACGCTGGCTTAATTTACGCTATATTATTATTATCTCGCGACTCTCACATTTCGAGAAACATTTTCGAGATGTAGTCGAATTCATAAAAGTGGGCTCTTGACTGCTAACCTGGACGTGTTGGCGAGTTTAACAGTCGCGCTTGCTCGCTTCCCAACAGATCGGGTTCGCGCTGCGGGATAAGCTCTTTTATTTGTAACCAATACTGCAAGCAACCACTTTTATGAGCACTGGTCATATTCTGTTGCGGGTAAGCATAGAATTCAAAAGCGTGCTGGGCTATGTGACCGCACTACCAGGAGGAGCACATTAAAATGTCGGTGATATTTCTTCAGGCATTTTCTCTCAAGGGGCCAAAAAGTATATATGCGCAAGTACTGAATTTATTTGTTCGTATTATTATAATGATTATAAAAGTAAAATGTTTTACTTTCCATAGAATAATGATTTTTTAATACGTTTTATTCCGCGTACTTGCACCGCGGCGACACGCCGGTCATTTCCTTTTACGCTTGTGTGCCTCGCATACGCTTGTGTGAGTATGCTAGTGTAGATCTTCAGCGTAGTTTTTGTTTTTTTGCCTGCAATAGAAAAATACTAATATCGTAAATTCGTGCTGTATCACACGCATGTTGCTGTATCACACGCACACGCATAATGTTGTTTTGAGCTACCATTTGGTTATCTCCGCAAGGAATTGAATACAAATTTAGTAAATGAATTTAATTTCATGTTTTTGTGTTTCTGTGCGTGGAATCATATCTGCGATATTCCTAAGGTTAAGACAACGGGGAACCAAGATTAAACGTTCAACGCACCCATCATAGAACTCTGCAATTTGGGTCTGCACATGCTGGGTGAAGGCGCACTGGGTGAAAAAACTGCTCGCATTCTTTAGACCCGCACACGCGTGAATGCCAAATAAAAACAAACTTTCACACAGGGGCTGACGGCCCTGCTAAATATATCATACAAATCGTCCTTGTGCGAACAGGCATAATCAGCTGGTCAGGCAAGTTAACGCACGATTCTAAAACAAGTGCGTGATCCGGCTTCTCTGATGCTGGAATGAAGCTCATTTTTATAAAAAGAGATGCTTAGTGAAACCACTGAAAACAAACTTGCGCTTAATATTCGCTTAATATACGCTTAATATTCGCAACTTATTCTCAAGCGCCTGACACTATCAAAAAAAAAAGAAAAAAAAAACATTTGCACGAACGCTACGCGGGGAGAGGGGTTCGTACTGCGGAGGCTGGCGGAGGGCGGCGGGCGACGGGGACGGTGGAGAAGCCTCAAAGATGGCGCCGAGCCTCTGATAGTACCCGTGGCCGCCGAGAGATGGCGCTAATAATGAATAAGGTCTATTGTGCTTAGGCTTTTTCTGTCTGGAAAACGTCGTGAGTGTTGGACCTGGGGGGGGGGGGGGGGCGGTTGTATTGTAGTGTGGCGGGTCCCTTTTCAAAAGGGTGGTCGTTAGTCGTCTTGCTTGAGGCGTTTGAGATTCTTTCCCTTTGTGTGTCTCCATGTCTATGATAACTGTAATATCAAAAACGGCTTGACACTTCGGCTATTTTGGGCATAAAGTTTGTGTACACCTCCGGTAGGGGGCCACGGGTCTTGTTGACAAGCGATGAATCACTTTCGCGTTTGTCGTTCTGGATGAACCACGATTCCAGCAGCTTTCTCGGTCCCCACCTTTTCTCCCTCGCCAAGGTATCTCGATGCCTTGTCAAAGTCAAATTGGTGGCCAGACGTCCATGCGTGGTCGATGAGTTCGGTTTGAAACGGGTGGCGTTTGTGGAATTGGCGACGTCCCGTGCGTGCTCTTTTAGTCTTGTTTTTCTTTTTTGTCCTGTCTCTCCAATGTACGAAGCGTCGCATTCCTAGCACTGTACCTGGTAGCCCCTTTCTCTCTGAAGGGGTGGGGTCTTTTGGCTTCTAGACAAATGTTCATGTCTATGGAAGCGCCTACAGGGAGCGCTTCGGTAGTCACAGTGCAGCGGAGGCTGCGCCGCTGCGCTGTGATGGTTTGTCTTTCGCGTCGGATTAGCCTGGGGGGCCTCGTCGCCTGTGCAGTGCAGCTTCAACATGCCACAGCCTCACGGATGGTGGGAGGGTACAAGAGCGGGGGGGGGGGGGGGGGGGCGGTCGAAACAGCTTTGAGTGGGGGGGCACGCCCCCACTGGTTTTGAACCTGTGGGGGCGACTGCTCCCACTGCCCCCCCCCCCCCCCCCCCCCCGGTTCCGGAGCCCCTGGTAGCTGGGCGGTAGCAGAACCGCCCAGTGACGATATTTGAATGCGGTTCATAGATTGGACCCGAGCATGGCGTGGACACTCGATTTGGGCTCGTGATAATCGATAGCTCGACAAGCATTCGGGTAGTGTCCTGTGTCCAATCGCTGCAATGACGACAACAGCCGACCATAACAATGTCTGTAACTCAGCGCGTGTCCTGTGCCTTGCCAACACCAGCGCATGGCTATGATCAACTTTGGCGGCATATAATCGGCTCCAGATCAAGTGGCCGCATGTTCTGGCTGCGAGTTGAGGGGGTGAACTCTGCTCGTTTTTCTTTAATTTTTTCTGCGACTTCGTTTGCGTGTGCTGAAAAACGAACAGGTATTTCACAGGTCATTAACGTCAGGGATCCGTTCTAAGCGGTATTTGCGCAAAATACAAAAATCGTTGCATCGAGCCTTTAATTGAAGAAGCCACAACAGCTGCTTGTGTCGAGTCTTTCCCAACACTTTCCATTGTTGTTCCAATTGTTCAGTGTGTAAAGGTGTTGCTTTTTGAGGACGCAAGTGGAACAAGACAATGCGTTTTCCCAGAATCTTCTCAGATCATTGAAAACAAGGCTCCTGCATTATTTTCAATGATCGTAAGCACACAGGCACATCACGCCCTTGCCACCTTCTTTGATCCTCAATTCAAGAATATCTGCTACAACAAGGAATAAAAACAGAATGTAGAGTTCCTACTAAGTACAATGCTTATGGATATACGAGGCTCAAGCGAACTGTGATTTTATGTTCAGCATCCGCGTCAACCGCGATATTAAGTTTAGCATTCTAATATTTTAGTAGCTTTTGTCTCTATATAAATATATATCGTTGAACTCTAGTTAACATTGTCTAGTCGCGTTTTTACAATAAATTTAAGAAACATTTTGGAACAGTAAAAATAAATTTACAATCTCTGCTCTTCTTTAATAGCTGTCTATACTTACTATTCGGAAACTATTCGAGCATTATTCGATTCGTATTCGTATTTGATTTGGTCCCACAATTATTCGATTCGTATTCGATTCGGTTTCAAAAATCACTATTCGCACACCCCTAGTTGAAGCTATACATATTGTTGTGTTTCTATGGTTGCATTTTCCTTGTAACGTTCTACTCAGACGATGTACAAAAACGGATCGATTATCTGCAGCTCAAGAGTGAATAGACCAGGTTTTGAAATATTTTAAACTTTAGACAACAGATGCACAGCAGAAACGCGCAACAAGCAGAAACACGCAAGATCGCGCTATTTTCCTCCTGAAACCAGGTGCGGCAAGGGGCTGCTCACACGTTTCGGTGCCAGCCTGTGGCTGGCGTGGTGATTTATATTTACGTGCCCTCAAAATTCCCACGTAGCACCCAATGTCGTGCGAACATTCCCTGGGTGTTCTGAATGTTGAAGGAACGTTAAAACACCATTCGGAACGTTCTAGGAACGTTCGTATGCGAACATTCCCTACAAGGTAAGCTGCTCAACATTCTAGGAACGTTCGTTGGCGAACATTCGTATGCACAATGTTCTCGGAACATTCGCCTTCGAACATTCATATGCGCAACATTCTTTGAACGTTCGCTTGCGAACATTCCTAGAATTTTCGCAGGTGAAGCCAACTTTACGGAGCTCTCACGCAACCCGTGGTTCGAAACACCATCCACTATATGCCACTTTGTGCCAAAAATATGCAAATTAAGTGGAGTTTCTGGAAACTTAGTATAAGGGATCAGTTTTATCTTATACGAGTCTACCGAGGAATGTGATATAAGGTGTAGGAGAAAAGCAATGGTTTTCAAAACTTGATAATGAACTTGCCACTTACTGGGTATGTAGAGGTGCAGTTTTGAACAGACCCGATTTTTAGCATGTGGGGTTCAATATTTCGAAAAAGGTATATCCTGCAGTTGAGTGTGGGATGCCATGTGTATCGGAGTGAGTAATCGGTTATGTATGAAGTACGTTTTGAATGAAAGAAGTTGATAAGTGACAGATAGGAGTCCAGTTCCTATGTTCAGGCTGGTGCGCTGGGAAAGCGGCAATCTTGTGCCTGCGTCTTCTAATCGTATCTTTCGATTACAAATATCGATCGACCTGTGAGGAGCTTTACTATATCCATATTGTAGTACGGCTCATTGGTGCTGTTTCCTAAGCAAACCGTAATTGTAGAATCTTTGAAATAAGCCTCAGAAAATGTTCAATGATGTAGGGATGTACCCACGCCACGTTCCGAGGAGAATGAAAGGATGTCCCTGCATAAATTTGCAGCATTTAAAGAAAGTTGCAGAAGTTCTTTGGATGTTTTGAGAACGTTCTTAAAACCTTGTTAGGATATTTGAATGTTGATTGAATGTCCTGGTAATGTTTTATGTCGTTCTTAGAACGTTCTAAAAATATCCCTTTCAAAACATTCCCCGAATGTAGCGATAAGTGCCTGCGCCAGATTCTGACAACGTTGATAGAATGTCCTTACGTAAATTTGCAACATTCCAAGAATGTTGCCTATGTTCTTTTCGACATTCCCGGAATGTTCTCAGAACGTTCTCGTGCTACGTGGGTTGTTCGGGATGACATCATGAGTTGAGCACCCCCTGCCTTTAATTGTTAACCACCACACACCAATTGCTTCAAGATTCCTGTAGGTTCTGGACATGCACAATGGACAGGTATCTCATCAAAAGACCGCGGTTGCCAGCTGAAGCGTCCAGAACGCATATGCAAGGCCTTGCTGCCAGCATTACTCCTCACAATGGCGAGACCTGCGCTCCGGAAATGTGGCCGGTTCATCCAGAAATGCGAGTCCTTCAACACCAATTGTAGACACCGCCCTCGAATCATCTTCAGCCATCGTGAATGTGACTTCAACTGGCAAGCCAAGCTCTCGTGGACGCGATGAACATACTCGGCCGGCATCCACTCAGAGCAATGGTGGTCAAGGCTTCTTGAAGAGTTGGGAATCCACCCACGGGTGACTTTCGTACGAGGCACAGACCGGTAAGGTATATTGTGCACCTGTGCGTAACCGCTAATGAGAAAAAGTTTCCGCTCCCATGTACATCGCGAGACAAAGACGCGTATACCACTTTCGTTGACAGTGGTTTACAGAACTGGAAAAAAGCACTGGAAATGTTTGGAAGTCATAAAAATTCAGCACTTTAATCGCGCGGCTTCCATGGCACTGACAGAAATACAGGACTTAAATGTATACTATCTCTGCTCTCAGAGTCTAAATTTCAGCAAATGAAAAAAAAAAAAATTGTAAAACTTTGTTGTCAATCACAACAAAGCTTTGAATATTGTCATCTGTTCGTTTTTTTGGCGTTCCAATTGGTCTCGCACTGCGCGGTCACGATGGTGACGAGAGCAACTTGAAGCAGCTGTTGCGCGAAGCTGATGTACCAGGGCTAGCAGCATGGCTAAACAGAACAGAATATGGACCCCCCCCCCCCCAAGACGTGCAGACCGAAATGATGGAGCGAATAACCCAGAGCACGCTTCGCTCCCTAATAAAAAAAAGTGCACGATGGAGAGTTTTATCATTGCTGACGAAACTTCCGACATAACTACGCAGGAACAAGTATCATTCTGTCTTAGGTATGCTAACGAAAACCTTGAAGTAGAGGAGGTATTCGTTAGATTTTATGCAACCGCGGACACCAGAGCACGTACTCTCTTTTCTATTTTGGAAGGTGTGCTTTGTCGATTCAATCTTCAAATCGAGAACTGCCGTAGGCAATGCTATGATGGAGCTGCAAACGTTTCCGCCAAAAGCGGAGGGTTTCAAGCCCTAGTGCAAGATACATGAGCCAAGAGCTCTGTACGTGCACTGCCTTGCACACACACTGAACCTATAGTGTTGCAAGATTTGTGCATGAAAAATGATGTGCGTCGGGATTTTGTTAGCTTGTTCACAGACCTCGTCATTTTTTTTTAAAGCATCTCCAAAACGCCTCAGCTGGTTCCAGCACTTTCAGAAGGAAGGGGCACCTGCTCCAAGACAGTTCTGCAAAACCAGAGGGACACTGAAGGCGTCCTATTTTTGCATTTTTGCGTCCTCACTCCGGTCGGTCTCCAGTAACTACTCCGAACTAGTCAAATTTCTTTTCAAGCTTTCATCGCATGAAAAGAACGGCACTGGAGCCGAAGCGAGTGGGTAAGGAAGGACACCCCAGAAATGCTGTGCCTATTTTACGCTTGGGCGTATGCTCCTTGTATTTGATAGGTTGGAAAGTGTAAATACCGCTCTCTAGAAGAAGAGCCTACAGTTTAGCCACGCAGAGCTCATAGTGAAGGCGGTGAGAGTCTCGGGAAACTCCGTGACGAGTTCTCTTGATTTTGGAGCGGTCTCCACTAAAGCGGGAGAATTAAGGTTGGGGATCCAAGCATTCCGAAGAGACAGCTGCAACCCAAGTAGCACAGAAACATTTAAAGAACATTCCAAGAACATGAGCAAGAACATTTGCAACGTTCACGGTACGTTTGCGAATGTATATGGGAACGTTCTCTAAATGCTCTTAGAGCGTAGCATAGAGACTTATCCATCACATCTGGGAACATTCTCCACGAAATGTTTGCAGTACGTTGAAAGAACATTGCATAAACATTCACAACATTCTAAGAATGTTTCGAAAAGCATACTAATGGCTGCAGAACATTCTCAGAACAGTAAATCAACATTCATGGAATAATGCTTATGGTAGTTCCAGGTATCTATTCTGAAGAAAATAAACTAACTTGCAGTGAGCATGCAATATGTAATTCATGTACAGTATTTTTAGGTCTTCCGGTATTGATAACATTGCAAAAAGGTTGCAGAAACTAATTGCGTGGGTACATTCCAACATTCAGGAAACATTATCTGAGGCTTATTTACAAAGATTCTACAATTACGGTTGGCTTTGGAGCACCAATGAGCCGTACTACATATGTGGTAAAGCTCCTCACAGAGCGATGCAGTTTTTAATCGAAAGATATGTTTAGAAGGCGCAGGCACAAGATCCCCGCTTTCCCAGCGCACCAGCCTGAGCATGTACTAACTGTACTCCTACCTATCACTTGTCAACTTTTTTCATTCAAAGTGTACCGCATACATAACCGATTACTCACTCCGAGCTTAAGAGCAGATAAACGTGGCATCCCACACGCAGCTGCAGGATATACATTTTTTTCTTCTAAAGTAATAACCCCACCCGCATGCTAAAAATCGGATCTATTCAAAACTGCACCTCTACATACCCAGTGAGTGGCAAGTTTGTTATCAAGTTTTGAAAACCATTGCTTTTCTCCTACACCTTATATCACATTCCTCGGTAGACTCGTACAAGATAAAACTGATCCCTTATGCTAAGTTTCCAGAAACTCCATTTAATGTGCATATTTTTGGCACAAAGTGGCATATAGTGGATGGTGTTTCGAACCACAGGTTGCGTGAGAGTTCCGTAAAGTGGGCTTCACCTGCGAAAATTTTAGGAATGTTCGCAAGCGAACGTTGAAAGAATGTTGCTCATATGAATGTTCGAAGGCGAATGTTCCGACAACATTGTGCATACGAATGTTCGCCAACGAACGTTTCTAGAATGTTGAGAAGCTTACCTTGTAGGGAATGTTCGCATACGAACGTTCCTAGAACGTTCTGAATGGTGTTTTAACGTTCCTTCAACATTCAGAACGCCCAGGGAATGTTCGCTCGACATTGGGTGCTACGTGGGAAGCACCACGTCGTTATGATGAAAGATCAATGCCCATGACTTTAAAGGGGCACTGACGCATCAAAATCATATTTTTTTTTATTATCCGAAACGATTGAAAACGATGCCGGGACATTACCCTCAAAATTCGAAACTTGGGAATTCAGTATTTGTGAATTAAAAAAAAAAAACAATTTCCAAATGCCGAATTTGAAGTTCCCGCGCGATCCGCGCCAGTGCAGTGAGTCAAATTTCGCGGTCTCCTGCGACTCGACTTTCTTTCGGACCTCCGCTCCACGCTAATGAAGCAAAGCGCCGTTGCTACCGCGACCCGAAGCGAGGAGGAGGTGAGCAGGCGGGATAGAAGGGAGCCGGAGCGGGAAAAAACCGCTTTCTTCCCCGACTCGCCGATCTGCTCGAGCGCCGCCACGTTTTCCGGAGGATACAAATCCAGGAAGCGACGTCACACCGAACTCTGATTTTTGGTATTTAAAAAAGAGGAGCCGTAGTGCGTTCGCAATTGCGTTAAAAAACATGTTTTACGATTGCCGTTATTAAACGTTATAGAAATGTCGCCTACAAAGCTTATAAATTTCCTGATTTTTGACGCCACCGATCAAAAGAAGGAAGAGGCGAGAAGTGGGAGAATCAAACGCCAAAAATAAAAAGGCGCGCGCGCGCGCGGGAAAATTTTTTTTAGCGATGCGGTTTTTTTTTTGCGTGTCTATGACTACACCTTCCATCGTTTTAGACAATAAAAAAAAAATACGACCTTTGGGGTGTCAGTGCCCCTTTAATTCCCGGAAGATTTCTACAGGCAACAGTTCGATGTAGTTATTGACACGGTGCATGCATCCCTGCGAACGCGGTTTCCGCCAGAGATGCTGAATCACATGACGCAAGTCGAAAGGTTTCTAACGGGAGAAATCGACAGCACCTATATCTCTGTGAATTATGTGGATCTTAATGCGGGCCGCCTCCAACTTCACAGAAACATGTTGATGGACATAGCAAAGCAACGTGTCACGAGCCTTGTTACATTTCAAGACATAAGAGAACTTCTTTCGGGAAAGGAAAATGAACCCCTGAGAGTTCTACTTGCACTGACAATTCCTGTAACTTCCTGCACGTCAGAAAGGTCTTTCTCGTGCCTCCGGAGAGTTAAGACTTACCTACGCTCTACAATGGGACAGGACTAAACCATATACCGCCTTGCTCCATTGCCACAAGAACCTTGTTCGCCTACTAGACCTAGGCATTGTAGCAAACGATTTCATTAAGCTAACAGTTGTTAAAGAGACTATCTTTTGCACCTTCTCAAGGGTATTTTACAAAGGTTTGTTCATTCATGAAGCCTATTCTCTCTATTGTGCGTTCATTTATCACATGTTCCTAATACGCTGTCGATTTGCCTTTGTGTAATTTCTTCGCATTAGTATATGTAAAAAGCAGTATCACTAAGAACTGTAATGTTTGTGCTCATTTTGTACTTTGTTCAATGCGCGTGTGAAAAGCTATTGTGAAGTAGCGACAATCTTACTCTCTATGGCAAACTGCGATTTGTTCAATTTTTATTCATGTAAAATGTAAATCAAAAGTTCGATATGTTTTTGCGTCATATGGTTTCGTTAATTATATTCGAGCATTTAAATATATCTATACTGCCATGAAAAATAGAAATTGTCTGTTCCTTTGTAAAAGTGAAAGTGCAAGGCAAATGTAATGAAGTAACGCTGCAGCGAATCATTAGATGTGTGAGAACGGTAATTTGGCAAGCACTAAACATTTTTGCTATTTCTTGTTTCTTCGATGGTATGTGCTGTTATTCAATGCTACAAATAGACAGGGTGTTTCACGAAAGGTGGGCAAATTCGATATTGCGAAAACTACGCATCGTACCAAAAAAAGGCTTGTGTCATTTTGGTCCAGGGCCAGGGGCCTATTTAGAAAAATTATTAAAGTCCGGGATAATTAGATTGTTAATTATTTTGCGTAATTAACTTTTTTAATATTGCTTTTAAGGGCATGGTTTCAATTAGAAAATTGCTCAGCATCATCAAAAAACGCTAAATCAGCAAATTGCAGAACGATAGAAGGCACGCGAAGCCTTTTACGGCTTTCTGAAAAACCGTACAAATTCGACGGGTTTTTAAGTTTCGGTTTGTTACCGGAGCGCATCTCGGCCCCGGTGGCACCGCGCCCCGTGGAGAGATAGTGCATCCAAGCTCTGCTGCGCTGTTATCGCGCGACGCAGCAGAGACTGGTTGCACTATCTCTCCACGGGGCGCGGTGCCGCCGGGGCCGAGATGCGCTCCGATAGCAAACCGAAACTTAAAAACCCGTCGAATTTGTACGGTTTTTCAGAAAGCCGTAAAAGGCTTCGCGTGCCTTCTATCGTTCTGCAATTTGCTGATTTAGCGTTTTTTGATGATGCTGAGCAATTTTCTAATTGAAACCATGCCCTTAAAAGCAATATTAAAAAAGTTAATTACGCAAAAATAATTAACAATCTAATAATAATTTTCCTAAATAGGCCCCTGGCCCAGGACCAAAACGACACCAGTCTTGTTTTGTTGCGACGCGTAGTTTTCGCAATATCGAATTTGTCCACCTTTAGTGAAACACCCTGTGTGTGTGTATATATAAATATATATATATGGGTGTTTTCATCTGAAATCGTGCAGGCAAAAAAGGTCGAATTTTTAATTTCGCTGAAAGAAATATATGTTACGGCGTCGTCTCTAAAAACACAGTAGCCACAAACCGCAAGTTCGTCGGATATTTGGTTCTCGACTTACGAATTTTAAAAGAGGCCGCGGCGGAAAGCAGTGTTTTTCACATACGTCGTGGGTCGGATGTGTCGCAACTATTAGTCGGATAATTAAGTAAAATTTGTTAATTAACTTTTTAATTAGTACAAGTAGGCATATAGTTACAATTAGAAACTTGCTGAGCATCATCGAAAACCACTAAATAAACTCTTTTTAGAAGGATATAGTGACGGGGCAGCATTTTACGGCGTTCAGTAAAAACGCTCTATTTGGACGCGTTTCTAGATTTCGGTTTCTTATCGGAGCGCATCTATGCGCCCGCAGTCCTGCCCCCCAGTGGCTGCGACGCACAACACACATCCGCCCTACTTCCCTCTATTCTACGTGGGAGGCGAGGGGGCGGCTTCGCGCCGCGACCACCAGGGAGTATCCCCGCCATAGAGTTATTACAATAAACGCTAGAGGCTCAGCTGGCGCTAGTGTGCTGTTGCATTTTGAAGCAGACAGCAAGCAGTCAGAAATTTACTTCCGGTAATGCATTTCTATGGGAAAAAGCGAGTGCATTTTCTCTCTGCGCTCGATTATAAGAGCAAATATCACGAATAATTTGTACGTACTAGGCACATTGGATCATTTCTCAGTCACGCAGACGAAATAATTGGCCAGTTATAGCATTTTTATTTGAAATTCGTGGCATGAAAAACAGTGTTAAAACCGCTTCGTACGTGTATTTAAGTGCGCTGTCGGACACTGTTAGCGCGAACACGGCGTCGGCGCTTTCCAGCATGGGGGATATACGTGCCAAACGAACGAAGGACATGTGGAAAACCAAGAGAGACGGCAAGAACTACGCAGTAACACTGGATAAGTAACTCCTTGTGCATGCAGTCGATCAAAATAAATTGAAAGTCACGTAATATACTTCGATTTGCAATAAATAAGTACTGCTTTATTCTTTCTGCTCGTGAATATGTGCGAAGATGCTTGTTCTGGGTTAAAATCATCACCCGCACGCTCCAAATCTTTGCAAATAGGGAGAAGCCAGAGAACAGGTGCCCGATAAAAACTGCCCGACATAGGAAATAATAAGAAAATACACCTTTAGTAGCCCACGTACTTTATTCTTTACGTTTCGAACGTGTTTTTAACCACTCGTAAAGATGCACGACGGGTCATTTTCATATAGTGACAGGACGGGCATATTAACAATATATAAGCACCAACGGAATGCTGGCGAACTTTGAACACACTCTACATTCCTTTCGATCGTTATTTGCTTAGAATCGGCGCTCGTTTCTACACACCTGCCATGGAACAGAGGTTTGGGGCTGAAATATAGCGAAGTTTAACATCGTTCAGTGGTAAAAAAAAAATGCTGTAACTAAAGCAATTACACTTTCACAGTACCAAAAAAGGTACATACTATCCGGTACAACCGAAATAACAAAAGTTATTCATGTTATTTTCCGGCGAAGAGACAAAATTCACGCGCGTTTTCCAATAGGAATACACAGGAAGACTGGAAAAGTAGACTGCATGCTGTCTGCTTCAATTTGCAACCGGAAGTCCCGTAGACACTAGCACCAGCTGAGCCTCTAGCGTTTATTGTAATAACTCTATGATCCCCGCGGCCGCAAAGATGCGCTCCGATAAGAAACCGAAATGTAGAAACGTGTCCAAATGGAGCGTTTTTACAGAACGCCGTAAAATGCTGCCCCGGCGTTATAACCTTCTAAAAATAGTTGATTTGGTGGTTTTCGATGATGCTCAGCAAGTTTCTAATTGGAACTATATGTCTACTTGCATTAATTAAAAAGTTAATGAACAAATTTTACTAAATTAGCAGACTAATAATATATGTGCTCTTGGCCGTATAACTCACCTGCACAAACCGCATAAGTGTAGCTTTCACGTCTTTTTTTAAACAAATCTGAAAGAATGCGTAAAAATACCCTGTATATATATATATATTTTTTTAATTTGTATATTATTTATGTGTTCCAGTTTATAAACGCACCCACCATGTGGAGATAAAATCTTCAGAGGCTTGCTCACTGAAGGACCGATTTCTTTTGTGTATCATTCTCGACGCACTTTTGACATACTCACGCAACCCCCCCCCCCCCCCCCCCCCCCCCGAGAAAATGGAAACACTGCGATTCTTTCTATTGTTTCTATTCGACATGAGCGCGCTTTAAATATTGAAGAATATTTTATCAACAAACTTTCCTGTTTAGTTTTAGGGGTGTTTTACAAACCTCATTGACTGACGCCAGATCAAGTGTGTATACACATCGCTGAAAAGCAATGATATAGTTTTCTGGTTTTCCAAAGTAATTATTTTTTTTTTAATTACGTTAAAATAAGAGCTCTGTGGTGCTTTCAGCTTTTGTTGTTCACTGTTAACCATACGCATCTTCAATTATGGTTGGTGGCGTAGGTCATTAAAACTATCTTTTTGCGTCGCACTTGGTCTCATCCGCATGCATTGACTGCTTGCGCATCAAGAAAAACGCAAGCCGACACTACAACATGCATAAAAAAAAAGAAGTTCTGAAACAAATTTAGTTCCACTTCGTGAAAAGATTAGGGCCCAGTTCAATAGTTGTGCCATGTGACAACGCCTTTCCCCCTCTCCGCACCCCAAGTCATGGTCATCCCAGCCACCTTCACCCCCCCCCCCCCCCCCCCCCCCCCCCGAAAAGGATTCCTGGCTACGCCACTGATCACCGTGCATCACATTATTTACACAAAGTATTGCAGTGTAACGAGCCTTGTTAATTTACCTTAGGCAACTAAAATAGTAACACGTACTAGATCAACAATTCTAGCGCGAAAGAGAGCACGTGGACCTTCTTCCCTACACCGCATGCGCGGCTCCAGTGCGTGCCGCTAGGGGCGCTCCGGTTTGTTTCTGAACATGAGTTGGTGCCACCGTGGTTGGTGCATACGGTCCGTTTGAGAAAGAAAATGGGTGGTTTTAATTTCACGCGTCTCTTGCGAGCCTTTGATTTACGCTTGATCGCGCGATCGACGTCCGCAGAGCACGTTGTGCGACCACCGCCCAGCTTAGCAGAACCAGTGTTTTGGGGAAGAATTTTGCATACTTTTGGAGCTTGCGAGTTTGATAACGAGCTTTATACTGATTTTTCCAGAAACGTTTAATAGAGGGGTGGAATGGAACATTTCAGCCATTCCAGGAGTGGGAATGGGTCTGTCTCCATTCTCACGAGTTGAAAAGAATGGAATAGGTACAATACCGCGCATCCGCCCATTCCACATTAAGCGCCCATTACCAAATTTGTAAGATCTGAGAAAATACGCACAATACATTTATCTGTAAAATTGATGACGGGACAAGCGCCCGTCCCCCATTCTTTTGCGATTATCTCTAAAGTTTGAGTGGGCGCTTGCCCGGTATTTTACGGTAGACCGATCTCACCAGCCAGTTTGACTACCCCACCGCTGCCGCAATGCATCGAGGGCAATTTTCCTGCACGTGCCCGGACATTGCTGGAACTCGCGCGTGAAGAGCACGAGCCTGGCGAAAGTGAAGTCAACGGAAGTTCGATGCTTGTCCCGGAAGTCGGGCGTGTGCTGGGCTTCCTAGTGCATTCAGTCAATATTTTGGTCCATGCTTTTCTGTGTCTTTGATTTGGTTTTAATACCCCCGTTCTGAATTAAATTCTGAGAATAAGGCATTTGAACGTAGGACATACACACACTTGATCAACTAGAATCTCAAAGTTTTCGCATTGCATGGCTTCCCAGGAGACTTCTCGTTCTCCGCATGTACTGTTACTCCGCCACAAGCAGGCTTTCTTTATGACAAGAAAAAGGTCCAGCACCCTGAACGTTGTTCAATCCAGCACTAGGAAGAGTTGAAAAGCCTGTCAAGCGCTTACTTCTGGGACAAGCCGCTTAGTTCCGGCGGCTTCATACCTGTCTGCTCAATGCGCCATCCAGTGTGGGACATTCCATCCCTTGGGGGAAGTGTGTTTCGGCGTCTCGCCGCAGCGGGGTGCCCATCACGCGGCTCTCCTCTCATCCGTTGTCTGCCGCTCTACCTTTTCAATTTCGGCGGTCGCTTCTTGTGGCGATCTGCCAGGCTTTGTCAGTATAGAGGCGGCTACGACTAAAGTTATGGCGGCTTCACGCATACACCGAACACTTGGCGAGATCGGTCTATTATCGGAAATATTAATTTCCCGGAATGGAGGGAATAGAATGGAGGTGCCCATTCCGCAACAAAGTACTTTAGAGGGGGGGGGGGGGGAGAATACAGGACACTCATGTGCATTCTACAGAACGACGGCCGTACTATAAACCACCCCTGGTGGAGTGTTTCATTTGGCGATGCATTCCCAACCCCCCTCCTCACGCCTCCAGAGCACGTGAAGGCAACGCCTCAGAATGCGGTGCGGTTGACGGAGTCGCGGATGCGAAGACGGAACCGCTGCCGTCGTCCTCTATGTACTGTCGGAGTGTGTCCTATCTACCCCTTGTAGGGTATTTGCCGCAACACAGGTGGACACATGTAAAGAGCACGACAGTAATACAGCACCAGGGTGTCTATCAAATTAGTATCTTGAAATTCCCTGACTTCTCCAGGTTTTCCCTGAACATTTCAGGTGAAATTCCCTGACCACTGTAGAGGCGATTAAATATATAACACCATTACAACACAAGGCATTGAGCATTGTGAGGATAATTTTGCACGGGGGCTTGAATTGGATTGGGGTCTGCGGCTTTCCCATTTGTTACTAAATCTAGTAGCTCTAACTGGATCTAGCCTAAGCGCCGTCAATCAAATCCAAGGCTTAGACTGGATTTGTCGGCTGTTCCCTGTCTATCGGGTAGCACACTCTACATCAGGCGAGCAGAGCCCGCGCTCTGCTCCAAGCAGAATTTATTGCCTATTTTTCTGCCCCCAAGTTCTCAAGTCTTTGCTCAGGACACTCTATGGCGTTTCCGGCTCATTTTCCCTGACTGAGCTTGCTTTTTGACAATTTCCCTGACAATTCCTTGATTTTTTTCGGTAATTAAAATTTCCCTGACGATTCCCGGTTTTCCCGGTCGCTAGACACCTTGAGCACACATGCAATGGCACAGTCTTGGGCATCGACGCCGGATGCAAAAAAAAAAAAGATCTACTGAAACTCTTTAAAGGGATACTGAACCTTAATTTCGAGCTCACAAAACAAAGCTGGACAGATAGGCAGGAAGCTGCAAAACCCAAAAACACCACTCGTACAGTGATATCTCTAATGGATCGCCGCATTTTGGACAAGAGGTGCGCGATTGAACATGGCTGGACAGGCCGACGAGACAGGTCATCCCTCTCCTCCTTGCTACGTCTTAACGAGCTGGTGAACTGAAGCGAGGAGGAGAAACGAGGCCGCTTCCCCTCATTCTCAAATTTTCCTGCAGTACAATTACTCATAACCCTCGCTTGATCTTGCCCTTCTTTTCCAAAAGTATGGCCATCCGCTTGAGATATCGATGTACGAGTGTTGTTTTGGAGTTCGTAGCGTCCCGTTCAACGCCTTTGAAACCTTATTTTGCAAAATCCAACCTTATTTTGCAAAATCCAACAAAATCCAACAACTGGCGGCAGCGATCTCAAGCTCGAAGATGGCCGAAGCGTCGTTGCTCCGAAGCGCAGCCAGTTTAGCGGGTCCGGTCGACACGGCAAGGAGACGCACGGAGGCCCGAAAGGTGTCACTCCCACTTCTCGGTTTATTCGCACACTTAGAAACAAAGCAAGATAATGCAGGAAACAAAGGGAAACGTCCGTCGAGGGATCCGGAGGGGTCGCCGAGCGGTCGCCAGGCGGTCTCTTGGAGGGCGAGGGTGGGGGCGTCTCGGTGGATACAAAACAGGAACTCGCATTTCTACAAAAACAATAAGAGTGCCCTAAACGGAAGTAACGCAAGAAAAACGTGGGATGTCGATGAACGCAAACAGACGCGGGGCGCCGACGCGTTCGTCCGTCCGCTCGGCCGCCGGTGCCCTCCCCTGAGAGACCGCCCGGGGCGCCTCTTCTTCTGTACAGCGGGCAACGGGCATGCGCCCTCATCCGTCCTCCTTGGGAGGCGTGAACCAACCTGCGGGAAATCCCAGAGGGCAATCGTGAGCGACTCCGTCGATCCTGATCGGGCGAAATTGTCATGCGGTTCAATTTGGCCTACAGTTAACCCTTTGAGTGTGGTTTCACTTTCGGTTTGCTCACCACCTCTCCTGGACTGTCATTTTGTTTTTACATGCAATGGCATGTATGAGCCAGCGATAAAAACAATGTTTCCTTTTATTTTAATATTTTATTTATTTACAATACTGCGGACAATTTTAAACCCATAAACATTCATATCGCGAGACACTACACCACAATATAAAGTAGCACAGTGAAGGAAGTGATCAACAATAGCCGGCGCTATAACCACCGCAGAACAAGAAAAACGTTACAGGAGGACTTTTGGCAATTTTTAAAGCATTAACAAAACCTAAAGTTTCTGTTAAGAAAATTAATGCTGTAACAATGACATCTAAGGATTTGTGCGACCGCATTACGTTTACACATTTTGTAATGTCACTTCTTGATGGCATTTTTTGTTTTACTTAGGCAACTTCTGTTTTGGTATGCTTCTTCGTTGTTACAGAAGGACAAATCTAAGTTGTTTAACCTCACGCTTCGTGGCAAACACTGAGATCGAGAAAGTTCTAAGCTGTCTTTGTATTTGTATTATTTTTTTTTTTTGTTGTTTTGCAGGTTAATACTGGCGGGGTGGAAGAGGGAAAAGACATTTCTGCCTGACCAGCCTTCTCTGCCCGTTGCAGTTCGGCAATTGTACACAAAAAAAAAGAAAAAAAAAACGCGCAGCAATCGAAAAACAACAGAAATGCAAGATGACCAAGAAAGGAACATACTTAAGCGATAGTTATAAATACATACTCTATTACTGTTGAAACCAGGATGAGTGAATAGTGAACATTCGATTACTCCCAACAGTACAGAAACAAAAAAAATCCCGACAAAAGAATTGTAAAAATTGTGTCTCGATAATACACATATATAGCGTTGCAGGCACTACAATGAACTTGCAATGCAAATACTGTGAAAATGAGGGTGAGACAGTTCCGAATAAACAAAGGCCGAGTAAGGCCGATTAAAACAGTGACCTCAGAGTGCAAGGTAGAGATGCCACTGCATAGCACCTGTGTCTTGAAAAGTACATTAGGAAAAATATTTTATAAGATGAAGGCATACAGATATCAATTAACTTTTTGCCCATAAAATAGCGACTTAAAAAATAAATATTCTTCAAATGTTTAAAAACGTCGCAAATACACAAGGACGAAACGAGCAAACACGAGGTGCCTCATGTCTGACTTTTTTTGTCTCAGTCCTCGCATAATTTCGGTGCTTTTGAACCCTCGAATACGAATCAACCAGCCCAAATAACCACGTTGCTGCTAATATTCTTCACACGGTGTTACCGAGACCAAAAATTGCCTTAGACATGCGGGTAGAAAACCCAGCACTCAAAGGGTTAATACACGGCACCACAGTGCAGTGCCGCCTTGTTGGCAAGAGTAGCATTACAAACGCAGCAAACATCCTAACACAATGAGAGACATTTCGCTGCTATAGCGCAACAAAGCAGCCAGTCGTTGGCGTCGCTTTAGGGCATTGGCGGCTGCCTGCCACGAAAACAGCCGTAAGGTTCTACAAGAAACTTCTCGAGCCCCGCAAGAAATGTTTTAGAGTGCTAAAATTCATTTTTGTCTCACTATGGCCCGCATTTCCTGAAAGAACCGTAAAAAGACTAGCACAGCCCCCCACCAACACCACCGAGAATGACCGAGACCTGCGAACAACCTCCTCTTTTTCCATGTAACGTCATCACAGTCGGAAGGCGCCAACTCGGCGACTGGACTCGACGCCAAGCTCCCCTCGACGTGTCGACTTGACTCGACGCTCAGCCGAATGAGGACCCGACGCTCGCCTCCAATCCATGTCTTGTCTATATCTCGCCGCGATTATGTCAAAATTCCAGTGCAGGGCTTTGGTTATTCCGGGTGGTGCTGGCACTGCTCTAAAAAGCAACTAGTGGTCGTTTGACATAGATGGAGTAATCCCCGTAGGGGCATTCTCCCGCTAGCATTCCAGGATATCCATCCCCAGATTCTGACGCGGGGTGCGAGGAGGAGAGACTCACCGCTTTTCTCGTGGATCTGTACCAGAGACTTGAAGGACTGTTGGGCTCTGGCCAGGCTGTACTGGCCCTGGGAGAGAGGACACACACGCACGTCGCCCTGCTGCCAGCCACCAGTGTGTCACAGGGATCACAATTTATTTCATTATTAAAAAGGCTCGAGGACAGTATGCACAGTACCGCTTGCTTTTGTTGCATTTCACGACATGACATTCGAGGCACGGACGTTTCGGTGACTCGTAGCGCAAAGTAAGAAATCAAAAGCCAACGCTTCTGTGTGAATGGGCTTTTAGCTTTAAAGGAGCTGTGCAACGATATTCAATTGGAATGTTTTTCACTTTACACCAGCTTACTGGCACTAGTGGGGCTCAAGGATACTCGCACGCAACGCCACTAGCCAAGAAACTCCTTTGTTGCGGTGTAATTTCAAGCCCAAAAGCGAACATTTTCATTCAATCTCTCCTTTGAAAAATTTGATGACGTAACGCGGGGATCGCAGTACACCCATATGACGATATTCGAATGCGGTTCATAGATTGGACTCGAGCATTGCGTGGGCACTCGATTTGGGCTCGTGATAATTACTGGCTCGAGAAGCATTCGGGTAGTGGCCCGTGTCCAATCGCTGCAACGACGACAATAGCCGAGCCATAACATTGTCTGGAACTCAGCGCGTGCCCTGTGCTTTGCCAACCCCAGCACGTGGCTATGATCAACATTGGCGGCATATGATCGGCTCCAGATCGCGTGGCCGCTTGTCCTGGCTGCGAGTTGAGGGGGTGAACGCTGCTCGTTTTTCTTTAATTTTTTTCTGGGACTTCTACTGCGTGGGGTGAATAACGAATGCGTGTTTTATAGATCATTAACGTCAGGGATCCGTTCTAAGCAGTGTTTGCGCAAAGTACAAAAATTGTTGCATCGCTCCTTTAATGTTTTGTATATCATGTACAGTAAAACCTCGGTACCACGTACCCGCATAAGCCGTAGTTCCGCTTTAAAAGTAGCTTAGTCAGATCCCCGACACGACTCCCGTTAAACCTAATGCATTCAATGCCCGCTTAAGGCGTAGTCACTTATCGTGTACTTACCGGTCAACGCGCACTGTTCTCACTTCCCGGTACGTACTAAGTTAGAAGTTGCTGCCAGCGTGCGGCCAGGCCACCGCGCACTAGCAGCAATGACCACGGCGGGAGCGAACACGCGAAGCCGACCCAGCGCGAGGGCAAGGGCAGCGGGGCGTGAGTTTGGCTGGTTCGGCGCCGCGCATCTCGCCGCCGTTGAGCAGGCAAACCAACGAACATCGGCAACGTTGTTGGCGGGGGACCAGTGCAGTGGCGGTAGTTGACGCAATTTACTACGAGCCCGGTTGGTGGGAGAGGAGGAGCGGAGCTCCTTCGAACATCGTTGTTGACGTCGCGGTCGCAGGCTTGGCTGGCTTGGCGGGCTGCGCAGGACGTTCCGAACTTGCGGTTGGTCGCGCATAGTTGCGGTCTTGCTGCCCTGCCCGCCCCGCCCCCCCCCCCCCTAAACGTGGCCGTTGCTCGCGCGCATACGCAACACGCATACGTCGGGTTTCGCACCTCCGCTGCTGCTCAGCTCCCGCGTGCCCTCGCTACGGAAGGGGGGAAAGGGAGGAAGGACACAATGCACCATGCCAACCATGCACCTTGCTCCTTGCCCCCTCCTTTCTCTTCTTCGCGGACGCGCTACACACGCACAAAAAAAAAAGTTTACTTTTGTTAGTTGCTTACGGCGACTCGCGGCGTTGCTCGCGTCTCTATTTGAATACGCAAACATAAACCGCTAACACCACCGTCGGCTTCGTGGCCGATCTAGTATTGTATATCAGAAATAAATGCCATTCTGTGTTTAATTTATGATGTTTTACCGTTCCTTCCTGGTCAACCTAGAATCGAGGATTTTTGTTTTTTTTCAGCTTTGCCGTTTTGGAGGGTCGGCCTAGAATCAATGCCGGCTTAGAGAATCGAGTAAATACGGTCGGTGGTGTGTATTTGTCATTTTCTCTTAAGCCGTACTACAGCTTTGCTGTGTACTTTATCCGCGTTCCCATCGAATTACGTCTTATCGAGGTTTTACTGTAGAAGCTAAATGTTCATATTCTGGCTAGGTGCTGCGAGTAACTGCCTAATTAAATTAATCGAGCCGTAAGCATCCATCCACCCCTCCTGTCTAACTGCAGGTTTCGTTGCGCAGGCCCATATAAATGCCACCAAAGGTTGCTAGACACATTCAGACGAGTCGGCAAGAATGTGGTGCAGGGTTCCGTCAACACCGGTATCCTCAAGAGGCGTTCGCTGCCCGAATCGATTGCGAGACCTTTTACCCGACTCCAGGCTCCTTGCGAATCGGGAGTCGCTTAAACAGATTTCGGTTACACATTTAATTTAATCTATATTTCTCGCTCTCTCAAGGCTTGAAGGAGATTAGGGGCCCGAATTTAATCCCATTCCTTAGCCCGGACATGCTGGATGCGCACCGTTCCCTACAATAAAAATGAGACTCGGGTCGCCTATTCAGTCGCCCTAGTTGTTTCAAGTTTACACGAGGGATGGGAGCCACCAGATCGGAAGTGCCATGCAACCCGATTCGTCTGCTAAGCCGGATGCCCTCTAATGCACTCGCAATGCATTAAAAGGCAAGTAATGCTTAAACGAACGACGCTGCATCGGGTGGACGCTCATTCAATGGAGTTCGATCGACCTGCATTCTTATTGCGGTTTCTGTGCTCGCGAGCTTTCGGAACGGTTTCGACGCAACAATGCCGTGGGAAGACGTAAGAAAAGGCCACGAAACGTGGGTGAACTTTTGTCCACTCGCAAAGGCAGACGCAAAAAAAAAAAGCTGCTTTATCGGAGTCTGCGTAACACCTCCCAGACAACAAAGCCGTAGTGCCGGACTTTCTTTAGGTCACCTACCGGAAGGAAGACACTGCTGGGCACCGGTTGATGTAGCGTCCACAGGTTGACGTAGCGTCCAATCTGCGCCCAGCGCTGACCTCTTATAGACGATGGGGAAAGTCCAGCACTACAACTTTGTTACCTGTGATTACCGACGAGACGAGAACGGCGCTTCTTTGCGACGGCCAGCCTCCGGCATGCTCTCGTCGCGCACACTCCGAGCCGGCGAAACGCCAAGCGTCGTCGAAGAAGGGAACCTCGTGCCGGAGGTGAAACGACCGTCTCCCCGCCGTTCGCGCCCCGCAGACGACTACGGGAGGCACCGGCTCGGGGCAGCAAGGGCGGGGGAGGGCAGAAAGGGAGGGAAAGACTTGCCCTTCCCGCTCCCGCCTGGCCGCCGCTGCCCACCTTGTTTCCGCTGAACTGGATGCGGGCCTTGCCCTTGACCAGGGTGGCTGCAATCTGCAGGATGATCGCCTCCACCGTGTAGGCACTGCTCCAGCCCTGCGTCGGACAAGTATGCGGCTCGGGGCGTGTCCGCGACGTGTCTTCGACCGGCGTGTTCACCGCATGTTCAGTTATGCCCCCTCGATTTCTCGGTGATGGAAGCGGCATTTGACCTTTTGGAGCAGGTACTGCAGCGGGCAAAACATTGGTTTGGAGCAGCCACTGTCACTTTTGGAGTAAATGCCAATATCTCTGTTAGCGCGTCGCGTGAAAATAAAGTGATTGCATCGCTAAAGAGTTCATCTTTGATAACGACTTGTAATAAGAAAATAAATGGGCACAAAGGAACAAAGAGCTTTCTTTTTAGAAATAAGGCTCTGGTGAGAGTAAATTCTATTTACAATCGGTAGTTTATTCATCCTGTAAATATTGCCACGTGTGTCACCGAGCGAGCGCGTGCATGGCCGAATGGTTACTGTGCTTGGCTTTTGCGCGGAGGCCCCAGGTTCGATTCATGGGAACGGACGCAGCCGTTATTTATTATTTCAATTTAGTGTTCTCGCAAGTTCGAGAACCTTGTCATCTAAATCTAGGTATGAATGTTCTCTGATGCAGGTATGAATGTTCTATGCGCCTAACATTCTACGCCGAACGTTCCAGAAAGTCACGCGGCTACAAAAGGTGCTCCGCGTGCCGGTCCAGGGTCAGTTTTGCTCTTGCGCTCGATCGCGCTGCTCCGCCGACCTCTGACGCTACCTCTTTGTATTTTTGTTTCTGGCCCAAGTTTGCCCCGTTAAACGTTTTGTTTCTGTTCCTTCGTCGCCTCATCATCTGTCACTCGTCACAATATGATTACTGCAAAATGCCCGCAAACACCTGCATTTCCACTAGTTTTGTAAACCTATCGAACGCGAGACTTAAACAAAAGAAAATGCAAAAACAACCCCCCACAAATATTATGAAAGCCAGCAGTCCTGTATTAAATGTGACCAAGCTCTTTAACGGAATTGAAACCATAGTTCGCTACTCTTTCGATTGACAGCTGCACAGGAACTACCTACACTGCTGTAATTCTTAAAATACAGAGCTACATTTTTTTTCTTTCTCAGCACATTTTTTTAAAATTAGAGGTTACATACAATCAAGATCAAAGAGGGTAGACCTGTAATAGTACTGGGCATAATTTCCGAGCCTATCGCACTAACCTAGGCGCTCCTCTATTTCACCCGCCGCTCCTAGCACTTTGGTGCAAAGCGGGGAAGCTTGACGCGCACGCTCCGGTGAGAGGCCTACAGCACGGAGGCACTTGGCAGACACGACAATCAAGTGATCTCTTAAGAGGTCCCGGGCCCTGGTTCTGCCTTATAACAGTATTTGCAGTCCAACTATTTTGCAAAGTTTTCTCGAGACTTTTAGCTCTGGAAAGTTAAGGCCCGTTCACACTCTTGCGACCGAGTACGACTGAGAGAGACGAGATCTCTTAAAACTTCTTAAATTTTTTTAGAACGAGGGAACACACTGGCATTGTGGCGCCATCTATGCGGTGAACCTGGAACTGCATTTCACAAGAGCGAAGGTTTTGCGGGACTTCCGAGGTCAAATGTGCGTAATACCCATAGAAAGGCTCGTTTATAACATTGACAAAAGTTTTTTGAGCCAAGAAAGAAAGGATAATGCGCGAGAAAAATAAAAAAATATGCCGGACCGCCGAGTTTACACTGCTACCCAATAGATGGTGCCAGTGTGTCCTCTGGTTTAAGAAGTTTTAAGGAACCCAGGTTTAAGAGGTCGCAAGAGTGTGAACGGGCCTTTAGACGACGTCGGCGGTTAACTGGCCAGCACAGTTGACAGGAAATCTTTGTTTCACCTCGAGTTAAAGTGCAGCCGACGCTACGAGTCAGTGGAACCAATCAAACAGCGTCGAAGCGTGACATCATGGCATTTGTCACCTTCCTAAAGGTGTTTTTTCAACAGCTAGACCAATCAAGTGCAGCAAATGTCCAGTGACTTGCGAAAATCACTTTTATTATCATCTACAACTCATAAAGAATGCTCTCACAAACTTTTATTCTCGTGCGTAAAGGATTTACTCTGGAATAAATTATTTTCGATACGTCGGTGGCCGCGTGCGCTGGCCAGAAACGCGAGCACACCCGCGCGTTTGCCGATTTCAAAGCGCACTAGCCGCTCGTTGGCTAGGCCTAGCGTGGCGTGGGACCCCTCGTTAGAAAGAGCAGTTCTTTCTCTTTTTTTCACGCCCCGGCTTGTTGTTCAACGCCGTGCGTTCAGGCGAGAGAACCCCCGCGAAAACATCCTTCGGAAAGAGCTATGAAATGCTGTACGCGCTCCTATTGGGCAGCTCGACGCATTCGGAGCTCTGATTCGCTCGGACAAGCCACGTGACTAAAAAGAAACTCGCTCGCCCGCCCGCGTGATCGCCTGCCGAGTTGAGTCGTTTCGTCAGTTTCGTTTTTCTACCTGCGTAGCGCACCCTTGCTTACTTTACGGTTTTCGAGTTTATCGATACGATGCCGGCGGTGAATGGTAGGAAGTCGTTTACGTTTTGGTGCTCGGAAGCGTAAGCGTGGAAAACCGAGAGGCACTGAAGGAGGTCGACCTCGCAAAACCGCTCCACCGCCGTCCCCGAGTTGCTCGGAGTCGTCGGAACCAGCGTCGGAACAATCGTCGTCTTCAAGCCCGTCACCGTCTCCTGGCCCATCGCCGCCTGAAAACTTGGACTGCGTGGGACCATCGAGGCTTCTGTCGCCGCTTCCAACTCCTGACACCCCAAAGGAAGATGAGCTGACTGCGATTGAGCGCAAGATGGAAATGCTACGACGGGACGAGTGCTCCGGAGAGCCGCTAGGCCTAGATGACAGCCGTGACAGCGGCGAACTCAAAGGCTACCGCTTGCTCGAAGTTTCTTGCGTCAAGGCTTTGGTGGGAGCTCTGCTGTGCCCAGAGTGTGCCGGGTCTTGCCTGGAGCTAAAGGAAAGTGGCAAAGGTGCGCTCCTCGGATTTATCGTCGAGTGCCCGTCGTGTGGAGAGGTGGCGGGCGCGCCGCACTCGTCGAACATCGGCGACACTCGCGAGAATGAACTTTCCGCGCGTATCGGACTAGCCGCGCGCGACTGTGGCATTGGTTTCACCAAGTTGTCAAACCTCTTTTCTTGCATGAACGTACCTCCACCGATGTGCCTGAAGTCTTCCCAGAAGATAGCATCAAAAGTGCACGACGCAGCTACGAAGGCCCCCAGCAAAGTGATGCAGAGCGCGGCGCAGTCCGTACGTAAAGCAGAGAAGTCCGGAGACGACAAACTTTTGGATGTGTGCTTTCGTACGACGGGACTTGGCATAAACGTGGCCACACCTCCCACTTTGGTGTTGGCGTGGCAGTGGAACTGAACAGCGGCCTGGTGATAGACTACAGTGTACAGAGCAACTACTGCCAGGTGTGCGCACAAGGTCCGAAGCCAGGGCCTCAGGAATATGAAGAATGGTTTGAAGGCCACAGCCCTGACTGTCAAAAGAATTTCCAGGGGTCTGCTCATGCCATGGAAGTGGAAGCTGCTTCAGTCATTTTTGGGCGTTCTGTCGAGCGACACAACATGCAGTATACCACGGTACTCTGCGACGGTGACAGCAAAGCGTTTTCAAAGGTTGCTAGCCTTGGTCTATATGACAAGGAACTGAAGAAAGAGGACTGCATCAACCATGTTGCAAAGCGCATGTATGCTGGCCTGGATGCTCTGAAGAAGGCAAAGAAAGGCCTTGGTGGAAAGGGCAAGCTGACGAATGTGAAGATGAAGCAGCCGACAAACTACTATGCCTGCGCCCTGAAGGACAATGCCCCAGATGTCCCAGCGATGCAGCGGGGAGTGTTTGCCACACTCCTGCACTCATACTCGACAGACGACGAGCCACGACACACAGCTTGCCCCACTGGAAAAGACTCCTGGTGCCACTTCAACAGGAGCAAGGCACTCGAGGCTGCAGGAGAGCCACCTGCGTCCAGGCCCCACAAGCCAGCCTTTTGCAGGGAGTTAGCCAAGGAGCTAGTGTCCGTCTACAATCGCCTTTCGCGTAGTGACTTGCTCGAGCGCTGTTCGAGGATGAAAACTCAGAACGCGAATGAATCGTTCAATGCTCTAGTGTGGAAGAGGTGCCCAAGGTGGAATTTGCCTCCCTCAAGACCGTCGAGTCAGCTGTGGCCCTGGCAGTCCTCGAATTTAACCTGGGACCTCGAGGCTTTGAGCACGCCCTTTCCGAGATGGGAATCAAGCCAGGGAGCCATCACACCGTGCATGCTGCGAAGGCCACCCAAAAGAAGATCGGAAAGGCCCCAAAAAAAAAAGAACTGGAGTCATCCAAAGCGTCTCACAAGCGGAGAAAGATGGAAGCCGTGGCTAAGGCGCAGAAGGATTGTGAAGAGGAAGGACTGACCTATGGTCCTGGAGCGTTTTAGATGATTAGTAAGCCCTGTTTTCAGCCGAATACATTTTGAACTTTCAAACACATTTTTCTCAGTTTGCCATTTTGAACACTTTTCCATTTTTGAAAAACTATCATTTTTTAGAGTTTGGACTGAGACTCCTGAAGTGTTGTTTTTCTGGAGTGAAATTTACTGGAGAATTTAGTAAGGTACTTTGTTTTTAATAATTTTCAGTTGTTCACCAAGAAAAAGTTGATTTTAGAAAAAGTCATATGAGAGAAAAATGAAGCCATTTTTAAACTTCCTGTTTTCATGCTGAGGCTTGCTATATTAAATATTGCTACATACCTTACTTTGTTCATCACTTATTGAAAATTACATATATGCAAAAAATGTTGTAATTTTTCTTTTTTTTTTTTAAATTATAGTTTTTTTTCATTGGTGCTGCATCAATCTTCTTTTTTATGACAAATTGCACCGTAACTTGCCACAAACTTTTTCTTGTTGGTTGACATTTTGCATGCCCTCCCAAGTTTGCATAACTAACATATGGTAAAAGTTTCATTGCAATCGGCAAAGTATTTTAAAAGTAGACCCCTGTAGGCCGTGCCTCCCCTTAATAAACGTTTGTGGTTGTACGCTTTCAAACTTTCGACTATGCTCCGACCTAAGACGAGACAAACTATACAATAAGTAAAGACGCCGTGGAATAAATATATGTTTAATTTTCCTTTCTGCCTCCTCCTCTGAATATTAGGGTGAACCAATAACTAAATATGTACCTTTTTGCTTTTCTTGGTTAAAGCCTAGTTGGCGCAGGTGTGGCGCGTTTCTTGGCGAAAATGGAATTTTGGCGCAAGATGTGGCAGATCTTGTTCACGGCGCAATGCTTCCATCGCCGATTTCTGTGTGCCGACGTCGTAGGAATGTCGTGCTGTCGCCCGTCACGAACATAAAGGTGGCATAACGGCGGAGGCGGATGCAACAGACACCTCTTCCGCAGAAGGCCACTCTTCAGCTTGAAAGTTTACGGAAACTCTGGTAGTCGGTGGTTGGGGCTCCGCAAAGACAACGACGCTCACATTTGCTGTCATTTTTTGCCAGAACTTCTTTGATCAACCGCCGAGATTGCGACATCTGAAAGCATGACACGCCGGTGCAGGTAGCGCAACCTGTTGGCACTTTGTGACCCCTTTCGATGTACGGGTAGCACAGACCCCTAAAGGCACCAGTGAAAGATGCGTTCCAAGTACCGGAACCAGGGACCCACCTGGCGGGTGAGCAGCTCCATGCAGATCGCTCCGCCTCCGAGCACGTAGCCGCCAGAGATCATGGGGTTCACCACCCGGATGAAGGGCGGCTCGAACGGGTAGTTCTCCTGCACATGAGAGTGGGGGGGGGGGGGGGGAGAAGACCAGGAATCAAATGACATTCAAGCCTTAGCGGACACTCAACTAACCCTTTAGCGGTCGAGTTTTACAGTGAAGCCGTTAAGGGCCAACGCCATGGACGACGATTCTACCACAACAACGGGACGCCACGCCGGCTCAACAGTTCCCGGGTGCAACAGCGAAGTTCCGGAGGGAGTTTGTGGAGAACCCGTTCGGCGTCACGTGCGCCATGCGCGACCGATTCTGGTTCACCGGAGACGTATTCACGATCGGCGGCGTGTCGGACGAGAAGAAGCAGGAAATGGGCACGTTGCAGCAGTGTATCGAGTCGGCGGACGTCTACAAAGAGCCGGCGTGCGGAACATGCCGAGAATCCCTGCTCAAAGGCGTGGTGCCCCGGTTCGCTGTTGTGAACGGATAAAGAACCCACCCGCACCGGAGCACCTACAGAAGATGAACATGGTGGAGAAACGACTAGTGGCGCCTCGACTCCCGTTCATGAGCCTTCGGCGGTTGACATAATATAACAAAGACAACCGGGGACAGTACGGTATCCGAGGCCAAGTGGTTAACGTTCCCATCGACGTTCAACACACGGTTCGGAGCCTACCCCGCAAAATCAAAAACGACCTTGCGATCGACGTCCACATTAAATGCCGACTGCTCTTCAAGTGCATAGTACAGCTTTGCTGGTCTTCCATCTTCACCACAATAGAAAAGATGATACTTTTTTTTTTAGGATGTTTCTTGCTGTCAATGGACAGGGTTTTTTTAATTAATTATTTAGGGGGAACATGTACAGTGCTTGCAAGCTGTTTAGGTTTAGAAGCAGTCAATTTCTGACCGGTGCACAGGTCTATCATGTGGTGCTTGTGCTCCTTCAGGAGCTTCCTTTGGGCTCTAAAAGTTACTTATTAATCATAGTTTTTTTTATTGTAGCACTTCAAACGAAGATTAATAAGTATCTTTTAGAGCCCATATGAAGCTCCCAAAAAAGCGCAAGCACCACGTGACTACAGCAGCCAGTCACGTCACCATAGCGGCCCCTTTTCCGCGGACTCCCGCAGGTGCCAACTACAAATTCGTTTCATGCCGTTAAGATAGCTCCATATTTTTTTTTCTTTTCTTTTTTGTTGTAAGTGTTGTTTAATGACATTCGTCTTCCATCTACGCTGTTTAAAAAAATGTATTTTTCCTTTGCATGTGTCCTTTAAACCGGCGAAATCACGGGCGTGAAATTAGGTTGAGCCACACGCTTGAAACTTGAGTGCGCGTTTCTGCAAGTGTTCTTCAGTGACCACAAGGCGGTGTTAGTTTGTGTCGAGTAACATTGCATAAGACGTTCAGGCAGCCACACCGACAACAAGGAGCAGTTCATGCATACACATGCAGTTTTGCTGTTCCCTGGATTTCAAACTTGGCCGCATGATTTTCAAAGAGTTCTTTAATTACCACCAGGCAGTCCTAGTTTGTGTCCAATAAAATTGCTTACCATAACTGGTTCCCAAAATTCCCTCTACTTAATACACCCTCATTGGTTCCAAAACACTATGGAATTTTCGTCCCGTGTTATTCAGTTTAACACGAAACGCCTATGCAGACTCTATGGTGCGTGCTCGCACCTTTACCGTTTATTCAGTTCATATGCTCCGTAATGACAACTTAGCGGCTCCGATGTCGCACCTCAGCTGTAGCTGTGTTTCACCCTACGAGTTGCGTTAAGTGTTTACCAATTTTTCTTTTAGTTTTTCTCGGTTATACAGATAAAAACTGAGAGAGAAAGAGAGAGGAGGAGGTGAGTGTGTGCGGGGATGATGGAGCGCCGAGCTGTAGTTGGAATGATAAGCAAGTACATGCAAAGCTAGCTCTCTACCACTGCTCGCGTTCGGCGTTCAGCCTTCACGTTCGGACGACAAGTGGACGGGCGTTTTTCTTTTTCAAGACTCCCCTTTGGTGCGGCGGTAGCGTATTGAGCTCGTAATGATGGAAAATTTACAGGTCATTCGCACTCATTGTCCTCTGAAATAGGCGTTACATGTTTCTTAATGGTTCCTCGGAAATACGAGCCTTTACCACATTCCGCGTTTAAAAGCGCAAATGGACAGAAAGAAAAAGGGACCTTGAAGAGGATGTTGAGCAGGATGTGGTCCTTGCCCTCCTTCTCCTTGAGCAGGGTCATGTCGCTGTGTAGGGGAGAGTCCGAGTCCACGATGAAGAGCTTGACGTTCCACTCGTACAGGGAGTCGTTGACCAGGTCCACGCTGAAGACCCCCCGCCGGTAGCTCTCCGACCGGTACACTTCCCGCAGCTCCTTCATCAGCCGGTCCGTGGCCTGGACCGAGCCGGACACCGAGCCTCGCAGGTAGTCCTGCCGCTGGTTCTGCCGCAGCCGCTCCAGGGTAGCGTGGTGTTCCGTGCTCAGTCCGTCCTCCTTGCCCTTCTCCTGCCCACTGCGAAGCGGCGAGATCCGCAAGGTTTGCGTATTAAAGGGGGGTGCAACCATTTTAAGATTAAAAGAATTTGCATCTCGTCATTTTTACGTTGTTATCGTGTCCCGGAGGATAGAAAAAACATCTCCTTCATTAAAAAAAATGTTGCGATTCTGCTGCATAATAGCAAAGCAAAAGTCAAGCTTTTTCCCCCACCTGCAGCCACGAGTGGTAGCCGAAGGAACTACGGCGAAACGATTATGTGACTTTGCTCGGCTCTAAGCTGCAGCATAATGCCCGCTAATGTCAGAAGAGAGAGGGAAAGGAAGCGTCCTCCGAGAGAGCACACGGGAAGCTACATGGCACCCCGAATGACGTCACTAGGAGGGGGACCAGTACCCCTTTAAAGGGACACTGACAGGGTATTTATGCTCGCCAAGGTTTTTAGTTGTACATGACATATGAGAGCCCAACTACCCAGAACAAAGTTTGCGGCTCGAAGTTCGGTTTCTTTCCGCCCGAAAACCGCCGATCGAGAACTGGCCGGTTGGAGTCGCGCTCACTCTCTTTTCCGTGGTCACGGGCCGTTTTCTAAGGTATCGAAGCGACCACCAAATTTAATCAAAGTCGTGGGTCATTGAAGGCACACAGACAGTAATAAAAATAGAAAAAAATATGAAACCCATTTTTTGTGGCTTCCAAAAAGCTGCAAATACGTTGATTGAAAAAAAAAGGTAGCACAGACAACCGGAAGCCTTCTGTGCGTTCACTGAAAATTCTCAACATGGCGTCGTTTCGCGTATCGTGGGACTAGCGGATGGCAGCGGACGACGGGCGTTGGACCTCTACTTCAGAACTGTCGTTCACGGTACCGGCGAATTCTGTCTTCCTCCGAAAGCGACCGATCAAGAGAACTGATATTCATCCCGTACGACACGCCCTACCGTCGTCCCTTCTCGTTGCTGAACTGAAGACATCGCTCGCTCACACGTCAAGCACGAAGTGCGTACTTCGAGTTGAATACGAACGCGTATGATTTCTTTACGAGGTGCGAATTTGGCCTCTGCTTGGTGCTGCCCGACTTCAAGCCGGGAGTGCATGTAATGAAGGGAAATCGGCAGCAAACTACCGACATAGTCTACCGGCTCCATTAGTATGCACGGAACAGTTCCTTCGGTAGCTCAATGGAAAGACATCCGATTTACACGCAGCGAGCACGGGTTCGATCCCTGCTGGGTATACCATTTTTTTTTTGTCAAGCATTTTGCGATGTTTACAGTTCTTTTTTTTAACAATTATCACTAAAAAAAAAAAAACTATTGTTGTGGACGAAACGCCGCTGAACTAAATGGTATGTGTTTCCCTTTTTTAAACCTGCGAACTCAATGCAGTCACTTTCCACAAAATGCAAGGAGCATATGAATCGGGTAGCGTCCGCTTTCCGAGCTTCGCGTAACTGTTCTACAGGAATTGCAGCCAGCCATTGACCCCGACCCGTTGATCTTTCGGAAACTTGTGCACTCTGCCGCACAATGCCACCTTCAGATGCGGAACATGTGAAGCAATTCTTCACGCAACATCTTGAGAGTATTCTTTTCGGAGCCGATCACGGGAATTCACCACACTACGGCACTCGGGCACTCACTACTAATTGCCAACACTTAAATGTACAAAACAACTCATCTTGAAGTACAGAACAGCGAGCGGGACAAATATAAATGCAAAGGAATCGCACGGCGAGCGAACGCATTTCGTCTGCTACAAGTGGAGAAAAAAAAACAAAAAAAAAAAACAACCGCACGGTCGGGTGTAGCCACATGACTTCCGCCAGTCTCACTATCCTCTCCACTTCCCCGTGTGGTGCGGGAGTTTCGGTTTCGCTTTCGCGCAGTTGCGTTTTTTGGCTTTATTTAAAAAATATGTCTCTGTAGCAAAATATTAATTGGGTAGTATTCCGACACCATAATAAATCGCCTGACAAAAAAGGAAAAAAAAATTTTGGGGGGTGTCAGTGTCCCTTTAAGTCTCCCGTTGAATTTACGGTTTTTACCACGGTCCCGGGGTCACCTGGTCTGGCACCTTTTTGCCTCGCTATGGGAAAGTTCTTTATGTGCACGGATTCTCAAACGGGGTTCCCAGGAACCTGAGGATCTCGCAGAGCACCTTCCTGAGCTCCCAGAGCACTTTCCTCAACCGTCTCCATCCCCAAGTGGCATGGTTTTTTTCAGTTTAAGTGCTACTTTAGGAGATCTGAATCACTCACTGATGTGTGGCTATGAGTGAGATACTCTCATTTTACTGTTTAGAAGGTCTGTAGGCCACTGCACTGCTTTACTGCATCAATACTGAGACTGTGTCTGGTTTCTCGGCTGCCACCCAAGAGGGGTTCCTCGAGATCAAAAGGCTGGAAAACCCCTACCCTAAAGACAAACTGAACAAGTGTGCCACCCGCACGGTGCCTTCCCCGCGATAACGATCCGTCGAGAGGCGGCGCTTTCCTTTGCAACCACCGAGGCAGCCTATGAGAAATCTACAGGAAAAGGTCTGACCAGTTTGCACATGTTTCAGCTGAGTGGGAAAGGTGGGATGTGGAGGCGCACGACGGTCATCCTAGGGTGCCCAGATCGCTGGCATCTTTTTAAAGAGGCAAAGCAGCAGCAAAGTATCGCTTGCGAGGTCAGCACCTGCCCTTTTAAAGCATGTAATGCCTTTTAACGCTACCCCCAATCCCAAATTGTGTTTGTCCGTCCGTAAATTTCTTGCTAAATTTAGCGGGGAAATAGATATCACGAGACCTATACACAAATTCAGTTTCTCAGCTAAATTCAGAAGGAAAATTGATGTTACGTGACCCGATGTGATGGGACATACAGATCAATTCAGTTTCCCCGCTAAATTTAGCGGAAAAGGCGACATCCCATGACCTATATACCAACTCAGTTTCCCCGCTAAATTTAGCACGGAAAACATATGCCACGTGACACACCGATTCACTCTCCTATTTCGTATAATGCATTTCATACATTATAGTACTTGGAATGTAAAGGTCGTTGCCAATATTTTAGCTTTACTTTGTGAGAAAACACATGCAATGGTTGTTGTATAAAAGAAAAGTTGGTGACCAACTGGACGACTTCTGTCTCTCGAGGCAAAACGAAAACTCCCAACGTACTGTCTGCTTTCTTTTTCCTTTTTGTTTTTGACATTCTCTTTCTCAATCTTTCCCTTGGGACCACCCATGTCAGCGCTTACGATTTGACACACTCCGTTCCAGTTTTTACTCCCCCCTGCGACTGTGCCTCGTTTTGTACATTTCCGACGCTTATCACCTGGGAAAAATCGCGGGAAAGCGGAAAAACATGTGTGACAAGTGACACTCCACAGATACTCGGCACGTTTGGACACAGTGTCCCACAGCCCAGTAAACAAAGATGTCGACGTGGAGGAGCCTAATGCCCGAACGGGCAGTACGAAGCCAGCACGACCGCCCCACCCGCACGTGTGGCACGGACGCAGGGAGAAGCGCTCACCCGGAGTCCTCCTCCATCTCGATGTGCAGGTCATCCTCCATGTCCGTGTCGTCCTCCTCCTCCGAGTGAGCCGGGTGCATGTGCTCCGGGAGGTCCCCGCTCTCACACGGCTGCGGGCAGAGCGTCTCGTTACCGGACGACGACAAAGAAATGGGACGCGCGAATGGGGCGACTTTTCCCGAGTTTGGGGTTTTCTAAAAGAAGACTCCAACGCAGAGAAGTCTCGGGTAAAGTCACAGTGTTTAACCCTCCTCAGCGTGCTTGTGCCCCCGTTTTTTGCGGGACGAGAGCTTCCTTGTTCCCGTAGGCTTTTTCCACGTTGCTAAATTGATGCTCCTAGCCAAGTTCTCGAGGTTGATCTTTCGGCCCATCTCTACGCTGCCCTCTGCAAGCAGCCTGTTCTTTCGTTTTATGCGGTCTTAGTTTTGAAACCATACAAGTTCCATGTGAACACTGAACACTGTTTATTTTGATGTTCGATAATGAAGACAGAGGGCAAAAGCTGTCTTTCACGAATTGATGAACACTCGGTACCTCGAGAAGGCAGGCAACGACAACAAGGTTCGTCATCTTCCCACAAATTTTCGGCCGCATCAGACCAGAAGGACGTAAAGCTGGGCCAAGGTTGCTGGCAGGATTATAAAAAAGGCAAAAAACCAACAATACTTCAAAAAATAATTTTAAAAAAGATACTGGCAGAGGGGATTTTATGAAATTACATAAAATAAAGCTACCATGAAATTCCTTAAAGGGGCACTAAAGTGTTTTTTGATATCCTCGTTTTATGGTCAAAACTCACTATGCGAGCTCTAAGCATCCTAAAAAACATGAAATTATATTCATGCACAGCCGATTTGCATATTAAAAATGACCGCATCTCTACGTGGTGAATGATGTTGATTGGGGCGAAGCTCGGGTGGTGCTGATGATACTGATTTTGGTCATAGGTATTGCTGCTTGCTGTCGGCGTTGGCGCTTTGCCGCCGCTTCCCGAGCTCTCAACTCCGGGTCCGCTTGGTGTTTTTGATGCTGTGCAGCAGCTTCTCGCGCCCTGGTCTCCGGAGCAGCTTGCTGTCTACGTAGACGCTGAGGCGCTGCATGCCGAGCTTTTCGGTCCTTTTCATTCATGGCAGTAAGAGAATGTGTGGTTTTCTTCTTTTTCTTTTTTTAAGCAGACAGATGGGATGGCATCTCAGAACCCCCTACTCTTTTTTTTCTTCTTTTTCTTTTTTCCTAATTTTTTTCATTTTTTTTTTCAATTTTTTTTTTGCCCTACACGAGCACGTGAGCATGTGCTCACGTGCTAGTGAGCACGTGATCTCACGAGCAGAAGCACGAGCACCCGACGCCGGCCTACGGGGGACGGCGGATGGACATACGGACATGGCTAGCCCCTAAGGAGCTTCGTCCCTAAAAAGTGATCAAAGTTCCCGACAAAAGTGATCAAAGTTCCCGACACTTACCGTCGGCACAGAACGACAGAAGGCGCTACCGCACCTTGCAGAATATGGTAAATGACGGATGGCACTTGTCAGCCACTCGAGAACGATGGGTTACCACGTGGACAAGCGGCCGACCAGTCCCGCTTGTCCACACGGTAACCCATTGCTCTGAAGTGGCTGACAGGTGCGTGCAGTCCATTGTTCGACCATATTCAGCAAAGTCCAGTAGCACCTTCTGTCGTTCTGCGCTGACGGTAAGTGTCGGGAACTTTGATCACTTTTTTAATATGCAAATCGGCCGTGCATGAATATAATTTTAGGTTTTTTAGGATGCTTAGAGCTTGGACATCGCACAATGTCAGACGGGAATTGGGGAATAGGCCATGTTTAGAAATTTTTCATGTTACGGCGACTTAGCCAGAGAAACTGGATGGGTGATCTCTCGGGGGAGGGGCGCCCTTACGAGATTTTACGGCAGCCTCGACAAAACTAGATAAGAAAATTGGTGCCAAGTATAGGGAACCGTTTTCTCAGCTGCAGACGGACTCAAAGCAGACGCATCATGCTTGTGAGTGGAACTTGCCACCAACTCTATAGACACTGATAAGATTAGAATGGCAGGGAGAACCCTTCGACGCCTCTCTCGTGAACTTTAAGAGTGTATGCGCCATCAAAACCCGATAAAAGGCAACGAGAGCATGCTGGATGCCAAGCATCCGAAAGAGACGTCTTGCTACCATCGTCCTGTCAGTTACCATAGCTTTCACTCACCCACCCTGTCGCCAAGTTTCCAGAACTGGGGCAAAGAAAATTTGCTCCGGAAAGGGACGCCATTAACGGGAACACCGAGACAATGCGGACGAGATGATCTCCGGCACTTAGTGGGGACCGAGCACTGCAGCCTATTGGCCAACGGAGATGGCCACAAGCTGCCCCAGTTCTGCGCAGCAGCGAATGAGGATGGATACGCGAGACAAAAGAAACTCACGTGAACGGCGGGCATGCAGTCCATGGTCTCCAACTCCGTGGGCTCTGGAAAGCTGTGCACCTTGCATAGCTCTTTGACTAAGATCTTCACCTGCTGCAGGATCTGCGAGGAGGCGGGCGAGAGACGCGTCACGTCCTGGTCGCCGCTCTAAGACCAGTGCATCGCCGTGCACGGCGGAATTTGCAGCGTGGGGTGCAAATTACGTTCTTGTGCTCCCCTCCTACCCAAGCAACGAAGCTCCCCGAAAATCCCGTGCTCAGCTAGAAGGTGGCATCTGAAGAGCGAAGGTGTGTGTTTGGTGTGGACTGTACTCCGCCCATGCTGTCAAAAGGCAAGGTCAAATAGTGTTCCTCGGTAGGACGTCGTAAAGCGGGCGTCGCTAATTTTTACCATCAAATTACATAAATATCGGAGACGGTTTCGACAAGTGTGGCGACTGGTGCCAGCAAAACACCTTCACCATGCGTGTGCGGTTCAACATTTGTCACAAAAGCCGACCACGAGACTGAGCATAAGGAAGGAATTAATTCTAAAGCGAGTAATTAATTCGACCCACATCGTTCTCGAGAAAACCTGCAGACCGTAGTAAGCACGACACAGATAACGCAAACAAGTGATTTCTGGTTCCTACTGTACTTTTGTTCACATACAAACGGCTTTAATAAATACTAATAGCGTGGGCCAATGGGCTTGTCCAGGGTAAAGGCACAAATTTGGGGTATGCCACTACTTTGACACAAGTAAACGGCAATGACATGCCAACGTCGTGACCAAGCAGCGTTGCGTGGCATCCCACACGACACCACAACCCACCAATCTACCAGTTTAAGAGCCTGTCGTCTGCATATCTTCCTTGTCCCCGTTTTGTTAGTGCTTTTAACCATTAATTCACTTTTGATGCATGGGCAGGATGAGACGCAAAGCACAGCAGTCGGAGACGCGTCTCGCAAAGGTTCGGGACCGGCGCGAGTGTTTCCCGTTGAGAGGCAGAAGCGGGGCGGCACTCACGTGGTTGTCCCTTCCCGACGTGTTGGTGAGCAGCTGCACAATGTTGCTGATGCTCGGCTCCTCCGTCTCCGAGAACCAGACGGGGGGCGTCGAAGGGTACGTCTCCTGGGAGGCGGCAACCGGCACGGTCTCGTAAAATCGCTCCCGGGGCAATGCAACCGACCTCCTTCTTTTCGTAATGCGTCTATGCACAACGGCACGGGGTGGGTTCAGCACCCACCCCGCCGCATTTCGATCTGAATGAGCGTCGTACGAGGGTATAGTGATGCATCACCAAAGGTACAGAGCGCGACACTGTTAGCGCGAACAAGCCATCGCTGGTTTTTCCAGTTTTTCTCTTTGAAACCAAGGGATGTCATCCAAGTTAATATTGCTACGGAAAGAGCTTATTTAGTTCTATAATGTAAGCGATAAAATTTCGTGCTCGCTAATACTATTTAGAAGTAAAATGCGAAAATGCGCCGATGTCGTGTTCGCGCTAACAGTGTCGCGATGTGTACATGACCGCACTCTGGTACAAATGTATCAATTCACAACACAACAAATGATGTATTCACGACAATGAAAAGAATGCATCCGTTCACAACACAGCAGATAGATACATGACGACATATCTATCACCATAGATACATGACAATGTATCTATGGTGATAGATACATTGTCACATACCTATGTGTTGAGTTGTGAATGGGCACATCCATTTCGTAAAAGCGTTGAAAGGAGGCAACGTTACAATTTGAGACCCCACGAACTTCCGGTCAAATGGGAGGACAAACAATTGCCGCCATAGCACCGCTTCTCGCAACGCTCGTGAACCATTTTATGACCAGTTGTCTGGGTAATTAGCTAAAGGACAGCTTAGCGAGAGATATGCTGGAGATTCTCTAATAGTCCCGCGAGATGACCGATCCCCTCTTATATTGTCACGAATGAAGATGAGGAGTGGACGAACAATGAACTGAAAATAAAGGTTTAATTGGCGAACTTGTGCCAAACAAAATAAAGAATGAGCGTCGAGACAGCAGAAAAGCGGGCGGCGATTTGGCGGCAAAACAGCAAGCGAGAGCAAGACTAACTCGACAAGGTCCTGTCAGGTCTTTATCGAGTGTGCGCGACTATCTCAAAAACTCGGCAAAGAAGCTTCGAGCGTCGCGCGCTCCGGGTGAGAATGAACAGGCACTTTCAAGAACAAGAAACTAAGGCAAAATGATGAAAGTTACGCCCCAAGTAAGAATAAACACAAATCTTCTAGAATAACATGACCAGGCACTGCTTGCTCGGCCCTGCACGCAGCAATATGTTGACTGGCACAGCGTAAGGACTTCGCTAAATCCCCAACCTCGTGAGTTCTATAGAACTTTATCGTCCCAGGAATTTCGTCATCAACAGGCTCGTAAGTCACGCCCGAACGGGGCGATTGGAAGTTTCTTGCGACAGAAGAGACGGCTTGTGTTTGGAAACGTTAAAAAGGTCTATACTCTGTTCACCCCAAATCTGTGACTGCAGCCAAGGCTGCAAGCACGAGACATCTGAGGGCACTATTTAAGGAGAGAACAGAAATAAAGGAACAATACAGTGCAATAAAAACAAACAACAAAGTAACCAAAATAAGACACATGCAGACGTGTGCATAAACCTACACAAGACAGCAACTTTGGCGAGAAATAACCCAGTGTAATGGAAACAAACATAACTAAAATAAGAGGCACACACCAATGAGTATACTGAAGGGTTCACTAAAATAAAAAAAGAAAACATTAATTTTTAGTGCCTGGATAGGCACTTAAAATATATGTCACAAAATAAACTTTGCAATTTTTTTAAACATATATTTGTGTTGCAACATGTTTCGAGTTAGGAGGGATTACAAAATGTGCTTTTAGTTCCAGGTGTCGACCCCGAAAAGGAAGCATGTTACGAAATATTTCCTAAGGACATTGAACCAAAATCTTTTTTTTCTTTTTGCTTTAAAGCAAAAAGAAAACACACCTCATAAAAAAAAAAACTTTCTTGATTTTTTTTTTTTTTTAGCACGAGGTTAACATTGCGAAACTCATTCTGAGTTAGCAGTGATTCCGAAATGTGCTTCTGTTTCAAAATGTAAACCCTAAAATAGATTTTCTTTTTTTAAAAATCTTGGAATTTTACACTGAACTAAAAACATTTTACATAAAATATTTATTTTCTTCGGGAAAACTTCACTCTGTAGCATATCTGTCCTAGCACTACAAAAAAAAAAAGAATGTTTTGGAGAGCTGGGTGTCTTTTTAATCGTTAAAAGGACATATAACATAAAATCTAGTTAGGTTTCATGTTGTATGCATAGCAAAATAGAAGAGAACACAGGCTATAGGCCTCAGGGTCAAAAATGAATATGAACACTCAGGGAGATTGTTTTAGTCTATGACTGCGAGTGGTAGGAAGGATTTCACAAATGCATTAGCAAGCCGGATGTGCACTGTAAATTGTAAAAGTTGTTAAGGTGGAAAGCCATAAGGGAATATGCAAAAGTTAACTTCTAGTGGCAGTTATGATAGCGGTACATTTTATAAAGTAGACAAAGTTGTGTTACCTTGCTCTGTGTTTTGATTGTAATTAAATTAAGGTTCCATTACATTGCAGACACACTAGCTGTACATTCGTAAACAGATAGAATATAGCGGGTTGCCCAATTTTAGACTGGCTGAGTCGTCATTTATTTGGGAGGGAATTCGAGGTTGCAAAGGCATATTCTAACTTTTGGTCAAATAAAGGTTGAGTATGCCAATTTCCTAAAGCTCAGAGCATCAGCACTCGGGCAACATTGAATGTATGCAAGGGTATGCGGTGTGCAACATGCCGAGGGGAAGACTAGACAATAGAACATGTGGTGTTGAGGTGCGCAGGGCTTGCTCCCACCTTCCCGAAGGGGGCGACGGATTGAGTTGGAGCACTGGGGTTTGCTGACGAGATTGGAAGAATGGATGATAAGTGCATTTCAATAACAAGGAGAGAAGATGGGAAGGCTGGTGGAAATTATCTAGGGAGAATTGAATAACGTACAACACAGCTGGGGACAGAGGAATATTGGGACTCTCTCTTGCGTGGATCCTGTCTAAAGTCTCAACCCTGTCTCCCAGTGGGCCTGGTGCTGGGGTAATGCTGGCTAGGTTTAACCAGAGGAAAACTAGCGACTCCCTCGCCGGGGGAAGAGGCAGAGGGGTGACGTTTTTAGTTTTTTTTGCCCGATCCCCCAAAGGTCATTCTGGTGATATCCCACACCGCCTGGTGATAGTCACAAAATCGCAGAGGGGAACCAAATTGGCCTAGAAGGACAAAGGAAGAAATCATACTTTTGGTTTTTAATTTCTAGGCTAGGCGGCGCAAGCTGTCGCCCATTACAAAGGGTGCAGCCGTTAGCATCCATCCATCCATCTCAGATCCTTCGTAACTAATGCGGTTAATTTGGCTATGCGACATCACAACTTAGAGCTGCAGCTATGCATTTATATTGCAGAAGTTCCGATGCACTGAAAGGAGGACCAGAATTTCTTTCCCGAAAGTTAGGTCAAATTAGATTACCGTAAAATCCCGAGAAGTGCTCCGCCCCCGAAAAATAACCCGCCCATTTTTGGTTCCATTTGCTATTTTCTCGAAAACACTAAAAGACAGGCCCCTTCAAGAAATTGCAGGGCCCTGGCCAATGATGACCTAAGCAGAAATGGTGTTACTTAGCCACGGCAGGAGATAAGCGGACATTGCTGACTGGGACGGACAGTCGTCCTTGGTTCATCACCCCTGCCTGCAATCACAAGTTTTGTAGGTCACAAAATCTAAAACTAGAATTTTTTCAACTGTTCATCGCACACCAAAAGTTAGCCCAATCCATATTTTCACCCGATTTGCTTTCGATTTTAGGTGGGCTGTCTCTGGGGATATTATGGTAGGTGTTTATATAGGGCACAGGTAGCAGAGACGAAGCGGATAAGTTTGCACTTCAATCAAGCTGGCTAGTGGAAATGGGAAATACAAACTAGGTCCTCTCAAAAAAGTGCTTGATTGTAGGAGACACCATTTTGGGGCAAGGCACAAAGTCCTCTGCGAAAATTTGCACGTTTGAGAGAATTGAGTTAGGTAGGCCATTAACCCTTCGATGCCATGCCCGGGTATACTAGGGCGCTTTTCCGTGTGGTTTCAGTTTCAGTTTGCTTGCTGCCCTGCCCCCCCAACTTGGCTGTCATTTTTTTAATATGTAGTGGCAGGTATAAGCTAGTGTTAAAGGCAATGTGTTATCTTGTGGTGTCACTTTTTGATGGCATATAATATTTTCTTTGTTTAAGCGACTTTTGTTTTGGAATGCTTCTTCATTGTCACAGAATGGTGAATCTGTCGCTCAACCTCACACTTCGCGGCAAACGCTGGGAACTACAAATTACCAGAGCTCGGCATTCAATGATTGTGCAAATAAGGAAGTTACATTGCATGAAATCAGAGGTTCAATCAGGATTAGAAATTCGACAAAGAAGCGTTGGCAGATTGGCACCGGGAGCACATGGAAGAACACCAAATGAGGGAGTACAGGGGGACATGGGACGGTCGTCTTTTGAGAGCAGAGAGGCAATTAGTAAGCTGCAGTTTGAACAAAGGTTGACTGAAATGGATGATACGCGGTGGGCACGGAAGGTATTCGAGTATTTATACATCAAAAATGTAAACAAAAAATGGACAAACCAAACCCGAAAGCTTACATTTAAATACCTACACACTGGTGATGGGGCTGAACAGACTACCTCAGTGAAAAGGGGGGTGAAAGAGGCAAGAGAGGAAAATGTGGGAGGGAAGAATGCAGGAGAAATCAGTGTGCAGAAATCAAAACAGTGTACAGGTCACGAAAGCAGGACAAAAGAAAGGAAAATCTTTTTGACAATTCGCTGGGAAGTGCATTGCTGTTCGAGGCGAGAACGGCAGTTTTGAGGACGAGGATGTATAGGGCTAAATTTCAGGAGACAGACATTATGTGCCGCCTGCCATAATGATAGCGAGACACTAGAGCACTTGGTTTTAAGTGCACGGGGCTTCGTCCTGCCCTCCCTGAAGGGGTAACGGATTTGGCCAGGGCCCTGGGTTTTACTGGCGACAATGGAGGGACGGAAGAGAAAAGGATTACAGTGACAAAGAGGCGATTAGAATATTGGTGGAAATTATCTGGGGAAAATTGAATGATGGACAACTAACCAGCACAGCTGGGGACAGGCGGGACAGAGGAAAATTGGGACTCCCTCCTGCGTGGCTCCGGCCCAAAGTCTCAACCCTGTCTCCCAGTGGGTCCTCTGCTGGGGTAACGCCGACAAGGTTTGACCAGAGGAAAATTGGCGACTCCCTCGCCGGGGGAAGAGGCAGGGGGGGGTTATGTTTTTTAGTTTTTTCTTTGCCCGATCCCCTGAAGGTCATCCTGGTGATATCCCACACTGCCTGGTGATAGTTAGGGGGAGAAAATTGGTCTTAAAAGGGCGGGAGAAATCATGTTTTTGTCTTTTTAGACTTAGGCTAGGTGGCACAAGCTACCGCCCATTATAAAGGGTATAGCCATTAACATCAATCCATCCATCCTTCCTTTTTATTGTAAGAGGCTCAGTGGCCTTTAGATTACACAAAACTTGACGGTTCATGCAGTGAGCACCGCAGAGATGCAAAGACTACTTTTCACAGCAAGCACCGACAAGATGATGAAACAAACATTTGGGAGTACTGAAGTAGACTCCCAAGACAGTATGTACACTTCGCAACATGCGTTTCGGAAACATGCATGCCTCAAAGAAGTCTTACAGGCTGACCAGTCGAAACGCAGCATTCCGGAGAACCGAACCTCCGAATTTCGTCAGCGCAGTCCACCTTCCAATGCGTGGGCAAAGCTTAGAATCACTCAAATTTCCCCGTGACCAATGGGTCCGCACGAGGCCGACGCAAAGTGCTTGGACAACCGGAGGGCAACCAACAGCGTTTGAAGACGCATTCGCAATTTTCTAAAGAGCTGGTCCAGCTGGACGGAAAACTGGGTTCACAGATTCCTCCGACGAAATGATGAGCATCGTTAGAAAGGAGAGCTAAGAAGCTCCTTTTTGAAGAGGCTGGGGAGCAATAGATGAGCCACAACGGGCACAAAGGGACATTGGGGAAAACTCAACCTAGGTCAGACAAGCGCAAAGTGGATATCACGAGGCAACCTCTGGGGGTTGCGGAATCTAGGGAGTTTGCGCACAGCTCTGAGTCATTGCGGCTCATTGGAAGAAGCTAGATACAACTGGATTTAGCTTCTTTAATTGAGAGTGTGCTCATGCTCGCCTGAATATGCACTCACATATTTTCACACCAGAACCTCTTGAACCGGCGATTTCTAAAAATGGTGCATCCTTCATGCTGGTTGGGCCACGGCCATCTGACTTCCCTCAGAGGTGTGGCATGCCATGTGGCTCAAACAGTTCATAAATTCCGACTACAACGAAAACAGGTAATCAATATATTTTTCACAACCCAGTAGCACGTGTCATACTTTTTCACATTGTTCTGACAACTGTGGTTGTTCATTTCAATGACAGAGCCTGTGCTGGGAGCAAATGACTGTGTGCTGGCAATTTCAAGGATTGCGTGTCAACAGCAAGCTTCTTTCTCGTGCTAACCACCAGGATTACAAGTGACATATGCTAAGCGAGTTGCAAAACTTTCATAGACACATGGGGTGGGTGTTTCTTTGTGAGCCACGCATGGATTGAATAGAAAGCCATTTCAACATCCCCATTTTATATAAAACATGGCTTGCACTGATGTCACACCACCACCTGCCATTGTGGTGGTCTTGCTGCTAAGCACATACCACACGCAACATGCATTTCATACCACCAATTTTTTTTGTTTGTTTGTTTGGGGGGGGGGGGGGGGGGGGGGCCAAAGGGGAGAGAACAAGTAGCAATGACGACCAGCATAGTGCAACGACGTCACGCGCAAGCCATGCACACGATTGCGGGCCCTTCACTTCCTGATGCGATATGCTACTTCCACAGTCGCCCTCCGCGCTGCTCTAAACGCTTACAGACAACGAACATCCGCCAGCAAAATCGGATCTTGGCCGCAAATTCCATTTGAACCCCGTAAACAAGCAAAACAAAAAAGAGGGTCGTAACGCTTGCTCTCCAAATTAACCTCCTTTTTCTCTCTCTCTCTCTTTGGCGTAGACACGTTCGTGACGCCGTGGACACAACGCCCGCTATCCGAACGGCGTCGCGGGCGACGGAAACGCCGACCGTCGCAGCATATTCGACGAGACATCAGCCCCGAAGAAAATACGCGCTTTTTATTTGCAGCGGGAAGGAAACACACACCCGTACGCAGAGGAAGCAAACAACAAACTATCTGTTTTCAGTCCGCCTGCACGACGCGCGAGCAGCGCGGGGCCCGCGGGCGGCTATCCTAGGGACGCTATCAAAACAGACCACACGAAACGTCCCGAGAAACCATCGGTTCGGAGAACCTCGAATCGCGAGAAACAAACAGCGCCGGGTCCAGACGCTCCAAAGAGCGAAAGGCGTATACCACCTCGGTAGCCCCAGACGACAGTCAACAATGCGGCGTTCACCTTGCGTCAACAACGCACGCCAAGGCTGGGACTGCCCAGCGCCCGACGCCCGCACACTTGGGCCAGGCCACGTTCAAGAAACTCGACTCGCTCGAAATCGGAACAATTTGTTCCCTTCGGTACAGGGAGGGGAACTAATTGTTCACCGACGCGGAGAAAGAGACTGCCGTTGTTCAAGGTCCCGGCGGCCCAGATCGCGACGGGAGGAGAGGCACGGCTCAGCTGGTGACAAACCCGGTTCGTTACGTCACAAAGGAGCCCCAGCAAGGGTCGGGCACCGGTCCGGAGGTACAGGCAAGATGCGGCGGGCGCGACTTACTGTGATGTTGGCGTGGATCTCGAATTTCTTGGCGTTCCGGCCGATAAATCGGCAAGTGAGTTCGTCCACCGACGCAGTTACCACTTGAAATCGTTCGTGGTTCTTTGGGAAGGAAGCTTCCAACGTCTTTATGTCCTGCTTGAGACTGTTTAGGCAGGCCATGATATCACCTCGAGTGCATGACAAGATCCGCAGCTGGTGCAGCAATTCACACGCACTTTAGGGCACAAAATTTTGACACATTCTATGCCCTAGGTTCACACAATATGGCCGACGCTTCTGCAAAAGAGCAGAAGCGCGCATGCGCGATAGCGCCCTCGAACCCAGCGCGCCTAGTGACCAACATCATCATTTGATCATCCAGATCACAAACGAGTCATCCGGTTTGGTGCTAAGCAAGGAATTTAGAACCTCCTTGATGCACACTACAGATGCTAACGTGCTAACCAACGTTACAGCTAATTGATGCTAGAATGTTTAAAAAGTAATTAAACTTTTATGTGATATAGGGTTCCGTGTTTTCGGTGTTTATTCTTCCGGGAATTCGGCAGATTCCGCGTTTTTCGGTGCCAATTTCCTGTTTTTGACAAAAAAAAAAGAAAACGGGGGTGATCTGGGCTTTTGTGGAGGAGAATAGGACATGAAATTGCTGTGGTATACACAGCGCCGGCATCATATTTTCGACAAATGAAAGAAAAAATTTATCCTTACAAAGTATAAAATTATCGGACGTTGCTTTCGAGTCCTGACCCAAAGCTGAAGATGTGAACCAATTTGTTACCGGTCTCATTTATATTGGTATTATTACATACAAACAATGTAAGGGGAATGTCATGTAAGAAAACATTTTATGTATGAACGCTACAAATAGGACTTTTATTGCCGTGGTGGGATGATTGAATATTGTGCCATGCACAAAAGTACCGAATCACGGTTCAGTGAATACAAAAAATGTATTGCCCACTTTATTAGAGTTTCAGTTAGCCTCCATCTCGCACCTCATTGCTTAGGCCGGTTTCTCACTAAATCAAACTTTTAAACAGAATAGCTAAACAAAGTCTTCTCTTACCCTTGGCAGTGCAGGTCGCGATAGCACTTCGCCCCATTCTTGAGCCACGGTTGGTTTAGCTGTCACGTACTTCACTGGCCAAATTGCCCATCTACAGTAGATGCGCCAGATGCCATGCATCAGGCATACCATCCTTCCGAGATTATGTGCACTACAACCGGGCATTTCAAGGACAGCATGCCTCCTTTAAAGAGCCCAAGTTGTATGTCACCTGGCGACAAATCTGGCCTCGTAAAATAACAACCGAGGTCTCCAACATTGCCGGCGTGCAAAGCACTCCTCTAGCCATCACGTTTGTCAGATGAGATTGTGGTTGACAAAAATGGCTCATCGCTCTTTGCCATCACGTAGTGGCATCCATAGCTGGAACAGGGTTCACATACACGAGACACCGTACTCCCTCGTGTTTGGCCGGACGCCGAGGCCGAGGCAATGTTGCGTCGGCAAGCACTGCGGCGGTGCCCGAGGGTCATCGCACTCCTTTTGCCGAGTGGCCTAGCGACTGCCGGAGGAGCGATTTCTCCATCAGCAACTTTAGATGCTGCAGTTGTACCACAGACTTGTCCGCAGACTTGGATCAAATCAATGCACCGACGGAGATCTGGGAACGCTCGAAGCATGCGCTTGCCCCAGGAAGCCGATAGCAATGATTAACAATGTGCCTCATCACCATACTCCATTTGCTCTTACAACGGATAAAGAGATATGCTACGAGCTATCGAAGCCAACCAAATGCCGTGCAAGTGTCACGTGACCTTCGGCGTAGGTGCAGCGATGTGCTAGGCACATAGTCGCGCGATTTGCTCACAATGCTGGAATGGCTCGTAACGTCCGGCGTGGTCCCTCGTAAGGTGAAATGGAGTACAGGCGCGCAACCCCCCCTCCCGACCTCGAGTAGAAGAGGACGGGAACGCTGGTTTTCGAGCAATATTTTTTCGACAAGCCACAAAAGAGAAAAACAAGCAATGCCTGCTCTGCACATTTCAATCTCATCAGAGGAAGTCACAAAGATTTTGTCACAGTCTCTTTAATCTCTAGGCGAAATCTACCACAGGTGCACACAAAATATTGTTGAGTTCCGGCCAATCCAAGCAACGACGGATCGACCGGAGCAACGTTTCCGGCGACAACGGGCGACTGCACCCTTGCCAAAGGCAGACTCTCAGTAACGGCGGTGCAGTGTGGCACATTCACAATGTGCCGTGCTAGCAACAACAAAATAGAAACACTCTGTCCAATATATTAGCTCACTACATTTGTCCCACAATGTGCGGGCACAGCACGCAGGGCCGTTTTCCTTGGATACACGCAGGCTACCGGTGGAGGTCGGAAGCACACTCCACAGCTGGCAGTCGCCAACAGAGTGACAGCGGGGTGCGTCCTGCAAACATCGTCAAAGCGTCGTCGAAGGTAGGAAGCCTGCACCAGAGGCGGACCAAGAAGCTCCTCCCTGCCGTCCTCACCTTGTCGGCGACTACAGTGCAGACCACCCCGGCGAGATGCGTCCTCCTTTATCACAGCAGGGGTAAGAGAACAGTTTGACTCGCACAGTGGGTGGCTGCCCGCCACCCTTAAACGGATTACATACAAAAATAGATGCGAGTGGACAAGGCGGATCCTGCCCACCCGAAATTCAAAAGAAGGTTCCGCCCCAGCGGCCTGCCGGAGCGATAAGTCCGAAACCCGTCCTCGAGTTGTTGTGCGTCTCGTCTATTCCCATCCAACGACGTCGTAATTGTGTACTGCTGCGGATTGCTGGGACTCTGGCAGTTATGCGGCAGCAGAAGTGGGCATGCAGACGCCCGTTCTGCCGCAGATCGGTCTGCGGCCCGGCAGTCGATGGAAACTCTAGCGGTCACGGGCCGCTGGAATAATGACGGCGAGGTCTGCGTTGGCTTGTTCCCACCGCTCTCTTTGAGCGACCGCCCCGCAAAATAATTGGTTGCCGTTTTGGGGTGCTAGTGCGCACTGCTATTACAAGATGCTAAATACTAGCTTCAAATGCATTCCAGGCACTATGCTGAATCCAGCTGACACACAGGGAAAAAAAAAAGCTAAAATCGTGAATATATCGCAAATGCCCGAGATCCATGGGCCGGTTTACATTGGCTGCAATATCTTATCGCAAAATATTCCAAAATGCAGCAGCTTGCCAAATGCGCACTTGGATGTGCCATGGTTAGGGTACCTTTTGTGACCAAAAGAAATATGGGGCATTTGAGGAAGAGAGAGTTTGGACTAGGCCCAATTGTAGATGCCAAAGCTTTCTAGGCAAACCAAACACAAAGTTGGAACGAAATTCACCTAAAGCATTGTGGCCTCTAGTAGGACGAGAGGAAAGAATGCGCCTGCCTTTTTTGTCTACCAGGTGGCAATGTCTGGGTCATTCGGCAGGCATCACTTGTTTGCCTGAGTTACAACACCTATTGAAACGTTCCTAGGTGGTTACTTTTTACCCAATGCGAGCATAAATATAACAATAATTATGTGGCACAAAAATGTCTCATTCAGATCTACACCATCCAGATCTCAACTTCCTATGGCTCGTCCTGTACTACATCCGTCAGATGTCCTTGGTGGATCGCCAATGGATGCTTCCGAAAAGACGCAGAAACTAACATGCGCACAAGCCGAAGTCTAGCCAAAGTCGGCCGAGGGACCAGAACCTCTAGGGGCACCGCTGGTGTTCGCAGCAAAGATTATTGATCTGCGCTCACAAACGCCTCGCACAAATAAAACTACATTCTTACCCGAAAACACCGAACATAAGTCACCGGGTTTGCAATAAGCACCTGCACACGTCTTAACAAACTCGCAAGAACGAGCTGGGTTGCAGGTTGGAGGCAACTAAAGGCATCCCTTCAAAAGTTGGCCAAGAGCAAACATGGAAGGAGCCACACACACAAACATGCTAAGATCCACTTTCCCCTTGCACAGCACGCAACAAGGCATAATGGGTCACGCCACAGGAGATAGAAGCAGCCCCTGGAGTAGTTGTCTTTGTAGACGGTCGGCACTACGGTCACATCAATGTCGGACAGTGTCAAACAGCGACAGATTGCTCGTCAAGCCCACAGCAGTCCCAAATGACTCGTCAAATCCACAGCAGTGCTTGTGCAGTTGTCCGGTAGATCTTGGGGTTGGACACATACGACGCACCATACAAGTCTTCCGCAGCGGGTGTGGACGGATGGATGTTCGGAGCTCAGAGTGCCCCTGGCCTAGGCTGGGGCCGTCCTCTCCCTCCATGCATCTCTACAAAGGGTACCAGAGACTGGGGGATCTCTCCCGATCGGAAGGGGAGGCCATAGCAGGCCACTGCCCGTGCGGCCAGACACCTGCGACATAGAGGGCGCCATTCGTCAGTGGAAGCACTCTTAGATGGAAGGATGGATGGATGAGCAGGGCCGAGACCTTCAAATAGATCCTTCTCAAAATTTCATAGAGCAGTTTAATGTTTGCCATAATAATGGCGCCAATGAAAATGCTGTAGTCTCCAGACAACAGCATGCACTTCCCGCGAAAAAAAAGGAGTGTGGTTTGACGCTGCTCGATTTGTGACACTAGCCACGAGACAGAACACCACAGACAATCAACAGACTGTGCAAGATGGCTCCTTATCCATAGAGTCATTCTTGTAAATAAATATGGAGTTGACCTATGATAGGTATGCCAGAATGTATTACATCGGGCACTGTCACTTTTGTACGTCAATGGCACACGAAATTGGGTTCTTCAACTCATAGTTCTGTCTCGATTTGTCTAAGTATTGACGGCATTAAACATTGTACTGTCCAGTAGGAAATGCCTGCATATCCAGCCCTGGATAACATTCTCGTCATCAAGGGGCTTGGACAACTTTGTGCTAAGAGATATCAAAACATGTTCCATACCCTTGCCTGCTAAAATTGCAAGAAGAGAAGGAAAACTTTGCATGCAAGACATACTTCCAGTAAATTTACATAGTTGCGGACAAAGGAATTCCTGTGTGTGTCACAATATTTTAAGACACAGAGCTTGCTGAGCAAGGTTTTTATCTAAAAACTACGACTAGCAGACGACATGGGCCTAATGTCGTCCACTGTATTCCATTCACCCCTAAGCCGACAGTGGGACGGGAGCTGTGTGCTCGCCGAACCAACCGAACGCCTTTTTTTTTATTACCCGACTACACTCTCTGCATTGGGTATGGGCAGCAGCGTGGTCACGTGGTGAAAGATAGAAGTACGACTGGTCGGACGAGCATGTAGCTTCCATCGCACTGCCAGCTTAGGCATGAATGGAGTACAGTGCAACCCACTTATAACGATAATGAGAAAACCCAAAATTTCAATCGTTATAACCGATTATCGTTGTATCTGGACTAGAAACTGATCATTTCCAGTCTAGAAACTCTAGGAACTGATCGTTATAAGCGGCACATCGTTATATGTGGTATCGTTGTAAGTGGGTTGCACTGTATAACCGCAAATATTTAGACGCACCTTCAAACATTCTTCGTTGTACGTGCCTACGGCACGTTCCACGACTGAAGTGGTCTATAGTCTGTTGCAGGCTGAGAAAACCAGGTCAAGCCCTTCTTACAAAGCTCTCTGCCCCTCATGATTGGTCGCACCTTCCTCCACAACCGCCTCATCTCCAGCATTCACTCTGCTAAAGTGGAAAGAGTGGAGGGCTTTGTGGGAGGAGCTTGTGCAGACTGATTATGCTGGTGTGCCCCGCACACTGGTGCAAGCACGAAAGGAAGGAGAAATCCCGCACCTGAGGCTGATGCCCATCTGAGTGCGGAGGACCAGCTCCGCGACCCCCGTGGGCGAGGCCTGGGCGGCAGTCTCCCCCCGGCCGTTGGTGGCGTCTGGGTGTGCCCCGGCCTCAAGCAGGGCCACGATGATGGCGTGCAGGGTGAGGAAGTCGCTCACGGGCCGCATGTAGGCCACGATGACGTGCAGCGGTGTGTTGCGCCGCCCGTCCACCGCGTTGGGGTCCGCCCCGCAGCGGAGTAGCAGCCGGGCCGTGGAGGCGCACGGGAAGCGGCACACGTTCTTGGTGTGGTAGTCGTCCACGGGTGTGTCGGCACTCACGCACAGGTGCAGCAGCGTCGAGCCGTCTCGCGTCACCCTGCGCGAGGGCCAGACGGGCGTGGGGGTCACGGCCCCGTGCCACAGTCTTGCAGATTTCCCACGGCCAGTCCCATGCCCCTGACGTGCTCTTTTAAAGACCCCATAGTCATATTCATACTCATCTTGGCTCGGGAGAGCTGGGTAGGAATCCTACCCAGCCCTCCCGAATCCTCGCACTTGGCCAGCCGGTACCGACACGGCTCAGTAACACAAGCTGCTCCTGGGGTGCTGGACATATTTGGGATTGTTCCCTCCCATAATTCAGTCAAAGATTCTAGCTTCTTGTTACGAGACTGGGAGGGGCAAGTTGAAGTGTTGAGCCAATCTATGCAAAGCAGAAGCCATAAGAATGACAAAACATTGCATCCTAGATGTAACATACTTTCCACCAAGCGAGACATAGGGACGGATGAAGGTTTAGTCCAGGATGCGTGTTCCGAGTGCAACAGGCTTAAGCTGATCTAGTTGGTTCATACTTCAGGTAAGGCCGGATGAACTAGAATAAACATACACACAAAGAAAAGACCATATATACCGCTGGACTAACAACTGGGATGGATGGATGTTGGACGGATGTTAATGGCTATACCCTTTGTAACGGACGGTAGCTTGCGCCACCTAGCCTGAAAACTGACTTCTTTTTCCTCCTCTTCTACTAAGAACCCCACATGAGGGAATTATTCTAGTCTTCTTATTTTTCCTTATTACTTCACTGAATATTTAAGCCCTGAAGGAACATTGTTTTTCTTTCTCATGCAGCGCCAGAAGACATGCACTAAGGCTGTGATTGCGTTTTTTCTCAATGTCAAGGGCCTCCAGGATTTCACATCCCAGTTTTGTCCCGTTCCTTGCCACAATGTTTATGTCGTAGAGCCGTGCTGAACATTGACACACACAATAATGGGTTGGCAAATGTCCTCCTGCTGACAGGTTTTTGACTGAAGTAGCGTGCTCGCTTGTCCGTTGATTCATGGGCCGGTTTGTCCAATGTCACTTCGGTCGCATGTCAGCGGAATGTGGTACACCACCTCTTTCTCACACAGGGCATATTGAGACTTGTGAGCTGTGTCACACGTCCTCTCATTGTTGCTTCACTCCTGGTTAACCCTGCGACACATGGAATAGGCTTTGGTCGGGGTACGAGCACACCACCTGAACGCCTTGCCGTCCAGTAACCTTTTCTAACTTGTGGGTCATCCTGTGAACAAAGAACGCTACCACCACCGTATGTCGAGTTTTTTTTCCTTTCCTTTGTGGTTTTATCCGTGCACACAAATCCCAACTTGATGGTCCTGCTCACAAATCGTTACCAGGAGCGATTTTGGATATCCAGCTTCCTGTAGTCTCGAGACTCGAGTTTTAAAACTTCGCTAAAAAACAAGTCTCCTTTAGGGCTATCCACCCTAAAGAGGACATTTGCCAACCCATTGTTGTGCGTGTCAATGTTCAGCCCGGTTCTACGACGTAAACATTGTGGCAAGGAACGGGGCAAAACTGGGACAGGAAATCCTGGAGGCCCTTGGCATTGAGGGAAAGGGCGATGACTGTGTTAGTACACCTTCTCTCGCGCTGCATTACAAAAGAAAAAATGTTCCTTTGGGGTTGAATATTTGGTAAAGAAGGAAAAGGAAGAAAAGAATAATTTACTCACGTGGGGTTCGTAGTAGAAGAGGAGGGAAAAGTCCGTGTCATATGTGTGTGTTTTTTAGTCCTGTTTGTTCGCGCCTTTTAACCTTTTAATCCGGTGGTGTGTATGGTCTTTTCTTTGTGTGTATGGTATGTTCCGTATGCTTTGGACTGACAAACATGAAGAGGACCAGCAAGCTGGTAGAACAGGCATGCTTACAACAAAGTCATGCCCCAAGGGTGGACTTTGATCACAATACGAAATCAATACTAGGAACTGTGCTGATGCAGCACTGACTTGAATGTAACTTAGCACCAATGCAGCACTGCATCCGCAAGGTCAATGCTACTTCCAGCGCTGACTAGTAGAGCTGTGCTGTATGTGCGAACAAACAGGCCAGACAGCACAAAGAAAACTCCAAGAAACCAGCAAAACACCATTCAACCCTCACATGCCCCAGCTTCGCAACCTGCCCCAGCCAAGCAATCACCTGTTAAGCCGGACTAGGCGGTAGACGAGCCGCATCAGGTCGTGTCCATCCTCTGCAGGAGGCAGCCTGCCCAGCTCGACCAGGAGGTAGAGGCAAGTGAGAAGGTTCGCGTCCTGGTCCTCCTGCGGCCCGGCCTCCAGCTCCCGCAGGCAGGCCGACAGCGTCTGAGCCATGGCAGCCGGCGGCACCTCCACTCCCACATGCAGCATCTGCCCGAATAGCTGGGCGAAGCGCAGCAGGTCCTTGCGTAGTGGTAGCCTGGCCGCCGCTCGGAGCCGCAGCGCGTGGAGCCAGAGCAGCAGGCAGCGGTCGAAGGACGCCGAGTCCGCGAACACAGCCCCACGGTACACCACAGGGTGCGGCAGCTCCGGGTTGTGGGGTCCCAAGATGCGCTCACGGATTACCAGCGACTCCATGTGCAGCGCGTGCGCGTCGTCCCTGATCGCGCGGAGGTCTTGGAGCGAGGTGCACTCGATGCGGGAGTCGTATGCCGCCAGCGCCGGTCCGGGCTTCTTGGGTAGTCGGGGCTCCCGGCTGCGCTCGATCATGGCCAGCTCGAGGAAGTGGTACGCCCGCTCCAGGCTGTAGTGGTCCTTGTCGTTGGCGTACGAGGCGCCCAGCAGCTCGAGGGCGTCCACCTTGTCCTGGCGGCCGCACCAGGGCTGCTCCACCAGGAACCGGACCACGTCGGCACGCGTCCGCTCGGCGGCCGCCAGCAGCGGCGTCATGCCGATCCCGTTGGCCAGCACGCGAGCGTCAGCGGCCAGCAGTTCGCGCACGATGCCTAGATGCCCGTGTTCGGCGGCGAACTGGAGCGCCGTGGCGCCGCAGTGGGCCTGAACGTTCGGGTCGGCGCCGCAGTCCACCAAGAACCGCACCACGTCCAGGTGGCCCTTGTAAGCTGCGATCATCAGGCACGTGTTGTTGTACTTGTTGCTCAGGTGCACGTCGGCGCCGTGCTCGACCAGGAAGCGGACAATGTCCAGACGGCCGTCGAAGCAGGCCGCACGGAGCGGCGTGGACAGCGTGCGCGTCGGGTGGTTTACGTCTGCGCCGCGCAGCACGAGCAGCTGTACGATGTCCAAATAGCCGGCCCCGGCCGCGCACCACAGCGGGGTGGCGCCCTCGATGACGTAGCCGTCGAACTGGACAGTGCCCTCCTGTTCGAGCTGCACGGGCGCCTCGGCCAGGTTCAGCAGCATGCGGACTACCTTGATGTGGCCGTTACGGGCAGCGATGAGCAGCGGGCTGCAGCGCTGCTCGCGGTCCGAGACCAGGGCGTTCAGGTACTCCGGGAAGTCCGCCTTGGGTGCGTTGTTGAGCAGGGCATACAGGGTCAGGGCCAGCCCGTCGCGGGCGGCGCAGTAGATGCGCGACCGCAGGGCTTCCTTCCACGCGCTCGTCATGGTGGCTGTCTGCCACCTTCCAGCGCTCTGGTGAGCCTGTCGACGGGACGAACGCGAACTACCGCTACCGAACGTCGAACTACGGACGATGCTAATGAGGCGCGTGGTCGCTGGCCGCTGCCGTCATCGCCCGTCCGAAAGCCGTCATCGAGCCGCGCGGCCGCCACCGATGCGTGACACCATCAAAACAGGGACAGGGACAGCGGATCTCCTGGAACAGGAGTTGCCGGACAAAATGTGCGTCCGCAGCGCCAATTCAATCCCCTGAGGTTTGGTGGCGGTACTAAAATCAAGATGGCGGATGGCGCGATTCTGGTGGTTGGCCTTAGAAGCTCCGGCAAAATGGCAAAATGCACGAGCAAACGCAGGCTATTCCCTACTGGGCGACCCTTTTTGCGGAAGGTGTGTGCACCCGGTTGCATAGAGGCGCCTCCGTCGTACGGACCGTAGCTTTTAAGACTAAATATCTAGATTTTTAACTCGTAAATTAAATAGCTTAAAAAAATTACTGGCTAGGTGGCGCAAGCCGCCGCCCGATTCAAAGGGTTCAGCCCTATCCATTTATCTATCCATCCCAATACGTCCCAACTTTTGGCTCGAGAAACTTCCGTGCAGTGTCCCTGGAGCGACCTGCAGCAAAATAGGTGTCTGCCACACTACCACGGCTGCTGACATCGTCAGGATCGCAGCCGGCGAAACCATGCTATATGTCAGTATATGACGTCATCAAGCGGAAATCTAGGGCACTTTTTTGGATAGTTATGATGCCATGTAGAACAGAAAAATTTAATGTTTCATCCGTTTGCTCTGACGTGAACAGTCCCGAGTTTCTACCTCGTTGCCGAGTTTAGAAGAATAAATAGAGAAATTATGTAGTTTCTCTATTTATGTAATGCTATCACGAGGGCCTTTTACGTTGACCTGTAAGGGTATATGAATAAATAAATAAATAATGTTAAAAACATACTTTTGTGTAGGGCGGTAGCTAGCGTCACCTAGCAATAAGCTAGCACAGTTTATAGACTATTCATGATCCTATTCGCATAGCCAACATGGCGTCGGCGGTAGAGTTGCTCGTGGTTGGTGGCATGGTGCCACATGGTGCACGATCAACTGCATGGTGGTTCAAGTGTTATTCCTGGCTGTGACACTAATCGCGTGTCGCGATGATAACATAGCAAGCTCAAGAAAAGACCCATGGCCCGAGAAGCGTCGTCATGGTGTGGCTTCAAAGCGGCAGAAATGTTCGTGCTCCGTGTTTGTTTACCTCATCTACGTGGTGCTTTTCGAGCGTTCACGGCCTCGAACGTCTCGAGTTTCTTTTTTCTACCGATTTGAGGGTATCATGCGAATCTTCAGAGTACACGCTTCAAGCACGCGCCAGATAGCTCATAACAACAAAATTGTGGACGAAATTGTGTGCTGACTCGGAAGAATATTCGCGCTCGCGCTGCCATAACAAAAAAAAAAAAAAAAAAATTGGGATAACGATAGTAATCTCTGGAGAGTGGGAGCAAAGGGGACAAGGGTCATACACAAATCTCCAAACACAGCCGGGCGTAGTAACGAGTGCGAGGGGGAGGGGGGATGGGAAGGGAAGGGAGCCGACGGCCGGGGGGCCCCATGTACCAGGCGTCCCTGTCACATAGGGACGTGCCACCTCTGGCGCCATCCCCCTCCCCCCCCCCCCCCCCCCCGGAAAGGCCTAAGGGCCCCGGTTGCTGGATGGCCTAGCTATGCCACTGCAGCTATACTTTGTTTCGCCTTATGTCCGGGCGCAGCGGATGCTACGAGCCATTGGAGCCAACCCAAGGCTGTGTGAGCGTCACGTGACCTTGGAGAGGGAACACAGTGACCACTGGATAGCGCTAAGCTGCTCTCTGAGCCTGGCTCAAGTGAAGCCACCGGAAGTTTGATGCTTGTCCCGGAAGTCGGGCGTGCGCTGGGCTTCCTAGTGCATTCAGTCGATATTTTGGACCATGCTTTTTTGTGTCTTTGAATGGGTTTTAATACTCCCGTTATGGATTAAATGCCGAGAATGAGGCATTTGAACTTGGGACATATTCACACTTGATCAACTAGAATCTCAAAATGTTTACGTTGAATGGCTTCCCATGATACTTATCGGGTCTGCATGCGCTCTTACTGCGCAACAAGCAGGCTCTCTTGAGGGAACAAGCGAAAATCCAGCGCCTCGACGCTTTCCGAACCAGCACTCAAAAGGGTTACAAAGCCTGCTAAGCGCTCACTTCCGGGACAAGCCGCTTACTTCCGGTGGCTTCATACCTGTTTGCTCAATGCGTCATCCAGCCCCCTTTAGTGGAGATCAGTGACAGTGACGCGTGGAAAGCGTATCATGGACCACGTCCACAGAGCAGGATTGGCTTGGACAGAGCCGTATATGGGGAGAGCTTGGCCAGTCTATGATCTTGCTGCCGTAACGCCCCCCTCCCGAGCGAGCCAATCAGCTCGCGGCGCAGAGCGAGAGGCGTGAGCGCATGCACGGGGAGGGCCGCCATTTTCATTCAGTCTCCGGGCAAAATGCATGGGATCAACATCCAAATTTCGGCTTTTTACTTTTATTTGGCAAGCTCTGGCAAGAAAATGGTATAGTCTTATTCTTCGGTGGCTTAAAAAGCTAACGAATAAAGTTTCTTCACGTTTGAATGCAAGCTTTGATTCAGGCGAAAAAGAGATAAGCCCGTACCAGACGACACATAGCTTCAACAGTGCTCTGCACCGACAGCGTTGCATCAAAATGGCAGTAGTCTCCTCTTTGCTCCCTTCTTTCTCTCTCGCTCCTTCGGCACTCTCCTCCCTTTCCTTCACTTTTCTCCTCTCCAGCACCTTCGTCGCCACACCCACTGGCCAGACTCTCCCAATATACGGCTCTGGGGCTAGGATAGCTCGTAGCATCCACTACGTCTGAACGCAAGATGAAACGGAGTATAGGTGACGGGTGTGCAACTAAAAAAATCTCCCTGGTCCTAGTATTGAACCAGGGACCTCTCCCTTTCCACTGGAGTTTTCAGTTGCACAACAGTCACCTAGCTGTGTTTGTCCTTTGTTCTCCTTCTCCAGGTAGATGACGTAAACTAAGTGTCGTTGGAAATAAAAAAAATTTCTCTCTCTCTCTCTCTCTCTCTCCTTCTCCAGAGATTGTTATCGTTATTCTTGTCCAGCTCGCTTGCCCCTCTGCAGTAATTGCATTAACGTCATAACCTTAAAATGCAGGTGTTCACCCTTGCTGGTGTTAAACTTGTGGCACCTGTTTGCTCTATTGACATCTAACTCCTGGTTAGCTTAGTTGATAGAGCGCTCCACTTGGAAATGGAGAGGTCCCTAGTTTACCAGGACCAGACGGATTTATTGTGGTCGCGTTTGGAGATTTGTGTTTGTCTGTTGTTCCCTTTCTCCAGGGGTTATTATCGTTATTCTTGTCCAGCTCACTGCACCTTTGCATTAATTGCATTAATATCAAACCGGGGATCTGGAAAAGGGTGGATTATAAATGTCAACCAGCCGCCCTCTGTTTTACCTTATCAGAAATCGGCAAACTAAAGCCACGGTCGAAATGTTAGTACGCCATAGAACAACTGCCTGCAGACACTTTCGACCTGGAGAGCTCACACCATTGACCCCGTAAGTAATCACGTCACAGCATGGTGCGCTGTGCTCCAAACAAACCGTTGCTAGGGCCGTTGTTATGGACAAATGCATGGGGCACCATGTTAGGTTGGAAATTGTCCGATAAGAAAGCAAATAATTTTTTTTGTAAGCATTGCGTCTTCTCAATATCTAGTCATTTTTTTTTTCGTCTCGGTACCATAGAGCGGCGATAAAAGCCCGTAATAAGTTTCACAGCCGGTTTTGCCTTGCTAGCAGACGACACGATGGCTTCGCAGGTTCAGTGGCTCTTCTTGAGGGAGTGTGCGACTGCATTAAATTAAGTTGGTGGCGAATGACGGAACTCCGATTCTCGGGGTCAACTTCCTGTGTGATTTCGGAAGCGAAGAGTGCCGGTGCACAGCTTTGATTGATGCTTGAGGTGCGCGAGCACGCGAACGCCTTCCCATTGAGCTTGCTTCCGCAATATTTGAGAAAGTGGAAACACCGTGAAGTGGAATTACGTACGACGACGACATGGTGAGGTGTATCAACGTCGAAGTGCAGGCCAGCACACATTTCAAGGAGCTCTAACGGCACAGATGTTGCTTCAGTGCACATTTGTGTGATCAAACGAACTGTCCGTAACAGGTGTATATAACTAACCCGACGTTATTATCCAGATCCATCGCTATTTGTGGTGTTACTGAAAACAAGAATGAGCATGATTGTTTCCCTCAGTGTGATGATTACGAGCAGGTGCGAAGCACACACCATATTGCGAACCTGAAGAACGAAGTTTGGGGTCTCGGACCGGTCATGTTGGAATCAACATAATTGCTCCTTCATTACAATGCACGTCAACTGCAAAATCAAAGAGAGGGGCTGACACTGCTCTGATATTGTGTTCTAAACGGATGCTTCTCGCTGTATTTTTATTAGATCTCTATACGTGCGGTGATTTTCGTTAGAGAGTATCCGGTATCGCGCGCAAATACAATTTGTTCCTTTAAACCTGATATGTTTTCTTAGACCCGCCGTGTTCCCAATAAATACAATATCTAAATCGCATCATTATGCAAATGACTCAAACTGTTGCAGACGGCGTACTTCAGTCATTCCCTGTGCGTTCACCATGCGTTCATCGTCTGAAGCAGGCATCTTGAGACGTCTAGAAGACCGGAAATTACCGTTGCAAATATTCAAGGAACGGCTCATTCTCGGTAAACTTCTGTCGTGGTAAGTGTGAAATCTATCCTTCCTGTATCTACTCTTTTTGGACGTTTAAATTCCATGTCCAAATTTTGATTTATGGTTTTTTCCGAGCGAAATCCTGTCCCATGTATTCGTCCATAGCAATGCCCCAGATCTGTGTACACAGAGTTTGGTCAATGGGAGGCGCCGGCATAGCCAGGGCGTGCACCAGACGCAGAACGAGGGCTTGACATGCTTTCTTGGCCAACCAGAAGCTGAAAAGAATCCCCTAGCTGTGGGAGCGAGAAACAGTTTTAATCATACGTGTACGGTTTTAATAAGTGCGTAAGAGTTAAATGCAGTAACCCTTTATGGTTGAAAATAGGGTGCACGTGTTTCGATTATGATCATGCAGAAAGATGTAAGAAACTAATGTGCCGCTCAAACTTTGTTTTGCTGGAACAGAGTGTGACCGCTCGGACGGCAGATTCCGGACCCTTGGCACCTGGTGTACGGATTATGTCGATCGTTCCGCTAGTCGCACTCTTCCACCATGATTTTGGATGACTGTGATTGAAACCACGAGAGTTACTCCGACGTACTTATTAATTTTGTTTCTCGTGACCACCGCCAGGGTATTATTTCCGGCTTCTGGTTGGCCACATTCAAATTTGTGAAGACGCCCTGGAACACGCCCAGCACGCTTTCGGCTAACGGTGTCTCCTCATTTGCGTCCTATACTTTCCAATGAATGGCCAAACTCTGTATATACGGCTCTGCAAAGCCCCTAGCAACGGTTTGTTTGGAGCAGTGACATCACACTTATGGGGTCAATTTAGTAGCAAATTTTATCGCCCTGTCGTCCTGCAAGATTTTGTCTACAACGTATACGGAGCGCAAGTTTGTCTGCTTTTTTTGCAGGAGTTGTGGTGACGTCAGAACGACGAGCTTTGATTGGCTCTGATTGAAGGATACCGGGTGGACCTCAAAGCAAGCTGCCTCGGGTCTACCCCCTATAGGCCCGTAGTTCTCTAGTTTTGAGCAGCGCTTCAGGCGAGAAAAATAGAATATTTGGCTCGCGTTTGCATCATTATGCTTCTCCACTACAGTTTTTTTAAACTCCGTTTCATTCTAAGTGCCAACGTAGCAGAGGCTACCGAGCTTTCAGTGTCCCTGCCAAGCACGTGCGCTCATGCAGTTTTAGCATCCATCGGGGGAACGTGCTTTTGCAAGTAGCTTTGGCTTCGCTATCACGTAAAGTGAAACGTACGTGCTCACGGAAACATGAAAGAAAGCAATGCAAATATTAAAGCTAAAAGGAATGTTTAATGGGACACTACGGCCGCGAGTTGCATAATTATTTTTCCTTTCTAATTTTTATTTTGTTACAAGTTTTGTTATCGCGCAAAGGCACTCTAATCGCGCATCTACAGATGCTGCCAGATGCTTGAAATTGAATGTGGCACGTGCAAAATTGAACTTTATAGAGCCACCTGGATGGTGCAGCCATCACAACATGGTCGCGTCTTGGTGAACGCGCTCGCGCCCCCTGCCCCAGAGCAACGGGTCTATCCTTCAATCAGAGCCAATCAGAACTTGGCGTCATTCTGATGTCACCACAACTCCTGCAAAAGAAGCAGACAATCTTGCGCTCCGCATTTGCTTTTTTTAGAGATACAAGCTGTAAAATATATATACCGTAGAATACCGTACATCCGCCCATTCCGCACCGCCAAAATCTGAAACATCTAAAAAAATATGCACAGTACAAATATATGTAAAATTAATGACCTCACATGCACCCATCCCCTATTTTTTCGCGATTATCTTCAAATTTTGAGTGGGCGCTTGCTCGGTATTTTACGGTATATATATATATTATATATGTTGTTGATATTGCCCAATGCTTAAAAAAAGAAAACGCCCGCCGCCCCCATGATTCGATGCTGGGTCCACTGCGTGTGAAGCCAACACCTTGCCACAAAACTACTCCTATGCCTTTTTTATTTATTTTATGGGACTACATTACAGTTTTGACAAGCCCTTTTATGCACAATTTATGTGTTTTCTTTTTTTCTTCACTAAGTGCATAATTAAATCTGGAAATCACTGAAAGCTAGCGGATAATTCACTAAGGCGTGTTTGCCTGAGCCTTGGACCCCTCCCCTCCTTTCTCTGCACCCATAAATCAGGCGAGACGCAAAAAGTTTTATGTATGTTGTACGTATACACGCGTATTCGGGCCACTTCCGGCTGCCATGACGGGGCACAGGGGAATGCTTCTGGTTCGGGTATCGTTGTGTTAAAGGGGCCCTGCAATCATATTCTTTTTTGTGGTTTCCACGTCTCTTGGGGTTTGGGAAAGCCAGCGGGCACGGAGAGAGTAACTAAATATCAGTGCGTCATATTTTAACCGGACGACGCGAAAACCTCCTCCGCCTACGAGGGCGACCCACGTTGCCGAAAGCGCGCGAAATGTGACATCTTTGGTCCTGAGCTTACTACTGTTCAGAGACGCTAAAAGCTTTTTTTTTTAGTCGAGATACAAAATATAAGTGTCGCGAACTGTTTCAATTATGTATGAAACTAGTTTTTGTTCAGTATTTTAGATCAGAAAAGAAACAAATGCAGTTGATAAAGTACGGAAACAAGAAATGACCCGTCGACATACCCGCCACCAAGCGGCGGAAAACACGGCGCATACTAGAAAGGGCTAGTGGGATGAGGCCCTGACGAACGGCGAGCATAGAAAAATCCCGGATGTACGCGGCGGCGCTGCGATCGTATACCGGCTCCAGGATCCGACCGGTTCCGAGCGTTCCGAAGGCCTTCGGTGCGGGCTTGGTGTGCGATTTGGCCATTTGGCAGTATGGCAGCGCGAAGTGGCTCCCGTTCTGAACTAATCTTTACCCCGTGTTTGCTGTCGTTTATGGCCAATGAAGTGTTACGCCGAATTAGTCTTTAATCGCGCAGAAAATGCAATGCGAGCCACCCTGGCCGCCCGCTTCATTCATCCTATCCAACACATGCTTTAGTGGCGCCCTCTCGAGCCGTCGACACGGAGTGCGGCAGCCATGAACGCTCGCTGAGCTCACTACCCCTCCTCTAGTTGTTCACGGCCACTCGAGCCAGGACCTACGACGTCATGAAGGAGGTTATTTTTTGCTTGTTTTTGTAATTGTAATTTGCCTATAACTTTTAAAATAAAGCGAAATTTGAGAAAAGAAAAGTTTCATTAAGTTACTACGTTCAGTGCGCTCAGGTTCGGTGCAAATTAAAAACCAGTAAAAAAGTCATTGCAGGGCCCCTTTAAAGTGCTTTTCAAAGGCAACCTTTTTGCTAAGTTTTGTGCGTTCTGCAATTCAGTCAATGTTTTGTTATGTTCTGTATGCCGCCCACCGGCTGCTTAAAGTGCCGTAATGTTTTGCAATTGACCGAGCAATATTTTTGTGGGAGATTTCTGCGAAATGAAAGACGGCATGGCCGTCAAGTGTGGGCAGTCTCTGTCACGCGCGCATCCGCATCATCGCTTAAATTTGAAATCAAGGATTCACACATCTGGCTTTTCCGGACAGCAAAGAGACTTGATCGTACGGATTACAGGAGTTCTTATGCATATAAAGACCGATTGAAAGATCAATTAATTTTTGCCACTTTCAGACATTCAGACGTCGAAAAGTATAACTTTATATATTAGCCTGAAGCGATGCCGACTCAATTTCCAGATCCCAGGTTTTCATAACAGAGACCAACTTGGTACTGCATAAAATATTTAATAATTAAAATAATAGAGAGTCCTGAACAAACACCAGCAAAAACCCATTTAAGAACTAAAGAAAAAGAAGAATTAAATTTTAAGAGTTTTTGTTTCACTTAATTTTTGGAACCAAACCTGGGGTCCGGTTCCACGTCAATTTCAGGCACATCAATTTCTAAGTTCGAGAGCCATATTTTTCTTTGGAGCTTGCACTAAAGCGTTTGTTTATGACATGATTGAAGCAAGATGGCATGAAACCACAAGTACCATCATCTCGATTTTATTACTCGTCCACATTGTCAAGCATAACGGCACTTGTGTTTGTCTGCCCAAACAGAACAGTTTGAATAGATGGTTATGTTCCCAGGAGTGTCGCATAATTGTAACAAGTTGGATGCGAAACTAGAGTTTTCTTATCTTATCACCTTTTCACGTCCGCACCTGCAACTGTATCTACGTGAATATCATTAACGGAATCGCTGGGGTAGGTCAACGTCGTCACAACCACAGTGATGGAAGCATCATTTGACGTTTTGCAGCAGGTTCTGTAGCAAGCAAAATATTGGGTTGGAGCAGCCGCTGACGCTTTTGGAGCAGTGATTGCATCTCAAAGAGTTCATTTATGATAGTGATCAAGGGTTCCTTTGATACTTGAGTATATTACCATTTGTGAAAACAATAGGTAGGACATAAAAGGAACACTATCTAGTTAAATTAGGCTCTAGTCATTGTAGGTTTCGTTTACAATGGTATTAAAAAATGGTTGAAAAGTTAATCGTAGAGCTACACTTCTTTGGGATACATCCTTTGATCCCCTCTCCATTTTACACTAAGTAGTTTGTTTAGCCTGTAAATATAATTTCTGTAAAATACCAGCAAGAACCATCATATTCACTAACACGTCTACCAATAAAAATGTGTCCCGTAAGTTCAATGAACCTACCAAACTCAGAATTTTATTATCACAAACTGTAAAAACAATGACGAAAATAATCCCTGGAGAAGGGGAACAAGAGGGACAAGGGACAAACACAAATCTCCAAACACAGCTAGGTGACTGGTGCGCAACCACAAAAATCTGCCTGCTCCGGGTATCGAACCCGGGACCTCTCTATTTCCAGTGGAACGCTCTACCAACTGAGCTAACCAGGAGTTAGATGGGAGTAGAGCAAACGGGTTTTATCGGCTGCCACCAGTCTAACACCAACAAGGGTGAAAGGCTTGCATTTTAAGGTTATGATTATAATGCAATTCAATGCAAAGGTGCAAGCGAGCTGGACAAGGATGACGAAAATAATCCCTGGAGAAGGGGAACAAGAGGTACAAAGGACAAACACAAATCTCCAAACACAGCTAGGTGACTGGTGCGCGACCGAAAAAATCCGCCTGGTCCGGGTATTGAACCCAGGACCTCTCCATTTCCAGTGGAGCGCTTCACCAAGTGAGCTAACCAGGGGTTAGACGTGAGTAGAGCAAACGGGTTTTATCAGCTGCCACCAGTCTAACACCAACAAGGGTGAAAGGCTTGCATTTTAAGGTTATGATTATAATGCAATTAATTGCAAAGGTGCAAGCGAGCTGGACAAGAATGACGAAAATGATCCCTGGAGAAGGGGAAAAAAGGGGACAAAGGATACGACAGTGGATGTGCCACTGTCGCATCCGCGTTAACACAACTTTAGAATATCCATGTATAGCTATTTCTGGTAGCGGTGCACAACGTTGTGCATATGCGAAGCGCAAGTTTGTTTGCTCCTTTTGCAGGGATTGTTGTGACATCAGAATGCCGAGCTCCGATAGGTTCTGAATGAAGGATAGTGGGTAGACCTCAACTCAGCTTGCTTTGAGGTCTCCCAATATCCTTCAATCGGAGGGAGCCAATTGGAGCTTGGCATTCTGATGTCGCCACAACCCCTGCCAAAGAAGCAGACAAACTTCCGCTCCGCATAGCATTACTCATAAAGCAAACATGCTTCGAAGATGCTTGAGGCACGTCCACAGATAATTCTATCATCGTGTCTGCAGCCCCGTCTTTTGTATGCTGTGTGAGCAATGAGAATGTGGCTTAAAATATGATCAAAGCAATTGTGTCATGCGCATCTTTAATCTTGCGCATGAGGCACATTCTTTATTGAGCCCGTAGCCGCGCGTTCGCGTCGAGACGTCGCTCAGCAGTTCGATTGGTCCACACGCAGCAGGGGAAGCTTGACCTCGTTCCTCTCCAGGACTCGAATCGCAGTGTCCAGGTCGACGGGGTCCGGCACAGGTGTGCGAGAAAGGATGGCGTAGCAGCTGGAGTCGCCTGTAAGGACATTGTATGCAATCATATCGTAAGTTGGAGCAATACCACCTACACTCCGTCTCATCGTAACTTGGCAAAGGCCGAAGGCTACGGTCTCGGTGAGCTGGTCAGTGCGTCGGAGGGAGGCACATGACTATACAACGTCGCGCCACTGCAGCACGGTGTCGGCATGGTGCTCGTCCGGTAGCTGATTTGACAGCTATCGGACAAGGGGAAAGGCCAGAGCAGAAGGGGGGGGCAAGGCAAGAATGGTCTTATGCCCTCTGTCCCGCATTGGGGAGGGCTTCCCCCTCCCCTGTTTTGATGCCACTGGCTGGCTCTAGGTATGAGGGGAATTTCTTCTTTCTTCTCCAGCTGAGGCTATGTTCTCGCCCCTGTACCCTGTACCCTTGGCAGGGCTGCACCCAGAATATCTTGTTAGTCGGGGGCAAGGATTCTGATCATACGGCAGGCATCTTGCCATGAAAGAGACAGGTGCATTGCAAGACCCCGAGGCAACAGTGTTAGATCCTGTTTCCTCCACTTAGCCGTGTTTGCCTCGATTTAGCTCTTGGACCATTGCTTTTGTGTCCACTGTGGATTATCTCTTCCCCACACATACTTTTGTACAAAAAAGGTCTTCTTCCCCTCTTCCTTTTTTTTCAGTTATTTCTAGAATGTGGATTAGGGAGCCAGCTAGGATGTAGGCCCGCGAGGCCTGTGACGTTCTTCAACTGATCAAGAGCCTTATCGTTCTGCCAAAAGAACGAAGCAGTCCCTTTCTCGCTTTTTTTTAGAGGGAATGTCTTATTTCTGGGGTGCAAGTTTCCACAGGGAGAGTGTGGCTGTGCAGTGTGAAAAGGAGGAATCGCGGAATGTTTTACACCACACGTGAAGAATGGATTGGCTTAAAATCTAACCAATAATATCATCTATTTACTCGAATATTGATTTGAATTTTCAAACCCAGGCCGATTATCATGTACTTTCCGTTGTCTTTCAGGAGCTTAATGTCACTCGTTGGACAGAACATGCACATACAGGCAGATCTGCAAAATTTCAGAAGCCAGGCTTTGTTGCGCACACCGCTGGCTTCCCATATACTCTGTTTCACCTTAACTGTTGCACAGTTTGTGCATCCCTGTGTATGCGCAGACGTCATGACAAAATTATCTGCGGAGACGCCTCGAGTGTGTTCGAAGCATGTTTACTCACGCGTAGGTGCTTCGAGCGTGTCTGCAGGTGGATTTTGTATGATTAACATGACAGGAGCATCATGCAGGGAAGACACACACCTCAGATGACGTCTGCAGCCTATCTTGTACGATGTATGAGCAATATGACCGCGGCATTACGATGCATCACAGTGGACGACGCCTATCGAAGCCATTACCAGTGTGGACGTGTTACGTGACCTACAGGTGGGACGTGCGCGGTGCGTGGTCACGTGATTTGTCTCAATGTGCGGGGGGCTGTGATGAATAGACCTTTCCGAAAAATACCACGAGACCTTGCAACGAGGGGAATCGTAGGGCTGTTCGGATGTACGCTCGCGCCGGCTCGAACGCTTTGTACGTCCTGATAGCGGCACGATACATTCCTTCTCATTGTTAACACAAAAGAAGGTCATCGCATGCCCTGTTTCGCTTTCCTTCTGCCTTCTCTGCATTCTGAAATCACGAACTATTAAACCAACGTCAACTTCGTCTTCGCTTCTTGGATAATTCCGCGTGCCATACATCTGAACGTCACAATGCATAAAGCAGACGCCGGGGGCACCACATATTTCCAGAAAGGTCTATTGTAACGCCCAACAGGTCGTGCCCGCGCCAAAGATTGCGACCCGTACGACGTACCTTTGCCGCTGAAGTATCCGTGGGCGGTGCTCCATTTCTTGTAATCGGTGCCCAGTATGGTTATTGCAACTATTTTTTGGTCTGTAAAATGACACGGGAAAAGCGGAGTAACCCCACCTAATTAATACAATGAACATAGATAACAAGTGGTCCCTGGTACGTTCAGGCTGGTTCACATGCTTGCGACTGCTTATGATCGAGGGCCTTTGAACCATTTCAACTTCTTGGGATCCTTTACGATAAGATGGCGCCATCTGTTGGGCAGCTGTGGCACACTTGTCATTTTCATATATTTCTTTTTCACGCATCATTCTTTTCTGGCTTTAAAATCTTTTGACAATGTTATAAATGGGTTTTTATTGTTTTGTCGAAACTCGTTTCATGGACAACTTTTCATGGACACACGTTTCATCGACACAAACATTTCATCGACACTCATTACTCCAATTGCTCGCTGTAGGAACATTTTGTGGCGCGTGTATCACTGGGTGGTGCGTGTTAACCCATCCAAACGTCCCGGTTACACCGCTTCGCGGCGACAGTCTGCAGCGGCTCATTACAAAAGTGTTAACCCACCTGACCCACCCGTACACACCGCAACAGTCTGATGCAACTTATTACAACAAAAAAAAAGCTAATCTGAGCTATCGATAAAACAATTTGTTGGTAAAACAATCTGTCAATGAAACATTGCGTGTTGACGAAACAATCTGTCAATGAAACATTGTGTGTTGATGAAACAATCTGTCTATGAAACTTTGTTTGATGATACCGGTTATGAATGACCATTCCTCATAGATAGTGTCTACATTTGACCTCGCAAATACCGCAAAACTTTTGCTTTTGCGCAGGAATCTCCAAACCCCGCCCCCAGGCAAATTCTGGTCCACGGAGGTCTTCTGGCTAACCTGCGGCTTGCCGTGGTTTTTTCAATGAAGCCCAGCCCTGTGACCCGCTTCTAGCAGGCCCTTTGCTACCAGGGAAAACATGAGCGCACGTAAGGAAACGGCGCTGCAACGCACACCAACCGCACAAACCAAGATACTAGAAAGAACAAGAGAAAACTTCCTACTGTAACGCAGGTCCTCTCACCATATTTGTAAGTAGATATTGTCATCACCAGCATCAGTATTCTGGCTGGTGCTGCGCTTGCGCAGAAATCAGATCTGCGTAAGCTGAAGCGTCTGCACATGCGCCGTTCCGACAGGAGTGTCGTCCCTACCTAGTACAACAGTGCTGTTGTAGTAGGTAGGGATGAACCAGTGGCATGTTTTTCGGAGAGGGGGGTTTGCAGATTGGGGAGTGATTTTTTTAAACTTTCGATGGGAGAATGGGGCGCTTTCCCGGTAGCCGATGCCACATCTTCGTGCATTTGTAAACTTTGTCGGCCGTCATTTTCGAAAATTTCCTAAAATCGCGTATAACTTCGGGATAAGATGCAATTCTGATGGCATCTGGTATGAACCGCTAGTGCTCCATTTTGGCAAAGACTAAGTGTTCGGCCATGCATAGCTTGTTTTCGAACGCCACAAATTTTTTTCGGGGACATCCTGTACAAAGGCATTTAAGACCAAAGTGCTCGGTGCGAATTGAGCTGTTGATATATGCTCCAGAAACAGATTCCACATTCGCGGCAGTCAATCTGGCCGAGGAACCAATTGGAATGATTGCCCCTTCTGTGCCAGTCGTTGACAGATGAAGACGCAAAAAGGTTGTATAGCTCCGCATACCTTTGTCAGTGAACAAGAACTGGGCCGGATGATCGGTGTCGTCCTTCACCACCAGTCGGTTCTCCAGTCTTTCGTTGCTGCGGGATAGAATCTAGCGTGAAATCCCCGTGAGGGGTACCGTCGTCTCCTTATCACGTGCTAGGATTGGGGACCTAGGCTAGCAGAGGGTGGAGGGGAGGGGCTTATGGTATACCCTAAACTCTCGCCGAGTGGAATTACAGGGCTTGTGTTGCCTCGATTTCCTCCTTTGCTGGTGGTTGTCGTTTCAGCACGTAATAAAAAAACTAAAACCCCCCCCCCTTCCCCCTCCCCCCCAAAAAATAATAATTTTATGCATAAGTTACAGATCTGATTAATATTAGAGATCATTCGAGCTTCTTCAAGCCCCAGAGTCCTGCCATGCGTAAAGTATATGCGGAGGAATGCATGAGCCTTGGAACAGGTACACCGAGGGCCCCTCGATAAAATTCACGCTTCGCTTTTCTCTCCAAGCATTGGCCATCATTGTTGTGTGGACGCATGAGGGCCCGTTCACACTATTGCGACCTCTTAAACCTGGGTTCCTTAAAACTTCTTAAACCAGAGGACACACTGGCGCCATCTATTGGGTAGCAGTGTAAACTCGGCGGTCCGGCATATTTTTTTATTTCTCTCGTGCATTATCCTTTCTTTCTTGGCTCGAAAAGCTCTTGTCAATGTTATAAACGAGCCTTTCTATGGGTATTACGCACATTTGACCTCGGAAATCCCGCAAAGCCTTCGCTCTTGTGAAATGCAGTTCCAGGGTCACCGCACAGATGGCGCCACAAGTCCAGTATGTTCCCTCGTTCTAAAAAAATTTAACAAGTTTTAAGAGATCTCGTCTCTCTCAGTCGTACTCGGTCACAAAAGTGTGAACGGGCCTTCTGACGCATGCCATGAGCGAGCATTGCGCTGCTATTTGCTTCCGAGGCCCACTCATTTCAGCACTCCCCGTGCAGAAATGCTATATATGGCCATATCAAGGATTGGGCAAGTAAGGTCATATATATATAGCCACGTTATATATATGGCCTTATCTGCTCCATTCTCGATATGGCCTTATATGGCATTTCTGCATATGTCATCACCATTTGCCTCTAAGGGCCTCACGAGGCACTGGCCTCAAGACTGGCACATTTGACGCTACATGTGGGACAAACACAGACACATCAAGGCTCCTTAGGTACACCGCGACAATGCACCAGAAAGCCTTCTCGAAAGATACTTACTCGAGAGACTTGTAGTTAAGGATTACTTCGTAGACTTCGCCGTCCTTGTGATTGACTGTACTGGTGATGCAAGCCACGGTGTCGTTGTACATTGGTTGGGTTCTCTGGATGAGGTACCACAAGCCGCCAATCTGCGACGCAGATTTGCCCCCACGAAAGGCGTTTTCCCGCCAGCCAACAGCTATATTTCATCTCACCCCGTACAACAAACTACGCCCGGATACACAGGTTGCCAGGTCCAATCCCAATCCTGAAATAAAAACTATGTGGTATATTGCTTACAGGAAACTGATAATACAGGGCTACTCAAAAAGAAGGAGCATGTTGTGAGTTTCGATTCTAAACAAGCCGTAAAAGACAGAAACATTTCGCGCATCACTGGATGGAGGAAGGTTCTAAGTTCAAAATTCTACGGTCCTTGAGGTTCTTTCCACTCGGCACGAACACCACGCATTGTGCGAAAAAAAAAATAAAAAAATGGTAGTCCATTTTTTGCCGCACACACAAATCAACTAATCCCTTGTTACTGAATTCGTAGCTTCAACGATTTGATGTTTCAAGACTGTGGCGTAGGCAGGGGGTGGTTTGGGGGGTCGAACCTCTCTCCCTCCTTTTGAAATCATCACTTTCTTTTTTTTTCTTTTTTTTAAAGGAAGACAGATATTGAATGACTACCAAGTTGTTCTAGCCAGCCGGGGGGGGGGGGACGACCATGTCTGTCCCCGTTAATTGTACGGTACATCGACTACTACATGCGAAGATAAAACAAAGCCCCCCCCCCCCCCCGGTCATGGAAATGCCAACCCCACCCCTTCTGAAAATAATTTCTGGCTACGCCACTGTTTCAAATTTTGATGAGTAGCAAGCATAGGTGGAACAAGCATGCTTTCTTTTATGTTTTGATGAATTCACACTTTGCAAACTGCAGTACACAAACAATTTTTCCCTTGGTGACGCCATTTTTCTATGTATACACGAGAAACAGCGCCGCTGTGTGGCATTGAATGGACCTTTTAGGCGGGCTTCTAAAAACTTTGAGCCTTCCTCTATCCAGTGATGTGCGAAATATGTTTGTCTTTTACAGTTTGTATGAACAGAAGTTTAAATTCAGCTCCTTCATTTTCATAACCCTTAAGGCCGTATATGACGTGGTTTCTAACTGGCTCCTGATTGGACCCAGCGGCCTTGTGTGACGTAAACCCCGTGATGTGTGTAAGAAAGTTAAAACAGTATAAGCGACACAGAAAATGTCTGACCCGTTTTTCCTGTATCCCTTCATCTCTCTCTGGCGAAATTTTGATAGTCATTAATTTGCCTCTAAATTGGTTCCACATGCCAATCGATACATCTGAACTAGTAACCCAACTTGCGAGTCAAATAATTGTTTTTTGCGAAATGAATGAATTTTCAAATTTGGCCCGAGTGGCTCTTCTAGCAATACTGAAATCGTGACATCAAATGTTGTAAGGGGGCAGTACAGGGCTCTTTCCTGATGGATTACGAGACGTTTGATGGTGTAAAATGATGGCTGAAGAGAAGATTGCGCCAACTAATACTTAAAGCAAACAAACAAAATACTGATTTTTTTTTTTTAGACTGCTTGTTTGATTTGTGAGTTATGGAACATGCAATGTCACCCCACTGGAGGACACGGAAAAGTTTGAATGGCGTTTTTGACATGACCTCTGTTCGCCGTTTTCTAAATGGCTATTTTGAATTTAGAGATACTAAACAGCATGCCGAGAAGAGTAAAGCCTGATATTCCGAAGACGGTGGCAGGGAGAATCTATCCCCGTCTCTTCGCCATCTTGCAACTACCGCCCCGCCATCTGTAGTGTGTTGGGGCTGCAAATAGATGAATCTGGAAGACCATGCGAATGTATGTCAGTTATAAATAGCAGACCAAGATTCCCAAAAGCATAGACGAGAATTTTCGTAAAAGGTTTGGCGACTCCTTTAACTCTTCGCACCCCAGTCACAGGATACCTGCATCATCGTCTTGCATCTTTGGTTGGAGTTCGTTGTAGCACGAGAGAAGGTAACCTACCCCATCAGGCTTGAAATCTTTCATCGGGATGAGCTTCTGTCCTTCGACGTTGGCAAGCAACGTGGCCAGGAGTAGCGTCAACACCTTTGACGACATGGTCCAAGTGTAGCAGGCGTTGTCAAGAGTGGGGTACGCCAGTTTTCACTGCCAGGGGTACAGGCTTATTTATGGTATTCATGTTTGTGCAGGTGTCGTGCGAACCCGCATATCTTATGGCAGCCGTGACTTGAAATGTAGATTGCAGTTTCGCTGACCAAACACTGTGTCGACCGGGACAAAGTCAACGCGGAAAATTGTTGTACGTGGACACTTGCGCGATTTGTCTTTCCCAAAGACAATGAGTGCTCAGGTGAGTACCTGGCAGTTAATCATTTTATGTAGGTGGTAGTTAATCACATTGTATAGGTGGTAGTCAATCATATTGTGTAGATGGTAGCGAATCATATTGTATAGTTGGTAGTTAATCATTATGTAGGCTGTGGTTAATTATATTGTTTAGGTGGTAGTTAATTATATTGTGTAGGTGGTAGTTAATCATATTTTGTAGGTGGCAGGTAATCATTCTTGGGTGGTAGTTAATCATATTGTGTACGTGGTAGCTAATTCTATCATGTAGCTGGTAGGTAATCCTATCTCGAAGGTGGTGGTTAATCATATTGTGTAGGTGGTAGTTAATTCTATTATGTAGGTGGTAGTAGTTACCGTATAATACCGGGCAAGCGCCCACTCAAGATTTAGAGATAATCGCGAAAAAATGGGGGATGGGTGCTTGTCCGGTCATCAGTTTTTTTTTTAAATGTAGTGTGCATACTTTCTCAGATCTTACAAATTTGGGAATGGGCACTTAGTGTGGTATGGGCGGATGCGCGGTATTCTACGGTAATCATATTGTGTAGGTGGTAGTTATCATATTATGCAGGTGGTAGTTAATCATATTGTTTAGGTGCTAGTTGATCATTGTGTAGGGGGTAGTTAATCATATTTTTAGGTAGTGGTTAATATATTGTGTAGGTGGTAGTTGATCAAAATGTGGTAGGGTTGTGCGAATATGCTGAACTTTTGATTATCGAAGTGAATGATGCCATATCTGATTCAAAGTTTGAATCGAATAGGGCTCTTTGGCAACTTTGAATATTTTCAAAGGTTGAAGTGCTGCAAAACACACCTTAATTCAGACTAAAAAAGCAAAAACCATATACAGCACATACTCAAAATTAGTTCACCAACCAAGGCTGGGACAAAAGTAGCAAAATAATAAGAGCATGAGTCTACTGTCTTGAATCTATTGCAGATTGTGTTTCCAGTAGCTAACACCAAAGCGTTTGTGCAAATGAGTCTCATAATTTTTTTCTCTAAATAAACCGTGTCTTTTGTGGACATGCTTCTTGTTCATTATTTGTGATCTTCACCTTAGTTCACTATTATAGACGATTCACATATGGACGACTCAGAATATGGACGATTTTTCAGGGCAACATAAGTGTTCAAATTTTTTAGACATAACTCTATTGAAATAAGATTAACTGTGCAGGTGAGTTGGTGAGCGATCACAGTAGAGAACCCTTCAGACCTTGTCATATTTGTTTTTGTTTTTTTGTTCCCTAGTCTTAACGGTTCTCTATCATGCAGTGACGAAAGTGCTGCGCCATTTGCGCCAAATTGCGTCATGAACGCGAAAGTCTGCTACATCTTGCGCCAAAATGTCATTTTTGATAAGAATTGCGCCACACCTGCGCCAAGTTGGGCTTAAAGCAAAAAAAGAAAATGTTTTATTATTGGTCGACCCTAACATTCAGAGAAGTAGAAGGAAAGAAAACTTGTACAGATGTGAATTTCAGAGCGTCTCTACTCACCGTATTGTTTGTTTCGCCTCAGGTCGGAGCACAGTCGAAGGCTCGAACAGATGCAACTACAAACACAGATACTAAAAGCGCCAGTCACGGGACATTCGCTGCACTTGATTGGTTAAGCCGATGAAAGAGCACGTTCAAGAAGAAGACGAATGCCACGATGTTGCAACTTTGATGCTGCGAATCAACTGGCCAGAGCCGTTGATGCTGGGCATCAACCGCTCTGGCCGGTTGATGCGCTGGACGGTTGATCGCCGACATCGTCTAAATTTCCAGACGATGTCATCGATGTCAGGAACTGAGGGTCCCGAGAAAACTTTGCAAAGTAGTAGCACAGCTGATTGCAGCTACTGTGATAAAACAGAACCAGAGTCTTGTACTCGTGATAAGATCACCGGATTAGTGTATCCGCCACATGCCTTCGTTCCGTGGCTGCAGAGTACCGTGGCACTTGTGCCGCTCGCGTCAACCTTTACCGCCTCGCTTAGCGCGATAGGCACACAAATTATACTCAGAATTGAGGATTATTACAGGTCGAACTTCTTTGTCTTAATTGTAAGTTAATATCTAAAACAAAAAAACAAAAAAAGAAAAACAACAGAGAAAGAGAGGAGTGAAAGGTATGGGTCTAATAGTATATATTTAAATAAATGCGGTGGTCACGGTAGTTCCCGTGCAGCGAACTTGACGTAACTCTGGATCCTACGCCGCTGAAGAGCAGTGTCACCTGAATAGCACAAGTGTAGGCTTTTATAATTCTTTTTGGGAGGTTGTTTTTGCAGTTTATGATATATTAGATTCTTCAGTTTATAGTAGGTTCATTAAACTTACGGGACGCATTTTTATTGGTAGACGTGTTAGTGGATATGCTGGTTCTTGCTGGCATTTTACAGAAATGATATTTACGTGCTAAACAAACTACACAGTGTAAAATGGAGAGTGGAGGAAGTATTTATCCCAATGAAGTGATGTATGATTCACTTGTCAACGATTTTTCAATACCCATTGTAGATGAAACCTACTCAGACTAGCCTTATTTAAGAAGACTGTGTTCCTTTTATACCCCATCTGTTCTTATCACAAACGGTAATAAGTAATATGCTCGAGTGCCAAAGGGAAACCCTCGATCACTATCATAAATGAGTTCATTCAGATGCACTCACTTTTTTATTCTCAAGCGATGTGCTAACAAATGATGGCATCTCCTCCAAAAGCGTCAGTGGCTGCTCCAAACCAATATTTTGCCTGCTACAGAACCTGCTACGAAACGTCAAATGCCGCTTCCATCACTGATCATGACTGCCAAACTATTTGCTTTGCTTCGCTTCGAAATTATTCGATTTGATTCGAGATCATTCTATTTAATTGAAAATTATATAAACAAAGGAACTATTCGCACATCCCTAGTAGGTGGTAGTTAATCATATTGCAAAAACCCAAGAGTGGTGAGCATTTTTCCTTGCCACAGTCTCTGATTTTACATAATATGATTGTCCTTGCAGGATTCGATTGAAGAAAAACTTCCTTTTCCATGATTTGTGCGCTGTGCAAACTGCTTTGCTTGAACTAATGTTTGTGAAGACAATGGATTTTTCAGAGCTTAGTTGTTTTGGGATACATGCATCTTTGATGGGCATGACTAATGAAAAAGAATAAACACACCGTTTCGGCAGTCTAAACTGCTGAGCAGCTCAGCGGAAAGACTCAGCAGCTAGGATGTTCCGCAAGTATCGTAACACCGTTCCTATGCCGAGCACAATGTTGTCTGCTTTTTGCACAGAGGGTGCGATGATGTCAGCGATAATGTCAGAACGCCGAGCTCTTATTAACTGATTGAAAAATTTTGTGGGTAGACCTCGAGGCATCTAGCATTGAGGTCTACCCACAATCCTTTCAATCAAAGCCCATCAGAGCTCGGCGTTGTTTTTTTTGACGTCACCGCAACTCCTGCGCAAGAAGCAGATGACTTGCTCTCCGCATAGCAATCTTTTTTACCACAATCATGTTGTACAGGTGAGTGTTGAAGACGCATTATGATGTCATCAAAGTGTCCAATCCTTCGTCGAGCGCCCGATACCTTCCATGATGCGATGGAACATCACGATCAATCTGCACTTAAACACCAGCTGCTCACTTAACTAATAAAAAGGAACTGTCAGCATGTGCGCACATAGTAGTAGAACCAGGGCTATGAAAACATAGTAGGCATACGTAATTTGGCCATCTGTATAATAGAGCCATCTACAACCTGTCAGCCTTGGATTCGTTTCGTCGTACCTTGAAACTGGCATCACTAATTATGCTAGGCTTAGAGTATAGGGCGGACTCTTGTAACATTTAACATCTAAAAATGTGAAGTGAGAATAGTGCACCGAACTTGACCGAAATCTGAAAACATTATTCTCCCTATCTTGGGAGGACGGAGGCTTGGGCGAGTTGGTTGTTCATGCTTGGGTGAAACAGCACACATGATTCTGTGTGTAAATCTCGTGCTCTGAATCTCCCTATTTCTTCTTTTTCTGTATAAACAAGCGATAAAAATGTAAACTTAAGATAGTTGGTTAGCTAAGGACACATGTTGTATGTAGAATTAATTGGAATGCTCTGAAAACTCTTCTCTGAGAAATGTCTGATGTTTTCAAGTTGCAAGCAAAAAAACAAATTATGTTTGCGTCGTAACGAACCATTCGCCCGAAAACAATAGCACTGGTTGTGATCAATACTCGAGTTTTAAGACTCTTGTGGGTACTGGCGAGAAGGGTCTGCAGTAGAACTGTATCGTTACAATATATACCTATAAAAAATACTTTTAAAATTTAAAAAAATATACATTGAATGCGTGAGCAGCAATTCACCAAGAATATTCAAAAGCATCTAGATTGTCAAAACAATAACTTAAAATAAGATCGGGTCTGCATTTGGGATTCTTTTGTCAGGCGTCACATTGTTTATGACCACTTTTTTTAGAAAACCATCTTGTAGGACCCCATTTCTTGGACCTTTTTGTACAAGGGGGCAGAAGCAGAAGAGTACCACTCCGTAAAACTCTGTATTTTGTCTCTTACGGATTTCTTAGGTTAGAAAAATGAATTAATAAAAATGTGACATGACCCAGAAAACAATTTTAGTCTTTGGTGTCTCATTCAGCAAAACATACGATGTTCGGAGGCAATGAGCTTGTCTGCCGAACCACCGAAAACTTTCTAGCAGTTCATCAAGTCTCCGCTGCGTAGATTATTCCGATAATTGCCTTCTGCGCATTGCCATCTTGGTCTTCTGGGCTGTGGAATGCATTCTCGGCATGCACAGTAGCTCTTTTCGGTGGAGGATCAGACGCCATGTGTGCATTCACAGCCCGGTGACTCGGCACTTTTTTGCCCAGGTGTTAAGAACTGGAAAAGTGCTTGGATCTGAACACAGACAATGATGAAGAAAAAAAAGATATTTATTGTAGAGTTGTATACAACGTCGAGGCATGCCACAATAAAAGTACAAAGCGTTTGAAACGCACGTATAGATAGATAACACGTCGACAAAAGTGAAACGCCGTAAACGGTCTGCAAAAGGCCGGCGTATGACCATTGCTTGCCCACGTGATCACGTCCAATGCCGACAACGACACAAATCGAGAGCACGGCGGTTGACACGAATGGTGCAAGGTCGATCACGACAGTATAACGGTCATCGAGTGCTCGATATATTTTAAACAAGCTCCATCTTTCGTCGGCGTCGGACGCTTTTCAAAACCCCGTCGAGCAACATTGGCGGTTCGCCATTTCTTGGGCACGAAGTGTGCGACTGGATCCAAGTCCTCGCCGCGCCACTCGTCCTCGACGCGAGCTAAGCCGCATTCACGTCGAACGTCGACGCAGCCCTCGTGTCTAACAATACGTGCTCAGAGTAGATTGTTCGTTTATCTTGGAGGAAAGGGGAAAGCCAGGGAAGGGCGAAATATTTAGCAGTGTGTGCTCACAGCGTGTGCTCAAACAATGGCAGACTCTGGCTCCGCAGCATGCACTTTTGAAAAGCGTCCGCCGACGACCCAATCCTAGGCTTAACAATGCCTATACCTCAATGAAAAAAAAAAAAAAAAAAAGTGCCAGACACAAACGAGGAACAAGCAGATTTGAAAATGGCAGACGGTTTGGACCGTCTGCGTCGTGTAGAAAACACCGACACGTCTGGGTTTCTACAGTTCGTAGAAATTGTGCAAGGTGCGCGACGTACGACGGCGACGGTGTAAGGCAGTTTGACAGTGTTCAATATCTTTTCTTTTTTTTTTATCCGTGGATTTAGTTTACAGCACAGTTTGAAGTAACACCCAAAAAACGGACGGGGGGAGAGAGAGAGGAAAAAGGGATGCGTCATATGGCGCACCAACAACCCAAGGACGACAACAACAAACAACAGCCTTTGTTCTCTTTCAAGCGAGGTCGTTCCTTGGCTTCACCACCGCCATATACTCGCCGAGAGCTTGAGAAACGCAGGGCGTGACGACTCCCGAGCATGTCGTCATCGTATGGCAGCCAATGAGACTGCTGCATTCGCCGATAAGGACGGCAAAGAACCAATCGCAAAGCAAGACGCGCAAACATGGTAGTTCATGACACGCCCTGCACTTCATAAGCTGTCGGTGACTTCAGTAACGAGTAGCTTGCCGTCGGCAAACCTAATTTGTTTTGAATCTAATTTACATGGTAACGAAAAATGAAACATAATTAAAGACCCAAAATCACGAGGGAACAAAAACTAACGAGATTAGCCGAGTGAACACTTCTAGTCCTATAAATGGCAGTTTGTGGTCACGTGCTTATGTACTGCGAATGCTTAGAAAGCCTGTTTTGCCCGCTTGATTATAAAACGCTTGTGCATCTCTAGCTTCTGGTGTGCGCCCTTGAGCATGCAGCTTGCAGATGGGCCATGAGGTGACGTCATTGTACGATAAAGAAAAGAATTGTGGCGTCGCGCTTTTTTAGGGGATCTTGCACGGTAGCCAAGGGACTTCATTGACATGGCTCGTCAACACTAGAGCCACCAAATAAGTTACGCTTAGAGTATCAGCACTCAAGTCCGAAATCTTCTTTTTTTGGGGGGGACGGGGGGGGGGGGGGGGGCATTGTTATTGTGTCGTTTTACACAGAGCAGTCGCAAGTGGTGATCGCCGGTTCTAAAATACGACTTGCTGAGCTGTGTCAGGAAGCTCGGGAGATATTCTGTTGCCCTGTTGGGGACTGTTTCGACGTTTTTGAAGGACGGAAAACCGTTTCCTGCGATTTCAGGCAAAGCTTCAGAATACTGGCAACAATGCGCCAAGATGGCTGATGGTTGTCGTTACTCCGAAGGGAGGCGTAGCTTATGCTGTGGCTCTAGCTGACATGAAAGAGCAGTATATCAAGACTCTGTACTTTTGGCTCGTTGCTTGAAAGCAAAAAAGATAAAGAATTGGTGATTGATGACGAAAGCTGCCACCATTACGGACATGATGAAGTATACTCTGTGCACTGGAAACGAATGTATGCACTAAGCTAAGCGACCAGGGGTCTCTATGCACGGCGTCGGCTTTTTTGTGCCAAGTTGTCAAGGCTAGGCTAGTTTCAACAGCGTTCGAGACCATCACAGTGCGCTCTGCAAGCACATGGCTTTGCCTTGCGGCTCGTCTGTTTGCACTCGCACAAGTAGTGTTGACAGCGCTGCGGAAACTACGCTAGACTTGACAACGTAGCACGACAGTGTCGACGTAATGTATAGAATGGAGAGTCCATATAAACAGTTCTCTGCAGTGCTACGGAAAGTATGGATGCGGGCGTGCGGTTTAAAAAAGCTTCCTTGCGCGAGTGAGCATTTTGCAGGAAGCGCAAGTGCCTGATCGCTGGCTAGGTAGCGCAAGCCGCCGGCCGACTTAGAGTTTGGCCTTATGCATCCATCCGTTCACCCTGGTGTAGCACCACATTTGACTTCTGAGATGAGCAGGTATGCGACCATGTTGCCTTCAACAGCACAGTTATACAATACCATTTGTAACTCTTCGAAGTGTTTTGATACTAAGCAATACTAGAATGCCTAATTGGGAGTGCGCACTAAATGTGAGCGAGCAAGGATACTGCATACACGGTGACGCGCACGGTTTATACGTAATAGACACAGTCGAACCTTGCTTCCTTGTGCGAGTCTTTTCATTGAACACGACTACGGAAAATAATTAGTGTAATTTTGCCAAAGTTGAAGATCTTGTCTGACACGAACGTCGTTCCCCTTAAATAAATTATGACTAGATATGCGTGAAGCACGACATTCATTGCACGCACCGAAAACGTTTTTTCTCAGGATCGCCCCAATTGGTCCGCCCATCACGTGAAAGCCTGCCGGAGAAAGTTTTCCGACGATTTGGTGTGCGGGTCTCACACCTTGTGACGAGGTACCAAGTTCATTCACTGACAGACCATGGTTCGGTACTGACGAGTGAGTGACGTGATGTAGTGCGATTTCGAAACACTGACGTTTTAAAATGATTTTAAGCTAAAAATTGGGCATTAAAGTTGGCCATCCTTTCTAAATGCACAAGTTAGATGGTAAGTTTGAACTATTTAATGACTCAATTATGATCGGAGTGGCACAACTTGGTGTATTGTTTAGTTGCACCCTTCCGGCCACTCGTAGAAAGAAAACTAAAAAAAACATGCCCTCTTGGCTTTTACCAAGTAAAAAGAGTGAATTGCAGAATGCTTCTACTGCTTACGCTGAACTTGGTGCGTAATGGCAAGTACCAATTCAACTGGTGCTTGCCCGCTCATTCAAGGGTCGGGCATTAAGTGTCTTGAAAACTTTCCAAGTCCAGGCCATAAGCCCATTCGGTGTCAAAACCAGTGCACACTTTAGGTATTGTGGCAGTGTTCAGTGGGTAACTAAAATTTAACCAATCAACCTCAGACACCAAAAAAAAAAAAAAAAGGCTGCTCAAATGGAATTAGAACTTTTCTGAGTACAATAGGAACAGTTCTGGGCGACAAGATGAAACCACTAGATGTGCGTAGTTCAGCTTGTTTGCTATGCAACTCAGTGTTTACATTGTAAACACTGGCTATATTACATTTAAACAGGTTGGGGCATCCTTTTATGGCGAATTCCACCGGTCGGTTTGGATCACTGACCTAAATCAGCAACGAAGCAAGCGATTCGCACAGAGCCGTTGTGCCTCTGACTCCACCCATAGGAAACGACGGCCCACTGCTCGGAGCGGTGCTTCGATCGGGTGACCCAATTTTGTTTCCCTCACAGGATTGAAACCTGTTGCTCTAAATTAAAACGGGTATAATTTGTATTTCTTGCACACACAGCTGAAGCACACAGTCAGGAGGTTCACTGTTCGATCCCCTGCCCAAGAGTCGACACATACGTGCAGAATACATATATCAATTTCTGTGTACGGCTCACATGCAGAGAGCCGAGTTGTAAGGATGAAGTCACCTGGGTTGGCGTTTGGGGAACACGACCAAAAAGTGCAACGAAATGTTTGACATATTTCAAGGCGACACAGAGAAAGAAAACAAGTGATCACACTTACACCAAAAAAAACATAGCTTGGAGTCTTATGATAATTTACCTATTTCAACATCAACACTGCGCAACCTTGTTGCTAAGCACTTATGTGCTCGCTACAGATTGCGATCTTGCTTTGCACGCCATCATAGGCGAGAGTATGCATTTTGCCGGCTTATACTATTTCTTTTGCCTGTTATGGCATAACGTACATATTTGTCTAACCATATGGCACATGACCGTTTTACAAGCGATGATCTGCGAAAGCTTGCCACTACAACTTTATAGCTGGCCAAAACACTAGTGAATGGGCAACACACGTTTGTGCAGTGGTACCCTCGAAGCTGCCCAGAAACTCCACACAAAGATCAAATCGCCGGAACTCCGAAAGTGCCCTTCCCTTTGCCGTCACAACCGTTATGGCTACTGCAGTGCGTTCCATTTTTTTATGCTGTTATCAAGAATACTCCGAAGAATGCCCTGCAGTTGTGCTCTTCGCTACAGCAATCAAAGGAGCTCAACAAAGGCCCTCATTGCAACTCAATTGCAGAAAGAAGTGACAAGCGACCATGCTGCAATGTGTGCGACCAAAAGTGTTGCCTTGGTCAGCCTTCCACGATCGACCGAACACTATATTGTGACTACTTTAGTAGGATCAATTCAGCCTTAACGTACTAAGGGGAATGTCAGACTGTCCACTTTGACGGTGTTTGGTTTAAGAGCGCAATGACCCGCTTCCACCGTGTTTTTTTTACGTGCACCCCCAAACTCTTCTTTTGCAATTGATCGTTTTGGTCGTGACGTCACAGGCAGGGACCACAAGAGGGTGCTGCCAAAACATCTTGTCGCCATATTATCTCTTCCCACAAGCGACAGTGTGGGAGAAAATCGTTTTGCAGGCTTGTCACCTCCACCCGTTGGGCATATTTCTGTTCTGCGCCAATGCCAGCCTGGCGCTGTTGAGACAATAGCGACATGGTATGGACAACTTCTGACAGTGAAAGGAAGCAGCATCTCTTTTTTTCTGTCACAACCCATTACGAATTCTTCAGATGAAATGAGAAGCTTACAGAAGGGGTACGTTGAGTCATTTCAGCCCTCCATCGTAAAAAAAGCTAAATGTGTTGTGCAACTTCCTGCAATTTTCTTTCTGAGGTAAAGTAACGTTTACCTTGAAAGACAATAAAAAGAGGAAGGTTATGCTTAAGAGAAGTCCAGGAAAGATAAAAATATGGGTCATAAAGCATAGGTGCTCGAGTAGCTGTCGCAAAGGGTCTGTAAAATAAATGACTAAGTCTCAACCACCTGGACACTGAACAAGTGTCAGATGTTTTACATAATTTTATTTTGAGTAGCACCTCAATTTGACAATTGCCTGCTGCTAGAAAGCGAGTGCCAGCTCTGTTGCTTTTTTTCCATCAAAATTAGGTATATAATAATTGTTAAAATAACCTCGATAGCTTACCACTAGTTCAGTGTTACAAAACATTACATTTCCTTTACTTCTGTGCAATGCCAAAAAAAAATAAAAAAAAAAATGGCATAGTGTTTATGCACACGTTCAACAAGTCTCTGGTCCGGGCACATGCCAGTAGGCAGACTGACAAACTCTGAACGTTTTTTTCCCCTCCCTTCTGATATTTACATAAATATCCTTCTGGAAAAAGGTGAACTTGAATATAGGCTGAAGAATCATGCACTTTGACAACATATTTAACTGGCTTCTTCGGTGTGAGTGCAGTGTTCGTTTATCAAACAAAAAACTGGGTCGGTTGACTGATTTGTAATGCAATAGCGGTATTCTTCATTTTTGGCACAAAGATAAACAACGCGCTGATTTTAAGAATGTCAGCCTGTCCAATGTTTGCAACTTCCTAGCCAGGAGTACCGGCCACGATGGACCAAATATGGCCTCCATTGCACAAAGTTGCCTGCACGCCCCCCCCCCCCTTCTAATGACTACGGTACTTTCGGAGTTCCAGTGCCTTTGCACAAAGCTTGCTTGTAGCATGACATTTTGCTGGGGAGCTCAATCTCATCTGGACTTATTGCATAGTCTTGTTTTTCCTTTATGTTTGTACAGAAAGCTGCTTTATCTAATTTTTAGAGCGCAGCTCTTAGGCGCCCGTTTCCGGCTTGAGCGGCGTCGCCGTCGGCAAACCGCGCGGTGCATTATGGGAAATGTCCCATAATGCACCGCGCGAGCTCCCCCCCCCCCCCCCGGGGTCACGTGACCCCCCCCCCCCCGAGCAGATTCAAGATTGAGGGGAGGAGGAGGAGGGGTGTACCCTCCCCTGAGTACCCTTCCCTCCTCCTCCTCAAGAGCTGCGCTCCAATTCGGCATTACAGGGAGTTGTAAACGGCTTTCACTTTTTTGTTGTCATTTTCTGGCACTGATCATAGCTGCATGCACTCAAATATGTGCTGCATGTTTCTTCGTGTATTTGTTTCATTTGGAGTGCCAAGAACCGAGCTTTTAGAAACAACTTTCCTAATGCCACACATCAACCACAATAACTAAATGTTACGAACAAGGTAAAAAGAAATAATCAACTCTGCTTGCATAGGACTGCTGATAACAAGAAAAAGATAAGAACACACCATGTACTGTCACCCGGTTTTCGTCAAAGGATAGCGCAAGATAAGTATAAGGAAACATAAGGATTACTCATTCAATTTTAAGAAGGGAAGTTTCTGAATACCATGAAATGTCAGGATTAATTGAAGATAGCAAGATGTTTAGTGGCAACATTCAAAATGTCTATCTTGAACAGATTTCTTCATCATTATCTAAAATATGACAAACAATTTGTTAGTTAATTCATACAACGCTCCAAATAAACTACTATATGGTCGACTAAGAGGAACCCCAATTAAACTGGGGCAGCATTTTGGTATCCCTCAAATTTTACAGTATTCAATTAGTGTCACACATTCTATATGCTCTTGTCTTCCTTTGTAAGGTTAACAAAGGCACTTTAATGAATTTCATAAAACAAACATTCCATGCACTGTTCTTGGCACACTATGGCCTCCGTCGCTGCTGCACAAAGAAACACCAAATTATTCATCCCCTGCACAAACAGCCCATTTTGGAACACTCGTATTAACAGCCAATTTTTATGGTTTTTGGTTTGGATAACAGTGTGACACACACAAGAGATTCTAGGTCTGCAGCCATACTGCCCCAGCCAAATTTCTAATACTCAACAAAGAAAGGTGCCACATCTTGAACTAAGCATACAGAGACCCCTAGAAGCAATCCTCTGGGATCATATAAAAGCAACATGGAGCTTTGATTTGCCCTGAGCAATGGGACATTTGAAGGTGTCCATTATGTAAGATCTTCAGTCCATATTCCGGTTTCAGATACTGGCCTACCCCAGGGAAAGGGGAGCCAAGTCATGGGATAAAAATAAATTGAACCAGGAGAAGTGCTGGCTTGCAACAGCAGTCGAGAACACCGATAGACGTGGGTGCTTCACGTTGCAAACGTCCCGTTCAAGACGAAGGTTGGCGTCGAACGACGCAGAAGCATCCTGTCCTGAGGCAGCGAGTGACAGCCGCCCGAATTCGAGAGTACCAGGGTCCCGCTGCTTTTTTCAGAGCTGAAGTTTCTGTAATCCGGGGTTGTTTTGTGTGAAGTTAACAAGACACGAGAAAGGTTTGTCATTGTTCTGGTGCAAATCAATGAAAACTTCTTTGAGCCAGAGATGTGACACAGAGCAGCGTCTCTGCCTTCTCAGTCACCGATACAAAACAGTGATCTGAACACTGAAATGGTCTTCGGAAGTTTTGAATGCGAGTAGACGCTATAGTATAGGCGACAGGTGAAGAGTGAAGTGGAATCTCCTCCCAACTCTCTCCACTTTAGTAGAGTGAATGCTGGAGAAGAGGCTACCTCCTCTCAAGCGTTCACTCTACTGAGGTGAAAAGAGGTGGGAGGAGCTTCCACTTCACTCTTCACCTGTCGCCTACTAGAGAGACAAACGGAAAACATGACGAACATAAAAAGATCCCAACAATGTAAAACCAAATGTGCTTTCCTGCTCCTTGTCATGCTTCTAGAATTATGGCCCACCATCAATGTTGCTTTCATATAGTAGTTATGAACTATATATTATGGAACATAACATTAAGAATGCTATGCAAACCTGTAAGCTTGTGTTTGTGATTTTTGTAAAAAAGAAAAAAAAAAACAGTGATGTACTCTTAGAACTTTTGGCACAGTTGTGCAATAACAGAACATCTATGTTACTTTATGCAGTTTAAAGGCCATAGTGATGTATAGTGCTGCAAAGCTGATAATGTAGAGCAACATTTGACCATTGAAATAGATGCCCATTATTGTGCGAGACAAAGAGACTGAAGGGTTCATTAGGTACCTAACAGACACAACAGGTGGTTTAGAGACACTAGGGCATAGACTGATTGACAGAAAAATTAAACTGACCAACGGCAGGAACATTATACAATTTGAGATTGGGGGAGGGGGGGGGGGGGGGAGAAGATCCTGGCTACCTGACCAATTGTTATGTGCTGCAGGAGAAAAAATTCTTGTAAGTCCTTAGATTGAAAGCCAATGTTTTGCTACAAAGCTCAAAGAAATGCTCGGTGCTTTCCTGGGGCTCTATTTCATGTCTTACTCATAGTAGGTAGTTTCATAAACAAGCCAAAAATGTGGATTGTTCCAATGTTATTCGTCCACCGAAAATGTTTGCACATTACAATGTAAAAGGAACACTGCTTCCCCCCACATACCTGAAATAAGTTCTTCCGCCCTGCCAGGAGCCCTCTGCAGGAAACAGAAAAAAGAATTGCAAGTCATCTTTGAGACAGACAACTGCGACAATTGACACAGAACCACTGTTTTAGAAGATGATACTATTAGAGATATTAAACTTGAATCTAAACATTCAACAAAAGGTAGTCTATAGAAACTAGAAATAAAGGACGAGTTGCAAGATCAATCAAGTCGGCCTTAACATGCTGAGACCGTAATATTTTAGGGCTGGGCTGACAGTCTTCCTTTATTTATATCGCAGATTATGATGGGAAAACAGCACAACAATCAGAGGCTGTGTATGTGTCCTTTTTATGTGTCTCTTGTTTTCTCTTTCCTTTGGCCTCTGGTTAAGAGGGGCACTAAACCACCTTCTGCGACAGTCTATTTATGCTCATAACCCAATCGATGGGCTCTAAGCATCCTAAAAAGCCACACATTACATTCAAGCGTGGCCAATTTCTCTATTAAAATCGGTTTCAAGGATCGATTGCCTCGGAGCTATTGCAGACACCAGAGGGCACCATCGGATGAGAAGGACTTCACCTTACAACAGATAGCAGACAACACTACGAGCTATCGAAGCCAGTCTAATGCCGTGCGAATGTCATCATGACCTTCAAGAGAGAATTCACAGTAATGTGTAGCAGATAGTCATGTGATATGTTTGCAGCCCCAAACTGACTGGGATGGCTCGCAGCATTCGCTGTTGTCGCTCATAATGTGAAACGAAGTATGTAGAAAACAATCTGTCACAGTGGTCTAGGGAAGCAATACTGGAGTTGTAATGAAGTCAACTCTGACACAATTAAGATTGCAAAACGAAAATTAGATATTGCTGATTGACATCTAAATTTCCTGGAGATTTTGTGCATGTGACTACTATCTGCTCCAAGCTGAACTCACCTGTACCTAATTGGAAAATGTTACTGGAGCCGCATATTATATGTACTGGAGGAATTTTTGGGATAATAACCGATTAACGAGATCTCTCCTTCTAAAGTCCTCATTGTGGTTGGAACCTATAAAGCAGCCGTCCTTACCTCTTGAGCAAGTAGTGCAGCTTGTTCGAGGATGCCCTTGATGTATGCGACTGCGAAATCCCGCAGTTCAGGATCATTCTTCAGGTCAGCTATCTGGAAAACACAAGGTCAGCACAATCAGAGTGATTCTACTTACTATTCGTGGTGCCCGATTTTGGAAACAAAGTTCCTCTAGCAAGAATACAATAGAAGAGATTTATGAATACTTTCCTAACAGGGTGCCAGATCATTAAACTGCAAAGTTAGTAATTTGAAGTAGCACTATTTTTTACTGACAAGGTCTCTCTTCTGAATAAACAACTCTCAATTACTGCATGCTGAAAGCCATAGAAAAAAACTCGTGGAGCCCTAAAGTTTTTCATGAAATGCTTTTAAAATTTTAAGAACAGATGGAGTATGTCGCTCAAGACATGATTAGTGATTAACAGAAAAAATTCTCAGTTTCTTGCCATGTCAATTGTGAATGAAGTGCGGTGACAGCTAAACTGAGTGGCGTTCATCTGATGTTACGGGGCGACATGACATCAAATGACACTAAATTCCGAAAAAATATTTACCAGAGCGCTAAATATAGCTTAAAAATATTGTGACTTTATATGACGTCACAATCACAAACTGTGATTCCCCGAAAAAAAAAAAAAAAAAAAGAAGAAAGCATAGGGAGAAGACGTATGTGGGCTCGGTCCATATCATGTGAACAAACGACGTTTTAGTAAACAGCGGTCATTTGAGCGAATCGACGTTGTAGCGAATGACATATCATTGGGGCGCATGTCAATTTCCACCTGCCCCCCTTCAATTCACGCCGCTTCGCGGCGACAGTCTGCGGCGGCTCATTACAAAAACGCTAACCCACCTGGTCAACCCGCACACGCCGCTTCGCGGCGGCCGACCATTCGTGGGCGGGATTTCGTTCGCTAAAACGTTGTTTGCCCGAAGTGCCACCCCCTTGGGGATAGGCCAATCGCAGCGTGGCGCTGTCCAATCGTAGAGTTCGGCGATCTCGCCGACTTTGTAACTCTATTCTCTTTGCATTTACCTTCATTCTGCTAATACAAAAATGGTTAATTTTTTCCTATTTAGGGATAATTGCAATATCCCACTTCCTGCTTCAGTGCTCCGAATAACATGAGGCAGGGACACTTCTCAGCCTTCGGTCGATTAATCAGGCTGCTTTTAAACAGTGCGAGATGCACATAAAGCGGCGAGGCACCTTCAGAAAGGCACATTTGATGCTCACATCTCGACAGTCATTTCCCTGCTTTCTGCGTGGGAGGGCGTCCAGGCTCGCTTCACTGGTGCTCTCACTGTCCTCCGAAGAGTGGTCGTCCTGCAGAATCACCTTCTTCTTCTTGAAGTTGGGCTCCGGTGCAATGTATGTCACCTCCTCCTCCGGGCTCGGCGTCCGAGAGCCCACCAGGTCGATCTGGATCTCGGGCGGCGTCTGCACGCCACGCACAAAAGAGAATAATAAGTTCTATAGGGTGTTTCAAAGTGCAATTTAAACGTTAAAAAGAAATGCCATGTATAGGTAAATCATTTAAATGGATGAGGCGTGCCTTGGCGGGTCCCGCGCTGAGGTCGGGTATCCTCCGCGGGGGCGGCATGTCCTCCTCCTCCTCCTCCTCTTCCTCGATGCAGGACTGCTGCCTCTGGGCGACCTCCTTGGCTCTGTAGATGAGGTCACTCACAAACTGGCTGGCCACCTCCCGTATCTCGGAGCTGTCGCTGTTCACGTGCTTGCGGTGCAGCGGCTGAGATTCTCCCTAGGTAAACGTAGTAAGCATATGTGCAACTGTTGATTGAGTTACATCCAGTTGAGGAGAAGAAACGGAAAAGAGCAGCCCACAGGAGCTCGCAGAATAACTGGAGCTCGAACGAATAACACGGGTTGTCATGTCCCAGCATATTAACAGGTTGTTGGTCTTATGACAAAAGAATGTTACAAAACAATGCCTAAATGTGAGGGGCGCAATGTTTCAAAACAAACTCTCTTTCTTCTTCAGTGACAACTGTGACCGTTGGCCAACCCAACCAGACGGAATTCTGTCGAATATGCTTACGCTGAAGTACTGTTATATGCATGCCTGGATGCGATTTTGATGTGCTGTGTTGTAGTTGTGTCAACCACAAAATTGTCTAATGATGGTATAATTCGTCAAAGACCTATTTCCCCTAGTAAAAAGAAAGACAGACATATCTTTTTTGCCATTAGAAGAGGAGGCTGCAGGCAGAACTAATTTAGGGAAATTGATGTGTACATAACACAGCTTGATTTCATGTGGGATGTAGCCTGCATAGAGTATACTCTTCACCGAATAATGTTTCACCCGACGAAGCGCTCGCAATTTAGGTCTTGTCACTTCCACAAGACGAGAAAAAATTGTGATGCCATTGCGATATGATTATAAATTAATACAAGTGAAATAAATATATTTATTGAATTCAGAAGATACACACAGAGCTATGTGGTGCCATGGCATACACAGCTCCTCCGCTAGCCACAGAGAAGCCGCTTATGCATGGGCGTACCAACCGGGGGGAAGGGGGGGTGCTTGCACCCCCCAGTTCTCAGGGTGGGGGGGGGGGGGGGGGGGGCAAGCCATGTGTTTGCCCCCCCCCCCCCCCCCCCCCTGAAACAGCCGCCACTGGGCAAGGCAAACAGCGGCCGGCGGCGCCCAAGGTGTACCAAGGGCACCGCCCCCCCGCCCTGGGGGGAGGGGGTCTGGTTTGCCCTCCTACTCAAAAACAAGTTGGTACGCCACTGTGCTTATGCCATGCCATATATCCAGATAGTGCTACTGCGCTGGTGTACCTACGGCATAGCAGTATAACCATGACCGGTTATTTTGGTAGGGAACATAAAAGGAAGATAACAGCTAATTTGACGACAAATGTTAATGACATGGTTAACTTCACTTATTCCGGAATTGATTACACAACATAAATATAGGGAGTATTTTGACAGTAGGCATTAAAGAAGTAACTACCTTTCTGCAGACTACGAGCTAGAACATAGTGCGATGAGCTGTTCACCAATGTAAAGACACCCAGGAAGAGTAAGAAGGATGTCTTCAGTACCTGAGCGAAGTGTCCGTTGGGTTGTTCGTCTGGCTCCTTTGACACGTCTTCATCTGGGAATCAGAAAACAAAGACCATGAAATCAAATGTTGATTAAGAACTATACACCGTTTGGTTAAATAGGTGTGACATTTTAAAGAAGAAGAAGGAAAGGACACAATCACCGACAAGTTGGCCTTCCATTAACTGCAATAAAACTTATTTTACAATGATTTTTTGTTAATAAAAAAGGGGTCACAATTGCATAAATACCATCTTCACTGCAAGGGCATAGCCAGAGACAGGAAGGGGGGGGGGGGGGGGGGGGGGTGTTCATGTCCTCCCCCCCCCTCCTTTTAAATGCTGGAAAGGGAGGAGGGAGGGGAGGCTTTTCCTCTCCAAGTCACGGAGGTCCCAACAATTAATCTTATCCCCCCCCCCCCCCTCCACGAAAAAACAAAATTAAAGGAAGAAGAAAAGCCTTGTTAAACCATTGCTTCATTGCGTGTTCGTCGGGTTCGGCAGATCGGTAGGGCGGTAATCGGCGCAATCCGTCGGTTAAATAACTAAAATCTGTTCATTAACTTCTAATTTAATGAAAATATGGATCACGTCTAAGTTGCAGTTATACAATCAATTTTGCAGCTAAACTATATTATACAATTTTAGAAGAGGCAGCAGGCTGTGAGGTAGTTTTCGATAAGGGGTGTGAGTACCGTTCGATTCTGAAGCTGTGCTCAGAAAAAGCGCCCACCTGTAGTGATGTGCACGACTGGTGACTGCCTCATCCATAAGATCGTCATTAAAAAAAGTAAATTACCATATTTTAGAAACTAATCAAAACGGTTATCACCTTGTAACAATTTTAATAAAAGAACACTACGGTATTAAAGTAATAGATAAAATTACCCTCAGTTTTAGACCAGGGTTATTCAATCAGACAAAAAGAACTGTAAAAAAAATAATAAATACAACTCATTATATGGTAATGCACCTACATGTAGTCACAAATACATTGTATTAAAAATTTAAAAAAAAAATAAAAGCGTACGCCTTGTGGTACGCGCCTCAAACCAAAACCAAAACTATTCTCCAAAAAAGCCAAGTACGAAACTACGCCTCCGAGACAAACACCAACGCCGACTCAACACGAGCGGCCATTTTGTTTTTTTCTCCTTTTCGGCTTCTGCCACGGAGCGGAGGGAGGCAGCGAAATTTCGATGACGCGCAGCAAGGCGGTTCCGGACCGCTGGCTCGATTACCACACGGTGGGCGGCATCATACCAGGCACACGCTTCATCTCCTTCAAGGTACCCCTCCAAGAATCCATCTGCAGCAGGCTTCCCCCCGAAGCCCGCTTCACGCCGAGCGACCTACTCCAGCGAGTCTACGGGCTAGGCCTAATCATCGACCTAACGTGCACGAACCGCTACTACGACCGCGATTTTATCCTACGGAACGGCATCTACCACGCCAAAATCGTTTGCGCGGGGCAGCAGATACCGCACGCCGGCGTCGTGGGCGAGTTTTTTCGAAACCGTCGACCGCTTCTAATGGATCCCCGCAATAACGGCAAGCTTATCGGCGTTCATTGCACCCACGGTGTCAACAGGACCGGATATCTCGTGTGCCGATACATGATCGAAAGGCTGGGTGTGCCGCCCGACGATGCCATCAGGGAGTTTGAATGTGCGCGTGGACACCGCTTCGATAGGGATGAATACGTTCGAGATCTGCGAGTGCCCAGAAATGTGCCGTGGACGAATCATACGGAGCAGGGCGCGGGTTACGCTTACGGGACGCATTGGACCGACGCTGGCCAGAACCTGATGCCCCCCGTAGCACCGCTTACGGCGATGCCAGCCACGTACGAAGCTCCCCTGCCACCTCTACAACCGATACCGCCCATTTATGGGTCGGCGGTAGACTACAGATACTGGCAAGGATGTACCCCGAAATTGGAATGAATTTGTAAAAAACGACGCCATGAACTATTTCTGTTTTATCGCTGACAAATCTAGGTGAAGCTGAAATAAAAGATACTTGTGTTTGCCTGTCACGGAAGTGCGGGCATTCTTCAGCACTGTTTTTGGAAATATCAGCTGTTTCACTGCCATATTTGTTGTCAAAATAAATAGAGGCAATATTTTGACGTCCGTGACGTCGCTTTTTAGAAGACGCGAAAATGTTTTCACGTTTTATGTCGAAAGAAACAACCAAATCGGTTGTTTCTTTATTGTGACGTCTCCCGTGAAGATGATTGCTTCGACGTCTCGATAAAATCTAATGTTTATTTTAACGTCCCCCAAGGGGTGGACATTTATTACTTCGAGGGGAGTGTGCAGTCTTCTGTCAAACAAGAAAACCGCACATGTTTCGACCGTGAATCTACCACATATCTTTAAAAATCGACTGAAAATCTTGCCTAGAACTAATTCCTATGAAAAGGAAGTATTATTAGATGAGTAACGTGTCACGTACTTGTATATTAAGAAAGGAAAGGCCCCGATAAGATGGGTTAGGTCAAACGTAAGGCAACATGCCAAGTTAAACGCCGACTACAGTATTTGCTTGAATAACACTCTTTTCCTGTACTGTCATTCAAAATTAAGGATCGAGCTATAATTATAACCAAGCAAAACAATAGTGATTGATTGACTGATTGTGTTTAGTTGGTGAGTTTTCTGCCCATTGCATAATTTCGGGAACATCGACTCAACCGAGGTGCTCAGACAGGTCAGCCGCTTCTCCTAGCACACCTGTGCATAGCAGTGAAGCTCGCCACGCGCACCGATGCGAAGCGGTGAAGCGTCACGCCAGAGCGCTGGTGCAAAGCAGTGAAGCTTGACGCCTTAAATCGGAGAATTCTGAAGAGATTCGGAGATATTAGAAAAACTTTTATCATGATGTTTTACAGTGCGTTTTTAGCACCTCACCGATTGGAATATGAACTGATGCACACATTTAAAATTCCCCTTCGTTTTTGAGTTTGTCAATATTGATAAACGTGACTAAAGCATGAGACTATGCAAAAAAAAAAAAGAGAAAAATAATAAAAATATACAGTCGTGCGTGAATCCACAGTGGAGTCCCAGCGATAGCAGCGACACCTTATCGAGCCCTTGTCCAGTGGAGTGGCTAGGCCATCCGAACCAGAGTGCCGAACCGAAATTTTTATTGGTTCGGTTCGGGTTCGGGTTCACGGCTTTCGGTTCAGTTCCGGGAAGCAGAAATAGCGGTTCAAATCGGTTAAACGGTTTGAACTGCTAAATTGAGAATATATTTTCCGCATTGTTTTGGCAATACTCGCTACTTCCGCCGTGAAATAAGTAACTATATAGTTGTTTTATCGTTCGCACAAAGCAATCTTTATTTTCAAACACCAAAAATATGAATTTGCTTTATTTAATTTTGACGCAACAGTAAAAGAAAATCTATATTAACATACAAAACGCCGTGTTCATACGACTCAACATCTATTTGCTTACCTCGGTCACACATATTTTACCTGAATCGAATGGTTGTCACAATGTGTGGTATAGGCCGCTAAAATACCCGTGATTGGTACAACTTTGCATCGCAGTATGAAAAGTTGAATCGCATTTGTGCTCTTGAACTGAGGAATTCATTAGGGTGCATACAATCGTGGAATGGGCGCCTCATCGCGATGTATTTCGTGAAATATAGTTTACGAAATCTATTTCACAGGATAGTATATGCTGATGACGCAACTGAGCTAAATGTAAGAATATTTTCAAAATGTCACAAAAGTTTTAGGACAAGCCCTTTCAGTCTACATTTGACGGAGACACTGAGCGACTATCGACAGCACTGTGGTGCAGGCGAAGAGTCATGCAGAAAAGACTCCGATACACGGTGGCGCAAAAAGAAATACGCATAAATGTAATGATATTCATAATTGCACATAAATAGCGCGAATAACCGTCAAAGGTTCTTACATAAATCAGATCTGGGCATAGACTGGTATGAGCTCAAAACTTCGCGAAATACTGTCTCGGGAGGCTATGTTATATTCGGTTTTACGTGCACTTGTTTTGTGGCATTCACGTTTTAACTCTGTCCTTCATCACTCATGCTGCGCTCTGGCATTTTATTAGGCTGCCACATATCATCGCGAAGCTGCTATGAACAGGTTTTTTTTTTTCTTGTTCTTTTATTAGGTACAGATGTTTCTAAAAAAAGAAGCTGTGAAAAGCCACACAAATGCGGTCTCCGCGAGTGAGTTGTACGGCCAGGCGGACATTTTGTTTAAGAGAAAATCCAACTAATAGATGAATAACTAACGAACATTCACTAATTACGTTTTTAATTGAACGTCTTAGGGCATATGTTTATATTGAAGAAATTGAGGCAATCAATGTTGAAGGCCTGCCCAGTTCTAAGAAATCCTGGATCAAGCACGCAGTTCAAGTTATTCGTTGTCAAATTTTCTCATGAAGATCTGTCGATACCGAAACTAAACGCCCGATGCCCGCTTGAAGGACAACCCTGCTTTGTCGCCGGAAGGTCACGTGTTAATTACAAAATTTGCGCCACAGCGCGTCGAAACATTTACTTTTTGTTAATAGTTTATGCTCAGGTTCTTTTTTTTTTTTCTTTAACCTGACTTTCACCCATGATTCCAATGTTTTCCAGTGATATTGCGCAGCGAAGCAAAGCAACTTGCAGCGGCCAATAAGGTGGCATATCACTTTAGTTCGCCAGCTACGGATGACAAACGCGCCAGGTGCGCATCCACAATTGGCCCTCTCTCCCTCCCCCATCTTATTCATAACGCTCAAGAAGAAGACACCGACTACAACCAGTTACAACCAGCTCCGTCGCGCTGTGACGCAAATGTCGTCATTAACACGTGACCCTCCGGCGTCAAACGAGGGTTGTCCTTCCGGCGGGCATCGCGCGTTTGGTTTCGGTATCGACAGATTTCCAGAACAATATTTGTCAATGAAGAACTCATAATTCGTTTATTTCCATCTACATTGATGATGGAGCTCGAGAGAAAAGGCTGTGAAATACAGCTTGACAAGGCCCTCGACCCCCTACATAGGCACAACAGCAGAGGTACGGAACAAAATGCTACTTCATGCGTAAGTACAAAACGGGTGGATACTATACGCACACCACACACAAATAAAAAAAAAAAAAGATTGAATAATCCTGGAAATATTAAACCGCCAGATCACTGGTATTTTACCTATCTATGTTTACACAATATTCTCTTAGTTGCTTAAATGACATCCTAACCAGATCCAACTCACTAGCATCAAACTGGTTGAGCAATTTAGGCAGCGTATATCTACTTATCTGAGAGTCGTAATTTGTCCTCCGCGCTACCATTTTCCAATGTTCTGCGTGACGAGGGAGTAAACCGGTTCCTTTACAGATGTTCCAAATTTGTAAGAAAACGCGTGTTTCTGTAGCTTTCCAATTTGAATGTATTGCTAAGTCTATAGTTGTATATATTAATAATGCGAAGAGCCGCAAACAGACCAGCTGTGTGAGAGTCAATCGGGACGCCACCGATAGACCTCAACACCCTTTTTTGTAATAGAAGTATTTTCTCAAGATTGAATAATGTAGCTGAGCCCCAGACGGAGATGGCAGTAATTTAAGTGGGAATAAAACAGTTAATTATAGATTAGCAACTTCACATTCTTTGGAAAAATTGATCGATGACGGTATATCAATCCAGCTATTCGTGACAGTTTAGGGATTATAAAATTAATGTGATTGTCCCAGGACATATTTTCAAAAAAAATTACTCCCAGTGCCCTGAAATGACTCAGAATTTCAATTGGAGTGAATCTAGAGTGATATCTCGCGTTAGTCTGACCGATTTACCTGCGAAAAAGTACATCTTTCGTTTTGTTTATGTTTATTTGTAATGAGTTCTCCCGACTCCAAATTTCCAGTTTGGACAACGTCAGATTTGCGGTGTCTACTAGCACATCGCAGTCCTCTCCCGAAATAAGTATTGTTGTATCGCCGGCATAGTTTACAAATTTGACATTTGGGTTAATGTTTACGACGTCATTTACATATAGGTTCAAAAGGAGGGGACCTCATGTATTGTCCTGAGGAACACCACGAAGTATTGGTTTCACTGAGGAAGAATTCCCATTTAGACAAACATACTGGGCTCGATGCTCCAGGTAAGACTTAAAAATTTGTGACACGTGTCCCCGAATGCCATAAATGTAAAGTTGTTTTAGTAAAATCTCGTGATCAAGGCAACCAAACGCTTTCGTAAAATCCACAAAAACTCCCAAAACCGTGTTTCTTTCTTCGAAACTTTGCAAGATAAACTCTTTCTGCACAAGTAAAGCGTCCTCCGTTGAACGATGTTTCCTAAAACCAAATTGCCAATCTGTAATCAGTTTGGATTTATTTATGAAATTTGTCAAGCGGATATAAAGCACTTTTTCCAGCGCTTTTGAAAAGACCGGTAGTATTGATATGGGTCTGTAGTTTCCCATTTCATTCCTGCCTCCTTTTTTTATATATATAAAACCGAAACTTTAGCTATTTGCATGCGCTTTGGGACTGCACTGGTTACTAAAGCCAGGTTAAAAATATGACTTAGTATTGGAGCTATCAAATCAACAACATACTTCACTGGTCTCATCTGGATTCCATCGGCATCACAGCTTCCGCTATTGTTTTGATTGCAGGATAAGAGAAATTACCTCAGATTCACTAATTGGTTCAAGAAATATTGAGGCGTCGTTCCTCGCATCCCAAAAAACTAGAGTTAAAGTTATGTTTGGTGCTCGTTATACTCACAAAATGGTCATTGAAAGCGTTAGACAATAAACAACCTGTCAGTATTACACTATCACACTCTATTTGTTCGATAGAGCTTCTTGGTTGGGTTGCGACCTAAAATTAAGTTTATCTGTTTCCACACAATATCCACACGTCCGTTTGTAGACTCAAAAACGTCAGAATGATAACGAGTTCTGGCGCGTTGAATCTCTTTTGTCAAAGCATTGCGATACGACTTAAATACCCTGAGATTATCTAGGTTTCTGTTCTTCACAAACTTATTATACAATGTATCTTTCGTGCGAATTGTACGCAGCAAATCCGGCGTTATCCGTGGTTTTCGAATACGTCTGGATTTTCTATGTGATTTGAACGGAAAATGGGTCTTGTAGGGTACTAAAGTGATTTATAAAAGTGTTATAGACCTTTTCCGCTTACTCTCCTCCCCGACCGCCAAGTAGGCATATTCGGTATGGGCGACGAAAAAATATTAAAACGTTTCAACCTGCAAATAGTAAAAAAATAGAGGGGAGAGAAAACGAGAATGGGTGACGGTTACGCTTTTCTCCTAAATGCATTCTATTGGCGTGGCAACGGCAAAACAATGTTTTCGCCCATACTGGAAGTGACGACAATTCAAGATCGCGGCGCCCTCGCCAAATACTTCGATCCAATCACTGTTGGTAACATCCTGACGAAACGCATCCAACCGATCAAGAGTAATGCTTTGAAATAATATAGGGTGTGTTTTGCTTCTGTTTTGAGATATATTCTTGATACTCAGAAATACTGGGAGATGATCGCTCAGATCACAGGCAATGACTCCGCTTTTTATGTCGCTAACTAGATGATTGACCATAAATAGGTCTAGTGTAGTTTCTGTATGCAAAGTAACCCTGGTTGGTCTACTAATGGTAGTTTTACAACCGTTCGTATTTATAAGTGACATCATATCTCTTTTTACTTTCGTGTCTGTACTCATATCGATGTTAAAGTTACCACCACAGATGAGATTATATTTACCTTGATAAATACCAAAAAAGCATCAAAGAACTTAAAAAACGACTCAACATTACGGTCAGGAGGGCGGTAAGCTACAGCAAAAATATTTTGGTTGTTACGTATGCACACCATTCCATAATCATGAGTAATGCAACAGCAGTTATCCAGCAGTTCACAGATTATATCTTCTTTCATTAGGATTGTCACTCCTCCTCCCCGTTTGGCAACGCGGTTTAAGTAGTAAGAACGGTACAGGGGTAAACGGAAGTACGTCCGACTCATCCGTATACCCACTGCATGCTCGATCCATGATTTTTAAAACTGGGCTGGCCTTGAACATTGATTGCCTCCACTTCTTTACTAGAAACATGCAGCCGAAAACGTATAATTTTAGAAGTAATTAGCGAATTTTCGTTAACTTCTTGTTTATTAGATGCACTCTCTTGAACATAATGTCTGCCTGGCCGTATAACTCTTTTACGCAGACCGCAATTGTAAAGCTTTCACGTTGTTTTTGTTGTTGTTTTTTTGTTAAATTTGTATTTTATTTAAAAAAATTTACTGCAGAACTTTACAATTTCGACATATACTTTTGCTATTGTTGCGAACATTCTATTCCACCAGGAAACTGAGCTGTTTAACATTGTTTGCTCGTGACATTACTTCACTATATAGTGGTGGTCATTGCGATTTGTTCTTGCTGAGAAAATCAGATCCGGTGATGCCAAATGCACGCAGCTGAAGGTTCATGCTCAGTGCCAAGCATGTATTTGACAGACAGAAAATTATTCTTTGCTTGGTGCAGCGTCCTGAGAAACGGCGAAATCGTCTGGTACCAAGAGAGCGCGATTTCTAACAAGAGTCTTTTTGCAAACCAAGTGGTTCCCGGAGTCGCGCTTTCTGTGCTGAACATGCGCGGCGGTATTCACACGGGGGAGAAATATGCGCAGGAATGGGCGTGACGTTCACAGCGGGCGCAATTTCCTCCTCAGCTTCGTCATTTACTCCGACGAGGCGTCGGAGGGAGAGAGATGTGAGCCTACCAAGTCCAATTGAGCGGTTTCCATAATTGACACCACGGCAGACGAATTTGGCGAGCTCTTCATTCGACACCAAAAAGTATATAACGACTGTACATTATTGAAAACAAACTGATCCGCCGCCAAACCAGGATTGTTTGTGCGGCCCGAGCGTCCCTTTTTGGGGAAGTGCTTGTGTGACCGGGAGGGAGGCGGGGGGTGGTTGGGGGGGGGGGGGGGGGAGGGGGGGCGGTGGAGAAGTAGAGCGAGTCGCGAGCCGCACTTTAACACACGAAGAGCCGCATGCGGCTCGCGAGCCACAGTTTGGCACCCCTGGTCTAAACCATAGAAAACGGCACGTGACCAAGGAGAAGAGAGTGAGCGCGACTCAAACCGGCCACTTCTCGATCGGCGGTTTTCGGGCGGAAAGAAAACGAATTTCGAGCTGCAAATTGGGTTCTCGGTAGTTGGGCTCGCATATGTCATGTACAAGTAAAAACCTTGGCGAGCATAAATACCTCAGTGTCCCTTTAAAGGGGCCCTGCAATTCTATTTAAGCGTCTACCTTTTTTGCGGTTTCCACATCTTTTGTGGTTCGGGCAACTCAGCGGGCACGGAGAGAGTAACTAAATAGCAGTGCGTTGTATTTTAACCGGACGACGCGGAAACCTCCTTGTGGAAGTTTGTGTTTGTCCGTCCCTTCCTGCCTTTTTTTTTCCTCAAGTTTAATTAAACTCCTTCTCCTAAGGGGGCGCCCCGTGGTGCCGAACGCGCGCGGCATGTGTCGAAATCGTGACGTTGTCGGTCCTGGTCAGCTCCTGCCGCTGATTGTTAGATCGCGCATCTCCGCTTGTTCGCTGCAGCGCGAGTGCGGCCACCGGACGGCCATCTTGCATGCAGTTTTTTTTTTTTTTTTTTGCTAGCGTTGCAGAGGCTGGCGGCAGCGTGCTAAAGACACGTTTTCTACTAGTTCGTTGTCATTCGCCAAAGACGTTCTTTAAGATCCTATGTGAGCCGTGATACTTGCCGTTGAGAACACGTGGACATTTTTTTCGAAAGCACAGTGCCGCAGGAAAAGGGCACAACTCGTCGAAAGTAAGTTTCGCCGGTCTCGCGGCGTGTTCAAAGCTTCCTTGGCACGCTAAAGTGCTGTGTCTCTGTGCCTTCACACGCTTGGATTTTGCGTGGCTTTCTGCGTGGTTTCGAAGATGGGATGCCTCAGATCGCGGCTTCGGGAATTTATCTGCCGTTTGGCGCGGCTGATGACGTCGGCTCGCTTTATGGGACAGTTAATGCTTTCCCATTAAAAGGTCTCAAGGTACACCTAAGTACTTCTTATGAGTTGTGAATGCGAAAGCATGAATAGAGAGTTTTCGTAGATCGTTTTCGCCGTCCCACAACTTCCTCCGCAACCCGCTACGATACCCGGAACTCTAGAGACAAGGCTATCGGCGCGCAGGCGCAGTAGTAACTTCTTCGTTGCGGAGGGCTTAGCGGAGGGGGAAACGCGGCCTACGAAAACTCCCTAATGTCGTTCTTCGCGCAGCGGCCGCTTCTAATCCACTCGGCACCAAGGCTGTTTCTGGTCCTCTCGGCGCCTCGGCCGTTTCTGCTCCGGCGCGAGCACGCAGTTTCATGGGGTAGCGCTAATTGAAACTGACGCGCGTCGGCTTCATATCATTGCCGTTTAGCGTGGTGTTTTGTGTGGTTTCAAATCCGGCGAAAAGAATTGACTCGTAATTTTAACGGGCTTCGCACCGCGGTGATTTGGTTCGAGTAAGAGCTTGTTTATTATCCGGGTGCCAGAGCCCGAAGCTCGCTGCCTCGTTAGTCTCTGTCCGTAGAACGTCGGAACCCGCCCCTGATCGACCGAAATGTCAGATTTTTTACACGATAGCCACGATAACTATTGAAAGCTTTCAACACCGTGCATGACCCACGGTAGCCACGTGAACTATTGAAAGCTTTCGACACCTATGCATGACCACCACGAAGGCCAATAGACACGTCGTTAGCTTGATTGCGTAGCCAACGCACTACCGCGGAGCGGACAGGGTACCTGCGCTAGCTCGACCTGTAACGTTTACTACTAATAAAATAAATAAAGGGAACCTACTCAAGGAATAAAGTGTACGTACCAGACGATGCAGAGGTAATCCATACGGCGTTTATTTGAGCCTAATGTCAAACAAACAGTACACTCGATCGACGTGCGAGTGACGAGAGGAGAGTCCGCCACCAACGAAGCCACGACCGGCTATCACCGAACACATTCCCCCACACCACTGACCACCCCACCGCTCACAACTTCGAAAATGAAAAGAGCGAACGAGGGGGGAAAACTGGCCCTCTATCCCGAAAACAAGGTCAGCTATTCATGCAAGAAGGGTCCACTTCGAAGAAAAGGTCGGGGGCATCCTGTTCTGAGTCAGCAAGGCGCACCTAGCTGGGCTTTGCGTGGCTTTGGCTTTGCTTGTGGGCGAAGTCGAGGGAATCACAGGCGAGTTTGGCGGGTCCATGCTTCTTTTTTCGCTGCCTGAACTCGTGACGCGCGCGAACATCCCGGAAAAAAAATCTTCAGAGTGCCAAAATAGCAAAAGTTTGGCTTTGGATCGTGCATTAAAGTGGATTTTGGATTGTAAAACAGGGTTGCCAAACGCAAGTCTCAAAAGATCACGCGTGATCGCCGAGAAACCGCCAACTACCGCCAACCGCCTCTCGGTGTGTCTGAACGGGGTCGCTCGCGAACCGCATCCGCAACCGCTTCGCGAACGCGGATCCGCTTCCAGTGTGAATGCGCCATAATGTCGTTCTTCGCGCAGCGGCCGCTTCTAATTCCCTCGGCACCAAGGCTGTTTCTGGTCCTCTCGGCGCCTCGGCCGTTTCTGCTCCGGCGCGAGCACGTAGTTTCATGGGGTGGCGCTAATTGAAACTGACGCGCGTCGGCTTCATATCATTGCCGTTTAGCGTGGTGTTTTGTGTGGTTTCAAAGCTGGGATGCTTTGAAAACACATTCACACGGCGTCGATTCTTGGTCGGTATCCAAGCGTGCGAAGGCACAGAGACACGGCACTTCGGCGTGCCAAGGAAGCTTTGAACACGCCGCCAGACCCTTGCTTTCGACGAGTTGTGCCTTTTTCCTGCGACACTGCGCTTTCGTAAAATTTTCCACGTGTTCACAACGGCAAGTGTCAACAATATACAGAGTCTTAAAAAACTTCTTCGGCGAATGACGACGAACGAGTAGAAAACGTGTCTACAGCACGCTGGAAAACCGCAGCAAAAGGCTAGCAAAACCGCAAATCGTATCCCAAGCGAGTGAAGTCCGGTGGCTTCACTCGCGCTGCAGCGAACAAGCGGGGAAGCGCGATCCAGCAATTGTCATTGAGATCAGTGCTCAAAACGCTGATTCTGCTTCAATGGATAGATATTGGCTACAGACCTTGTAACGGGCGGCAGCTTGCGCCACCTAGCCGGTGCAAATGATGTATTTTAGGCCCCTACATTAATCGCTCCGGAAGGTTGAAGTAAAAAGAAAGCTTTAGTGGCCACGAAAATTGTTCGTTAATAAAAATATTTAAAATCCCTGTCTATAGGCCATATGCGAAATCCTTGCCAGCTATCTTCATCATGCCATTAGGAGCCGCCATATTGGGGGGTTTATCACATCTTCCAGTTGTGGACGAGGCGCATCTACATTTAACTCGGTTTTCATGATATTAGGGCAGTTTATTTGTACACTCAATGGGTTGCTGGTTAGTTTCGGATCAAAGAAGAAAAGAAAGACGGCCGCCAAATTCAGGAAAAGGAATTGTCAGCAACGAGGTCGCAAGACTCGTCACTCAAGCAGGGAACTGGGCCATCCAGGTCAATGAACGGTATTTCTCGAAGACGTCCTGTGAAGGGTTCGTACTGGACTTGCAGCAGGTGATCATATTTTAGTTATACGACTTACACTTTGCCGGGACTATTGTTTTTCGGGCGAAATCGTCGGTACGGGAACCCCCCAATATGGAGGAAATCTGATCATTGATCATGAATACACTAGATGGCGCTTCTTTTTGCCTATGGTTAGAGTTAGTTGCGCGTTCACGCATGGCATGTGGATCCAGCTCCTCACGTGACTGAATTCGGCGAATAGCAGCGCCGCGCGTTCGAGGCGCGCGGCGGGCTCAAAAGCCTGGGAACGTACGCCGGGGCGCGTGCAACGTACTTTGCTGCACGACACTTGATACGGCTCCTCACGTGATCGGATCTCGGCGAATAGCGGCGAGGGCGGCACGCGGCACGTGGAATCAAACGCGCAACTCTGGCTCCCGTAGGGAGCCTATACAGGAACTCTACATATGGTCTATTACAGACCCACTGATCTGTACAACGAGGTTGGATCTCTATGACACTCTGCGTTTCGGGTTTCGAAAACCCCGGCGTTTTGGGTTTTGACAAACCCGAGGGTGGCTTTTGTTTCCTGTTATGAATTCTAAGTTGGAGACAGCGGAATGCGATTTCTCCGATTCTTCTTCGTCATGAGAGTCTGGTGCGGCCTCGACGTCTACACCAAGGCGCCTCTATACAGGAAACATAAGAGCGGCAATGGCCTTCACCGAGTTGCACAGCAGCTGATAATGAACGCGTACGTTCAGGTGCAACAGGCACCGCTCGCCAAGACTGGGCAGCCCGGCCTCACTGTGGAGAAGTCCTGTATAGAAGTCAGCAAACTGCTTGGCGTTGGTGTACGGGCCATCCTCGAGATCAGGAAGGAGGCGAAAGCAACCGAGGCACAGCTTTGTTGACGGCCGGTGCACGATGGCACCCGATGTCAAAAGCCCCGTGTCAAATGCCCCGCGGCAAACACTCCGCCCTTTTCGGCCCGCTTTCAAAAGCCCCAGTTTAAGAGGCCCATGACGCCTATCCCTCGGGCTTGTGTAACGTGTGCACGCGAGCTTGTGTAACGTAATCATGCCGTTCCCGGCACTCAAGTAAAGAATAGGAAGTTTTCGTAGACCGCGTTTGCCCCTCCGCTAAGCCCTCCGCAACGAAGACGCCTCTACTACGCCTGCGCGCCGATGGTCTTGACTGTAGAGTTCCGTTATCGTAGCGGGTTGCGGAGAGCATTGCGAAACGGCTAAAACCATCTACGAAAACTCCCTAATAACTGGAAAAAAAAAAATTTCCGTTCTTCAGGCGTGCCCTCTACACATTCGCGTCTTGTGACGTTAAAAGTGAAAACAAACAGAAGAGATCAGTCACTGGCAGGAACATTTAAAGACAGCTTCTATCAAGCACCGAATCAAGGCTTTCGTCGGCTCTGAAGCACGCGCGGATTCCCAGTTCCGGCGAAGCGGGTTCTGTCAAAACTGTTAACCCGCAGCTCATGATGCTATACTTATCACAACAACAAACACCGGTTCCATTTGAAAAAATATTTGTATCCATCTATGTAGATAAAGTCTATAGTTCTGAGTCTGAGCTCCAGAGTGCATCACTGAAGAGACCTTTTGTAGACCGTCAACATCTTAGGTTAAGACATGGAACAATGCTGGTTGAAGCGCGAAGAGGAATATGGGCCGGGGCGGGGTGAAGACGGGGCTTTTGGCACGTGGGGAATACGGAACTGAGTAATTGAACGCGGGGTTTTCGAAACATGGGGCCAATAACGCGGGTCTTTTGCAACAGGGATTCTGCACGCGCGGCAATCGTGCTAGACCCTTTTTGACACTTTCTTGGAAGTGCCCGACAAGTGAAGGCAAGGGGCGGCGCAAAGTCAAGTACGGCGATTTCTCGTTGCGCGCACTGAGATCGTGCGTCCATGGTTTCTTTCGACGGAACGAGGTCCCCACGGTCAAGAAGGTTACGTCCGAATTCTGCACGAGCAGTGAACTTCACTCGTTGAAGGCTTGGACTGTGCGTCGCCTTCTTCACGACATCGGATTCGAGCATGACAAGAGGGAAGGAAACTCGCGGCTGATTGAACGAGGACATCGTCGCCTGGCAGCAGAGGTACCTGCATGAGATCCCACGTCACCGGCAAGATGGTTGGAAGATCTACCTGGACGAGACGTGGGTGACGACAGGGTACACTGTCTCAATGGTGTGGGTCGACACGACCGTGGCCTCGTCTCACGACGCCTTCATGCTTGGCCTCTCGGCGGGCTTCAAGCAGCCATCGAAGAAGGGCCAACGCCTTATCGTACCAACATTGGCAATGAGGACGGCTTCGTCGACGGCTGCCTGGAAGTGTTCTGTGGCCAAAGAACTGACGATTACCACGAGGAAATGAATGGCGCATGCTTGGAGAAATGGTCGAGTGTCCTCAACAAACTGCCAGCGGGAAGTGTTATCGTCATGGACGACGCTTCTTACAATTCTCGGCGGTTGGAAGCAGTGCCGACGACAAGTTCCCGCAAGGATGACATCCGACTGGGGCTGACGTCTAAAAAAAATTTCATGGGACCCCAAGGTGCTGAAGAAGCAGCTCCTCGACATTGTGGCGTTGGTGAAGCCACATGACCTAAAGCATCGTGTGAACAGTGCTGCTGAGACGGCTGCCGCCTTATCACTGCGAGTTCAATCCCACTGAACTGATATGGGCCCAGATAAAGAACGGCGTTGATCGTCGACGTGGAGACAATCCTCAACGAAGAAGTTGTCAAGGTCACCACTGACAACTGGATTAATGCTGTGATGCATGTTATTGACATTGAAGAAACGTTCAGACGATGCGATGCCACAAGTGCTTACATTCAGCCCATCGTCATCCAGCTGGATGGAGAGGACACCCCATCCGAGAGTGACTTGTCTGGTGTTGAGCAGTGGCGTCACAAGGGGGGGGGGGGGGGGGGCGGACCGCCCCGGGTGCAGGGCTCAGGGGGTGTCGCGGCGGGCGACGAGAGCGGGGGGGGGGGGGGGGGGGAGTCGCGGCGGGCCACGCGAGAGCGGGGGGGGGGGGGCAGTCGCAGTTGGCCACGCGAGAGCGGGGGGGGGGGGGGGAGGGGGGGTGTTGCGGCGGGCTACCGCCCCGGGTGCCGCTGACCCTCGTGACGCCACTGGTGTTGAGCAACTTGACGAAGCGTAACGCCAACATTAAAGAGAAAGCGTGCAACATCTCAAAACACAAAACGGTCCTTTTAAGGACCACCCATATGCTGTAAAATCGAATAGTCATTCTTGTCCACCACTGACCTTCCGTGTCTCATGCTGTCATGCTTCTCTGCTTCGTTACCTTCTTGTTCATGGCTTTTCGATATGGCAACCACCAGACAAACTTTTATTTTGGTTGAAATAATGTCTAAGCTGGTGTATATGTATTCTACCGTGCCATGAATCACCAGTATGGAGATCAACTTCGCCAAAAGTTTGCAGCCCATCTACGGCAGAGACATCAGATGCCATATTGGCTTCCCGCTGTCTAAACATCTTCGCTGTAAAACAAATCGGATTTTGATTGTATATAAGCTCATTTTTGTGCGAGAAAGACGACACAACAGATCACTGCCAGTGCTCAGCTTTAAAACATAAAGGAATGTCTGTGGCCATTCACACGACCCAGGCCACTCTGAGAATCGCAATAACGTGTGTCAGCACTGTGGGCAGCGAGCTCTCACTGCCAGTGATGGTAAGCCTAACGCCCACAGCGAACTTTTCGATGGCAATGCTATCGCTAAATTCTCACGCTGTAGCGCAGAACCTATTGCGAATAAAAGGGGACGCGGTTACGACTTAGCGACGTACCCTCGGGTAAGTGTAAAGCCGCGGTAAAGGGCAGAATAATTGCTGCAATATGCTGGAGTCGTAGAATATCTGCCCGGCAGCCATGTTGAAAATATTCGTTTGCAAGAACAAGATTGGTTCGCGCAGGTCGTGAAGTCACGGAAACGATGGGACGCAATTGGTGGTGGAGGAATACAGGACTCCCTTTGATGGGCATTTGCCGGTAAACCGCTGATCGCGCACCACTATTGCTTCACTGAGCACGAAAAACCCACCCGCAATTTCACCCTCACCCTCTTCCGTCTGCTAACAAAGCGAATATGGGCGCGTAAAACCCACCGGCCCCTCGAACCCTTTGACACGTTCCGCGAACGAAAAGATCGATACAGGTAGGATAAGAACAGATCGTTGAATGTGCCATGTTGGATGACTTTTTCAAAGTTAACCATCATAAAACCTCGATAAAATTTACGAACTATTTGACGTGGAGTGATACAAGAGTGAGTGGATGAGCGTCTGTTTTATAAGTTATCACTGGTCTACCAATTTGCGAGATGACGCGAGACTGGAGCGCCCCACAACCACTACAGCAGCAAAAAAACAAAAAAACAAAACAAAAAACAGAAAGAATGGGGAGGCGACTGCGTATGGATAGGGGAATGGCGGCCTGGTAATTGTTCGGCTAACATTTTTGTTCTTTTTTTTTTCCGGCTGTTTATTTGCTATTTTTCCTCTCTCTGAATTATACGGTTTTTCAAGCCGGGTTCCCTCTCAGCCTTTGGGCGGAGATGAGCTGCAACGTGCGTTGAAAACATCGCCAGGATTTACAGGGAGCCGTTCAAATGGCCTCGGTAAGTGCACGTTCTGCCTGTTCCTGCTTTTTCCAACGTCAAATCCTCGAAAACTTCCTCGCAAAGCCGCTCTCCAACGTGCCGGACCAGCCAAACGTTGCTGAACCAATAAACCGTTATCTCGGTTCCAATACGGTGGCCAGTTCCCTTGTCTCAAAACGAGGACGGATGAAGTCAGAGTTGCTGCGGAGCCACACGACCTTTTGTGGTTCTTGTTTCTCCTTAGCCTTTGTTTCTAAAGAAAAGCTGTGAACAAACATCACATTCACTCTGGAAGGATTGCAGAGCGAATTTTGAGCGTGCCCGTGCGTTATCGTATGTAGCGCCGATATTATGACAACTGAACCCTGACGCCGCTTTTTTTTTATCGTTTTATCTGTTTATTCTTGACCGTTTATCCTCCCGGTTTACCCTCCGCAGCCAACGTCCGTTGACCACTGAGATTTTTTAATTAATCGTAGTGTCTAGAGTGCCGTCCGACGGCACTCTTGCAGAGCGTCCAAGTGCCGTCCGAAAGTCTGGTATAAAACCAATTGTCGAAACGAGTTTTTTGAAGCTGTAGCGTAGCTTTGTTAAGGTGTTCTAGAAGGGGCACATGATGATTGTCATGTATAACTTACACCAGCTCGCCTGCACTTGAACCGTTTTTTTAATAGAAGGGGTGGTGTGTAAAGCGAAGGCCGAAGCGGTAGCGCGGTTGCCACGCGCGTGGATGCCGCACGGTGGCGCCCTGGGGAGAGGCGCCGTGGACGTCGCGTGGAAATGTACGGAATGAATCGGTGGCGGGTGCTTTGGTTTTTGCTTTGCATCCCTTTGTTGCATTGGTCTGCCTAACATGTGGAGAAGTATCATTATATTTCTTTGTCACTGCTGTCAACGTTTTTTTTTTTTTTTTTTTTAAGTATTTGGGAGCACTTTCGAGCACATTCGCGCAAGCCTACTCGATGTGGAGAAAAGTAACTAGAATAAATGAGCTTGTTTATTGATCACCGCCTATTAAAAGTGCCTTTTTTTGTGGAGATGATGTGCATAGCTATGACCGGTGCTGAGAATGTGCTTGGTAGTCTTCATTAGAATGTGTCTAAAAGCTTTCATTCGATCCCATATGTGTCATCTTGGCTCCTATAAAAAAAATATCTTTGCATACTTCTATCTTTATTATGATTTTAATGAGGTATTAATAGGATGTTATTTCTGTAAAATATAAGACTACAAAAAAAGATCCATCATTTTACTGAAGGGGGTCAGATGCCGACAAGTCTGGAGCTAGCTATACTCGGCGACAACTTTTCTTGGCAATGCAGTGGAGGGTACAGGCACGCGTTCCCTGTCCCATTTTTAGCGCTGGATAAAGCTGTGCGCGGGCTCACCTCCTCTACACTGCGTTGCCAAGAAAAGTTGTCGCCGAGTATAGCTCCAACAGCTCTATATTTACCCTCAACTGAGCAATGAAAGAAATTATGACAGTTTGGCCTCCCACATCCGTCGGATTAATTAATGCCCACTTGACATTTTTGTATAAGGAGCTTTTGCACATGATCAGGTAGCGGAACTAGTACTTATATAGTTAAATTACCAGTTCGGAGACCTCGGGTTCTGCTTCGGGGAGGTAGTATGCACAAGCACAAACTATCGGTCCCAATCACAATAGTGGGGCCATTCTTCGTGCTACAGAAAAGCTACACCACATTCAATCAAGCATGACTTTTATTTACAATATTTACAGGATTTGTTCTCTAGTGCGTCTTCCTAAACTAAACGTGGCTTCGTCCATCTTAGCTTTTTTTTTCATTGGCCGTTTAATTCAGACCTTTCAGAATAAAAAACATGATTTCTCGACCTGTCAGTAGAACTTGGCAACCGCCTTTGTCAGGGCATGTGAATGCTCGGAGCAGCCCACACTTGGAACCTGCCTGAGGCCATGAACAATCCCCTTGACTGCCTTTGTGTGTAGTTTCAGGTTGCTGAGTGTGCGCGTTAGTCTGTCCTCCAGAGTCTGAATGAGGGCGTAGAAAGCTTCAGAAGGGTACAAGAGCCCACCCAGGTCCCACTCCATACACGCCTCTGATGGCAGGTCGGCGGACACATTTTCTTTTTCAAGTAGGCATAGTTACTTGCAGAGCCCGCAGGAGCTGGGGTGTACGCGCAGTGGCGTTACTGGGGTCAGCGGCACCCAACCCAGGGCGGTGGCCCGCCGCGATCCCCTTTCCCCCCTTGGGACACCACTGAGTACGCGCTTTTAACTCGAAAGCATTAACTATCCCATGGAGCAAAGCCGGCGGCGTCTGTAACCGCGAATAATAAAAAAAAAAAAAAACGCGAAAGAAATCCTTACTTTTCCATGGCTAAGCAAAACGGCTCCTAGATAGCTTTAACGGCCGCTTCACGAGAGCGCGCGCTCGGCCACCGGCCGCAACCTCGCAGTTGCGAAATGTGGCCGTCCACGCCAGTACGCCGCAATGCTTTCGCATTCACAACTCATAAGAAGTTCTTAAAGGTCCTCGGTTTTTTTTTTTTTTTGCAACATAACCAGCGATGTAGTGTACAAGCGAAATTCGGCAACACGCCCCGGCAGCCTGAGGAGCGACTGACGACCGATAGGGGTCTTCGACGTAAGGCCCTTACTTCGACGGCGCCCCTAGCGCCAAATTTGCTCCTGGCGGCATCCGCGCGCGGAGCGCTTTTCACAACTCCCAGGCTTAGTGGAAGGGTGTCCGCTTCATACGCAGCGGACCCAGGTTCGATCCAAAGTGGACATACGTTTCTCTTTTTTTTTAACATTTTTTTGTTTAACATTGGCCATCGTTACGACATCTTTTTACAATTATAAAAAAAAAAAAAAAAAAAATGTCGACGAAACTTTTGGAGGTGCAATGGGGATCAGCGGGTCCCGGGTTGCCGCCTGGATGCCGCGAAGGGCGTGTACGACGGGGCCAAATGAGTTAATAGTTTTGTGATTAGCAGCAGCAGACTGTCGCCGCGAATCGGCATGAACGAAGGCCGGAGGGAGGGGGGGGGGGGGGGGGGGGGGGGGGGGGGTTAACACGCTCCTTAGTGGTACACGCGCCGTCCGACCATCCTTCGGACGGCACTTGAAGGCGTCGTCAGAAAGAGTCGTCCTGGGGGCGGGAAGGGTGTGCGTATTTATTTTGGGGGGTGAGTGGTGGGAAAGAGGTTTGATATGTTCCCAGGAGGGTGTGGGGAGAGAGGAAAAGCCAAGCGACGGCAACAACAAAAACACAAAACGCGGAAGAAATTGGCGGCCCACTCACACATGTCTGTCTTGTCGAAGCCGTCTGGAAACGCAGTCCCCGCGTTGTGCGTTTCCTTTTTATTGTTTTCGGGAATGTTTGATTATGGTACCTTGACGCGGAGCTAAAGTTGGTGAGAACGCACGTCTACACTCTGTTTCATTGTAAGTGTAGTGTGAAAGAGGCGGGGGTTTGTAGCAGACTTGTACCGTACGCATTACAAGTAATCAAATTACTTGTAATCGATTACTTCTTGGAATAATTTTGTAATCCGATGATTACTTTTGTTAGGCAGTAATCACAAGAGTAATCTGATTACTTTTCGAAGTAATGAAAATTACTTCTAAGCGTTACTATTTTTCCACGCGACCCCCCCCCCCCCCCCCCCCCCCCTACCCTCACACACTTTTTTCTTCTGAAGTTAGAAAAATAAAATTTGCTTTTTTTTTTGAACGGAAAAAATAGATTTTTGCGGATCTGTAGGAAACGAGGTCAACCCCTTTGTATGTACAGTTTCTGTGGAATGTCCGTTTTTTTTTTTTTTTTTGAGCTGGGACTGGGAGTGGGAAGCCCCAGTGCGTGACAAAGGCCATTCAGGGCGACGTTTGAGGGAGCAGAATGTAACTTTGTAAGCCCTTCGTTCAAAGTAGCCCCCTCACGCACACGCACACAGAAACAGACAAAAACAATCCTGCTTACGGTACCTACTCGCAGTCCGTAGGAGAACCAGAACCGAAGAATGTCTAAAGCGGATGCAAAATACAACAAAGCCAGTTCAAATAGACGTCAAGACTCCGTATTTCCCCTACGTGGTCTTTGTGACAAACAAGGTTTCGAGTTGTGACTACACATGATCCGTTTTAAAATCCTGGAGCTGCTGCTCTTTTGTATAACATGCAAGTTCATCCACAAGTAAATAATATCTGGAGAAGCGCGTGTGTGTGCGAAAGAGAGTAAGGGCCTCTTGGTTGCCAGTACAAGAAAATAGAGCAAGAAAACAAAATACCTTTTATTTGGAATCAGAGATTCCAAGAAGCACTCTTAAGTTTCTATTCATCAGGGACCAGTAGAGATGTTTCGGGTGAAATAGCGATTGCGACACTGCTAGAAAAACCGAGGATCCCATGATGCAGCGCACAGAGATGGCTGACGCTGTAGAGGGAACCCGTTTTTTCTTCTTCAATACTTGTGAAAATGTGAAATATAGGTTGGATTCAGTTCATTGTTATGAGCGCTAAAGATGTAAGTCTTCACACAATAAAGTAATCGGAAAAGTAACGGTTACTTCTTAAAGTAATGTCCAATTACTTTTGCTGTCGTAATCAAGTAATCTAATCGAATACTTTTTAGCCAAGAGTAATAGTAATTGTAATCGATTACTTTCTTTTTAGTAACGTGTATAAGACTGGTTTGTAGTGAGTGTGTGGGTCATATAGGTGCTCGAGCACACGCTCACCCAAGCAGTGCCATTCCGGGTCAGCGTCTTGTGCTTGTACCTTTCAGTGCGTTCTTGTGTTGCGATGAAATAGGGCGTTGCGTCTGGTGCGACGTCTATCTCGGGTAGGCAGACGTCGCACCAAAGTATCGGTCGGGGTCGTCGGCTTCATGCTCGACGTTGACCGTTCCTTGCTTGTGTAGGGACGCAGAGCACCGCAAGCTGCTCCGCCGAGGACATCCAAGATCGACCGCTTCATTCCGAGGCCTCAGCGGGTGGTTGCGAAGAGATTGGATGACTTCGCGTGTATGCTCCCGAGAGCCATGGTCCAACACAGAGTTCGTCGGAACCGCTTCCCTCCAGATGTTGACCGTCGGCTGCACAGTCCGATCACCACATCCATCGGAGTGTCCTCTTCAGCGGTGATACGAGGACGTTCGACTCGTCAGACCATGGAAGCTTCGCCAGTTCGGTCGTGAACAAAAAAGTTCCTCCGTCGGATTGCGAAAGTCAAATTCGTTTGCCGGATCGCAGAAGCCAGGTCGCCGACTTCGACAAGAGCAACAAGGTGTACCCGTCGCACTTCAAGGACCTCGAAAAACCGTTGGACAGGACTTGGGTCATCGAAGCAGAGCAAGACAGCAGGGTTGATCCATCGCATTTTAAGAGCCTTGGAGAACCGTTCGACTACAAGAACTTTGTCCGTTTGTCTGGCCGTCGGTACCCAGTCGTCCCGTCGGAACATAGGACCGCCGCCGCTCCTCTTGGGGATTCCACCGTTGATCCATGCAAGCAGCTTCGTCTCGCCGACCGTGTCACCGCGGCCGGAGTGAAGTCCGGAGTCCTTCGGTTCTACGGCGAAACCGAATTTGCAGACGCGTCTGGTGCGGCGTGGTGCTGGACAAAGTTTCGGGCGGCAAGCACAGCGGCGTCGGCAACGGGGCGGTCTACTTCCCGTGCCGTCCCGGGCATGGCATCTTTGCACCAGAGTCTAAAGTCCGACTGCAATCCACCACGATGCTTCCGCAGCTTCCTGCCAACTCCGTCGCGGTAGAGGGTGATCCCCCTCAACCGGAGAAAACGTCAAAAGCTGCGTCTCTGTTCTCGCGTCTCCCGAAGCACGGCTTTCCAAGCAAGTCTTTTCTGCCCGTTCCGGTCGAAGCACAGGGACACAGATCATCTGGAGGAGTCGAGCGGATCGTCCGAAGTGGCACAGAGGGAATAAAGGGGCCGACCTCGCGAGATCTCCGGAAAATGACGGCGACGTGTTTGCGGATCGGGAGTCGGCGCTTCATCCTGCAGAGTCGGCCCGTATGTGCTTGCGAAACTCCGAAACGCGCTCATGAACGAACTCCCACCGCAGCACCCTGCGCCGCGCACCCGAGTGCCGTGGCCAAGAATGTTCTATCTCCGATCCACGAGAATTCTGACGAGGCAGGTCCGGTGGGAAAGTGGTGTGCGGAAGTCCAGAGGAAGGGACGGTCGCCGGAGCCACGGACTTTCTCTTCCCGATTGCCGAGATTCTCGACGAGCTCGACGAAGGATCCAAGCAGGAGAGTCTCGGGATTCTCACTGACGGCGCGATCAGGGACGCGACCCTGTCGTTCAAAGGCCTCTCTGTCATTCCAAACTCCTTCTCGACGGATGACGTTGCAGATCTGCCGAAAGAGGAATAAGTATCAAAAGAATTGACGCTGACTTCCTTCCAACCGGCAGACGACGAGGGCGAAGACAACGTTCCGATGATCAGCAGCAACGAACGTGCTGCGGATCCCGCAGTACAACTTTCCGGATCAGGTGGATTACCTCAACACCGTCGTAGCGCGGAGCGGCGCGATAGTGACCACCGAGGCCTCGCCACTCAGCGAACCGGCGTCCGAGGCATCAACAACCGCGACGGACCAGCATTCCGACTCCGTGGCGTTTTGATAGTGGCACTGTCTTCTTCAGGACGTACTGAAGAAGACAGTGCCACCGTCGAAACGTCGACGGACGTCAGGCCCCTTTCTTATTTTTATTTTTTTATTTTGTATTCTCTTTTCCATTTAGCTGTTTATTTTTGTAAGTTCTTGCGTTTAACTTTGACCTTTATTCCGTCCTCTTTAATTGTATTCTCCCGTGTCTAGCGTTCTTGTTTCTAGCCTTGATTATTCTTGTAAACTAATACAACTTTTTTTTCCCGGCATTTCGCTCTTTTTTTTTTGTGTGTGTGTGTGACTTTTTCCGCCATTAAATTAGATTTATATTTTTATCATCCTACGGCTGCTGTGTCTGCCCACCTTACTTTCGCCTATATATGTATATACTATATATATATATATATATATAGAGAGAGAGAGAGAGAGAGAGAGAGAGAAAGAAAGAAAGAAAGAAAGAAAAAGATATAGCGGAAAAAAAAAAAAAACACGTAGCGCAGGATGCCGGTTGTTTGGAGTTTAATAACATGTTATTCGCAAAGTTCGTCGACGTTTCGGCCTGAGACAGACCTTTTTCAAGACTGAAAAAGTATTGAAAAAGGTCTGTCTCAAGCCGAAACGTCGACGAACTTTACGAATAATATGTTACAGAACTCCAAACAACCGTCTCGAGTACGTTTTTTCTGCCTATATTACGGACGTATATACTTTTCAGAGCCGGACTACTTGCTCGCGTGCTTTGCGGAGCTAAATAGGTCGCTAACTCGCGCAGTGTGACCAGTGGCAGGAAATGGAGGGGTTTGGAAAGAAACACGAACAAAAGCTTCGTCGTGATTCACTTCGCAACAGGATACTACCGGGTACTACTACAATGTGCGGCGGCACGCCGGTGACGCCACGCTTGCGAAGAAAACTATAGTCGGTTACAAGTCAAGAAGGTAGGAGAAGCTCCTCCCATAATCGTGATGCGACTGCTTGAAATCCATCCGCAGTCGAAAGAATAGTTCCCTGGAAACACCCCTTGTTCCGCTTCAATGAATAGATAATGGCTACAGAGTGATGCCAACTTGTCTCCGACCACCCCCCCCCCCCCCCTTTTTTTTTTAAGCGACCTTTGTATTCATCGGAGAGGAAACCGAGCCCCTGGAAGTGGCCTTTGTATCCATCGGAAGGGGAAGCTAATCCCCGAAAGTCGTCTTTGTTTCCATCGGAAGGGGGAAGACTTAATCTCCCTCTCGTGGCTTCCACAATGCTAAGTCAAAGTCGAGAGATAAAGCAAATATGTACAGAAAGGCACGACCCTCCTCGCGCGTTGGTCACGACGTCACGGAAACGATGGGACGCTATTGGATGGGGAGGTGGCGGAGGGATATATGATTCCCTTTGAGGGGCATTTGCCGCTACCTTCTTGACTTGTAACCTACTATAGTACCTCCTCAGAGTTTGCAAAGTTCGCGTCGTTTCGACTCCTCTTGGTGTTATTAGGAAATCTTCGTAGATCCCTTTGGTAGTCCCGCAACGCTCTCCGCAATCTTCGACGATACCGGATACCCGGAACTCTACAGTCAAGGCCATCGGCGCGCAGGCAAAGCAGCGGGTTCTTTGTTCCGGAGGGCTTAGCGGAGGGGGAAACGCGGTCTCCGAAAGCTCCCTATTGGCGGTACCTTGTCTTGTAAGTAGTTTCAAGGAGCTTAACGGGCAAGTTGTATGGGTGGGCGTGCTTTTGGTTTGGACTCCGGGTAAAATGTCGTCTGCTCTCCCGCTTTTGGAGTCTAGCGGACGACGCACGAGCGGTTCAACCCTACTGTTTTTTCGTTCGGTGCATGGCGGATGAAGAACGCTAGCGATAAAGGCGAAAGGCTCCGTTACATATACGCCGCTGAGAATGCCCCTCGGATTTTCAAGCAAGTCAACGTCGTGCGCTTAATCCCTTTGCCCCTGCTTCACATCTCGGCCGCCAGGCCGCGCCAGATTTCGCTGCACATTTGGATGGGCGGAGGCTCCCCGCTTCTCTCCTTCCCGTCTTGTCCGCCAGATGGCGTCGCCTCCTCCAGAGTTGCGAATGGATTCGTGGCCTCCCGTAAATAAACAATGTATCACCTCCCTCTAAAGACACTTCTCGAAACGCAGTCTGGCAACTATGATTGCTATCTCCTCAGTTAATCTCAGTGTGGCATCTGAGCCAAACTAATGGAGGCCTTCTTGAGATTGACGAAGGAAGAAGTTCAAGATGCTACCAAGCAAAGAATATATGAGGCTTGTACGTTTGAGACGTTAGCGCAACATGACGCACGAATAGACCGATGTCGCCAAGCGAACTGCGCAGGCGTGCGCAGTCCGGAAGAAGTGGTTCCGCCATGCTACTTGTAGTCATCGTTTTCTGGCTTCCCGGCTACATAGAGCTGTGCGTACATCATCGTAGATTATTGTTTGGGACGCCCCGGTATCGGCTTGGATTCTCCTGCATGTGTGTACTTCATACGATTGTGTTGTTTGTGATCGCTTTAGAATCCCTTTGTTGTCTGCTTCGTTGTCTGCTTCTTCCTCTTCGGGAACGTGTGAACCCACTGCCGTTCACGCGGTGGTCCCACTGAGGCCGCGGGAAAAAAACAATGACGCCACTACTCGAGCACTCCGGCTGCTCGCACGTCTCAATTAACTTGGAAGTTCAATGGCAAAGAACAAGAAAATTCGAGGCACCATCGGCTCGGTGTAGCACCGTGGAACAGCAACAAATGTGTTGGTGAAAAACTGAGCTTGGTAGTGCTCAGTCTTGTGCATAACGTTTAATCAACAATGAAGTAAGAGGAGCTAAATTGACTTTCTCGGAGAGCGATAGTTTTCTAAAAGTTGTTTCATTCTGGGTGACAGCCTGTGCGACAGGGTAAGATGAACTGAAGGGAGAAGCCTGCATACAAAGAAATGATCTGCAGAAAGGCCATGCCTGACGCGCCGTAACAATTAACACCTGTCAAAAAAAAAAAAAAAAAAAAAACAACAACATGCCAGATATCTGGAAGCTTGGGTGGAGATTATTTTACGTGTAAAGCTTCTAATTCAGAATTATTTTGTTTGCGCAAGCTCTGAACGCTAACCATCGCCCAATGGTGAAAGCTTTTTTCTGCGGTCTCGAGTGGTGTTAATGCAGAATGAATATGGAGTAATGCTAGCCTAATAGACCACCACAAAATGGGTGAGGGTCGTTTGTTACATTTTTTTGCGGTAAGTGTTGCCCTTCTAAATTGCATTATGTAATATTTTCACGTTTGTTTGAAAACAAAAATTAAGACTTATTTTAAGTGATGCATATCGCGAATCGCGGCACTTCTTTTAGTGATTGTCCTGATTTTTCGAAGCACAGTTGTGCTTGAAACATGTCGTCGCAATAACAGTTATTAAAAACGGCCGCCGCAAAGCAGTGCGAAGGTCCCATTTGAGATATACCAACGGATACCACTGCGGAGCGAGAGCTCAGGGAGATTGCAACTTACGGAACACTTCGGCACGCCCTAGTATGTCTCGTGCCTTGTAATATTACGCTCTTTAACTAACATACAATAGGGTGGATATAAATTATGAAGCAAATCGCGAAACAAGTCGTACAACGCTATTTTTACTGCCGCTCTCCCCGGCTGTCTACCTTCCTTTGCCATGCTGCTTTCTTTCGGAAAGACATAATATCGGAGGCCTTTTTGCCTGGTGCTGTTATTGTAGTACCGTGGCATACAACAGATGAAGTCATTCATTGGAAACCACGAGTAAACACTCGGCTAGAGGTCTCGTGCTAACCCGGAAATCTCCAAACGCCGGGCGTACAATGCGCATTGGCGCGGCCGGAAAGCTAGGGAGAACTACAGGTACCAGAATGCACCGCGGCAGCGGCGGCGTCGCGCAGCTTCTGGTGAGATCGGTCTATTAGATACAACGGCCGCGCAAGCGTTTATTTCCGAGTGTGGTCCAATTATTATTTTGGCACTAGTTCGGCTCTAAAGCCTTTTAATGGCGAAAATTTAATTAAACGGGCTTAGAGGTCGCCGCCTTTGTACTGGTCAGTTCTTACCTTCACACCTTCGAAACTTAAACAAATCAAGAAAGAATTATGAAGTGATCGAGGAACCACTTCTCTTCTGCCATTGACGCAATCGACGTGCGAAAGTGGCGGTACACGATGAAAAAACAGTTTCATGCCCGCCATTAGTTTGTCAAAAGCGAAACTGCTGTTTCAGCCACCAGATGGCACTGAATTTTGAAAAGGGTTTACGGAGGCCATTCTTTGTGACATCGGCAGCAGATGCCGTAGTCTGTGAACTGACCGTTGTCTTTAGTAAGTTCACTGTACAAGACTAATCTTCATTTTAGTTGGATCGCACACCAAACAGAAGCAGAAAGTCACTGTAAGCCGGCCGAGGGTCCCTTGGAAAGGGAAACATCAAGTGGCTTTTCAGAAAATTCAAAATAGAAAAACGAAAAAAAAAAACACACATATATGTAGTCCTATTTATAGTAGCGTGATTTGAGCCGCGCAAGGGTGTTTTATGGGCTTTGCTGAGGTCGTCGTTTGAACAATTTTTACGAGTCCCACAGGTGTGAAGCAAACACAACACGTCTAAAGAAAGTGCAACGGCTGTAACACAATTTCCTCGCTAAATTTAGCGGAGAAATTGCGTTATACCTGTTGCGCTTCCTTTACATACTTCCGTCCCACTCTTTAGAAACATTTTTTTTTCTTCATAAAATTCTAGTACATGGATATACAGTTTACAAACAAGCCCTCGTTTGCCCACCGGGTGTGGGTAGACGCTTTCGCAGAAACTAGGCTCGCGAGAGATGCAGCATCTGCGCATGCGCAATGCCGACAGCAGCGCCACCACAGGGGTGTGACGTCAGCGAGTGGACTTGGTGTACGCAAGGCGGTTCGGCCGTTTTCCCCGGCGGTTTGCAAGTGGGGGTCCAAGTGACCATGCATGCAGCGAGCGGGCTCACCCGACGACCAGTAGCCGGACCTCAGGTACAAGAGGTGCTCGATGAAGGAGTCGTCGCCGAACAGCATGCCCTACTCGGAGGGTTACACCTTGGAGGCGATCGCGGCCTCGTCTCCTCAGGTCTAAGCCCGGCTTTGCTCGCCTCTATCCCGACATCCGTCCGCGGGAACCACGGCAGCTGACGGGCACTCGCCGGCGGATCGCCACGCGAGAGGCGGAGGAAGAGCCAGGGGATTCGGAGGAGTCGCACGCGACGGTGCACGTGACTTGGCTGCACCCGCGTATCACGTCACGTCACGACGGCCACTGTGCTGGCTAGAGTCACTAAATAAACTACGCTTGAGAGATACCAACACTTTGGACATATTGGTGCTTGAATTCATGCCAGAGTATTTATTGTACATTGCCAGCGACCCTGTTTATTACCAGCGACCCTGGTTCATGTCTGTGTAACCAGGTTAAAATTTCTTTGCGTTCTCACGCACATCGCGTTTACTGTCTTGTGTCGTTATATTGCATATTGCCATCATCGGATCTACCGTTCTCAACAGTATTCAGCCCTGTGTGAATATGCCAAAGTTCCTATGCGCTTTGATGTATGTCTGGTGAGTTTACTGGGTCACAATAATTTTGAAAAGTCCTAAATATTAAATTTAATTTAATTTTGAAATTTTACATTTCTTTAAATGTTTGCTCTAGTTTATACGGCTGTATAGTTAAATGCTTATTTGGGTTTATTTAGATACTATTTCCTCATTTGTATTGTTTTATTTATTTTCCGGCCCTCGAGACTCCGAGACCTCGAGACCCCATCTTGCCCTTTAGCCAAAACGCTCGGAGACCCCTGGTTTAGAAATAAGTGCAACCCACTTATAACGATAATGAGAAACCCCGAAATTACAATCGTTATAGCCGATTTTCGTTGTATCTGGACTAGAAACTGATCATTTCCAGTCTATAACCTCTAAAGACTGATCGTTATGAGCGGTACATAATTATATGTAATATTGTTATAAGTGGGTTGCATATAGCAAAGCGGGCTTCTGGCACTCCCCTCTATTGAAGCAGTGGACACAGGACGCTCGTGGACTCGGCATAATGGCTGACGAATTCATCACCAAGCATGGATGCACGACATTATATTCAAGCGTGGATACAAGCGTAATTCGAGCCTGAATGCACAACCATCTTGTCAAAATTTTACGGCAACGTTCAGTGTGCATTGATGAGAGACTGAAAACAGAAGGAAAGTAAATATAGCTAATATACAGGACGTACGAACCAGGGGACGAATATGCACGGGTAAAATGGCGGACAAGGGTGGTTTTAGTTTTCTGAATGGAAGTTCCAACTGAACCGGAGACTGTTTGTCCCCTTTTCTGTGCTTTCTCCAGACTCAGGTTTGTTTATGAATTCACAAGCCCTTCTAATTTTAACCGTGTACAGTTCAACGGATGGGCTAAATTGGGCTCTGTCTCAGCTCACCGACAAATCGTGTTACTTGAACTTTCCAGCCCTCATGTGGGCGCGTCGTTGAGTTCGTACGCCCTACGTCGTACGAACGACGTACGAAGCGTTCAATGTGTCCTCTTGTAGGTTGTCGCCGATCATCTCAGTACGTGTGGCACTAAAAAAGAATCCGTTGTCTTTAAAGTCCTATACAACGCATGTAATGCCGTGTTTCAGCATGCGATCGTTTCAAATTGCTTCGGAAAGTGAAGAACACATTGCTCATTCACTTCCACGATAAACACAGCGGGAAAACGTCACGTAATACGTCACGATGCAACGTGATCATGGCATCACGTGACACACCACCGCTTGACACCGTGACTTCACGTCACGCGACCACGTCGCGTGACGCCAGTCGTCAGATCGCATGACGTCATGCGACCTGACTACGCGAGAGATGGGACGTCAAGAACTCGTGTCCGCGCGCATTTCTCCGCTAAATTTGGCGGCGAAACGCACGGACGGACGAACGAATTTCTGGGATTACAAGAGGCCAAGAGAGTTCCGTCGGGGCTGTGACACAGCGCACAAGAACAAGTCCCGCAATCTCTTAAAACCGGCCCCGCGTGAGAAGCGCACATCGCTCGAGGCGTCTTTCGTTGCAAGAATTGATGGAGTGTCTGCGTCGCCCTCCCCGAGATCATCCGTCAGGGAGGCTGGAAGACACGCGCCGCGCTTTCCGCTCGGTCGGCTTTCGGGGACGAAGCGAAATCAAATAAGCCGAGCAGAAGCGAGGTTGGTCGGGTCTGGGCCACCGTAGCAGAATCGAGCGGATATTGAATTTCCGTTAGGCGGAAAGCGTCGACTTAAAGCGGCTTTAAAGCCTATCCGTTGTTTGATTCGTTCCCACCCTAGCTCAGCTATATATTTTTTGTCATTCACACTAAAAACAGGAAAAAGAAAGCTGGCAGCGACTTTTATCTTTAAAATTCTATAACGCGCATGGAATCCGGTGTTTAACGATCGTTTATATTAGTAGAGAAAAAAAAGTGCGCAAAGAGGGGTTCGCGAGGCGACGTCTGGCAGGTCGCGGGTGCCTAAGGAAGCCGGGCCGTTGATAGCTTTGATACTGCTCTAACAGACAGCGTTCGGTTATCTTAGTGGTCGCGGGCCTCAAAATTTTGCGCAACTTTAAATTAGAAGACAGGGGGTAAATATGTTAGAAGACATTAGGAAAAAAAAATATTATTACACACATGGACAGACCACGGGATGATTACGGAGAGCACATCTTCCCAAGATGTGCTGTCCTCTCCCGTCGCGCGTGTCTAGTTTCCTCCGGCTCCCCGGGGCGGTTCTGCGTCGCCTGCTATACAGCTTCGCTGGTAATCCACAAAGTGAAATAGCTCATGATTTTTGTATTTTGTGTCTTTTGACACCATAATAAATCGCCTGGCAAAATAAACAAAACATTTTGGGGGTTGTCAGAGTTCCCATAAAGGGCAACTCTGGTCGAAAACGAAACCAAAATAAATGACTCGTATCGCTTTAGTGAAGCGAAATACAGTCATGTCTCGTTAATATGGACCCCGTTAATATGGATACGCCGCTATATGGAAACCAGTTTTGGGGACAAACTGGGAAAATACATGCAGTTCTCTCGTTAATATGGACAACTCGCATTTTGGACGATTTCTTGGGGAACGGAGGCGTCCATATTAACGAGACATCACTGTATGATCACAGCCGAAATATTACGCCAAAGTGAAGCCGCGTATTTCACTAAAACCAACGTTACTAAAACACTCAGTTGTAATACAGCCCCAAGCTTTGAAACCCGAACCGCTCGCGTTCACCGAGACCAAACTAGATACGATAACAGCTCCACACTTTAGCGGCGAGTCAAAACATGAAAGTTGGTTTATATGGCTACTGCGAAATGGCACTGCGAGATGGTGCCACCGGCCTTTGCGCGACTCGACCTGAACCAATACGTGCAGCCGTGCAGTTCCCGGAGTAACCGCTGCGGAAGAAGTGGCGGCGTTGCGATCGCCTTAACGGTGACTAAAACCGATTTTAAAGATGAGAGCAGCTGCTCCTTAGCGGGCGGCAAGCGGGTTGGCGCAGGCTACCCAGCACCCCCGTGATGTCACGTCGCCGGTGACGTCACGTCGCGGCCGGATGAACGGATGGATGTTAATGGCTATACTCTTTGTAACGGGAGGTAGCTTGCGCCACCTAGCCTAAGCCCAAGTCCAAAAAGACAAACGTATGATTCCTCCCGCCCTTCTAACCCAATTTTTTTTTCTCCCAATCACCAGGCAGTGTGAGATACCTCCAGGAGGACCTTTGGGGGATCGGGCTGAAACATTAAATCATCGCCCCGCCTCTTCCCCCGACGAAGGAGTCGTCAATTTTCCTCTGTTCAAACCTTGTCGGCGTTACCTCAGCACCGGACCCACTGGGAGACAGGGTTGAGACTTTGGGCCGGAGTCACGCGAAAGAGAAGTCCAAGTTTTCCTCTGTCCCACCTGTCCCCAGCTGTGCTAGTTAGCTGTGCATCATTCAATTTTTCCTAGATAATTTCCATTAATATTCTAATCGCCTCTTTGTGACTTTTATCCTTCTTTCTTCCGTCCTTCCATCGTCGCCAGCGAAACCAAGGGCCCCGGACAAATCCGTTACCTCTCAAGGAGGGCAGGACGAAGCCTCGATACTGCTCAATACCCGTTTTAACTCAATTTCTGCGCATTGTTCCTACGCGGCGCGTAGTTCTTACGAGATATGGTTGTCCGACGAAAAAAGCGATGCTTTTGGCATTTGGAACGTGTACGTCTTGACAAGATAACATACATCTAACCTAAATTGCACCTACAAATATCTTAATTATCAACATGAAGGGGAAAATTAGTAATTCTCCGCGAGGAGCCGGACTTTTTTTTTTTTTTGTGCTACGGCTCTTGAGGTGAAAACAGGTATTGCTTGTCTTGCTCTCATTATGGCAGGCGGCACATAATGTGTCTGTCTCCTGAAATTTTACCCTGTATGTCCTCGTTTCTTTTCCCTTTTAATTATATCCTCATGTTCCTCTAGATATTTCCTTCTCTCAATGAGCCAGACTCTCAGATATTTGTATTTTTCTACATGGTCTATTACAATGCCTTGTGTCCTCAGGGGTTCCCTATTTTCGTCGTTAAACACCATTACTCCGTTCTCATCAGTACAAAAACTCATGCCCAAGGTGTCCCTTTCCTCTCCACATATTCTAGCTAGTTCCTGTTATGCACCCTAGTTATCTGCCATGAGAACTATGTCGTCCGCATACATCAGTCCTGGTATTACCTTTATCGCATTTCTCCCTACATCAAAACCTAAGTTGCTTTGCTCTAATTTCTTTTCCATTTCACTGAGGTATATCATGAAGAGTAGAGGTGAGAGTGGACAACTCTGCCTAAGCCCTCTTTGTATTGCTGCGGGTTGTGTAGTTTCTGCTTCCCATGTTATAGCTACCTTATTCTCTGTGTACACCTGCTGAAGAAACCTAACCAAATTTGCATCTAAATCATACTCCTTCAGCTGACCCCAGAGTTTTTCCTGGCTCACATTATCGTACGGCCGTACGGCTGATAACCAGTGTTGCCATCCCTCTAGCAGATATTTGCAGACCAACTGGTGTGGGCCTTCGGCCTTTCTGCTTTTCTCGCGACTCTCCTGAGCCAAATAAATGAAATGAAATGAGACAGTTTCGGTTTTGCCGTAGGTGCTCGAAACCAAACTTTTGTGCCGTGATATTTATAAAACTACACACAATATCGGGGGGGGATATATACACCTTGTAATTCGGGAAATTGCTTTAGCTGAAAACAGTCGTAGTCCCAAATTCAAAAGTATTGACCGGAGTTGTCGCTCTCCGTTTTACCTCCTCCGCTACGCTCTCTGAAGCAACGAAGACGGCGCTGGAGCAGAGTTCCGAAACTCGCAAAATTCGGATGAAAAATTCACGTCACGTAATGTCGGGTTGCGTGACGTCAATTACCCCGCTAAATTTAGCGGGGAAGCTGAGCCGCTGTATGGACCAACATGCGGGTCTGGCGTCACGCAGCAGCGGTGGCGCTGATGTCGATACTGCGCTTGCGCCGACGCTCCATCTGACGCAAGTCTGGATCCCGCGCACGGCCTGCAGTGCCCGCACCTGGCTTGGGCAAACGCGCGTTGGCCTGGAGCTCGTGTGTCGTCAAGTCACGTGACGTCAATGTCCCCGCTAAATTTAGGAAGGAAATACGGACGAAGGAACGCACGGACACATTTCTGGGATTAGAGGGTTCCTGGTTCCGGTCCGGAAAAAAGGGCATTCCAAGCTTTAATAAACGTCGAAGCGGAAAAACGGCTCATTCGGAAGATGCGCCCGCTAGCCGCTGTCGAAGGGGAAAACTGTCGGCAAACTGTCCCCGCGGCTTTCCTACACAAACAAATTATAACGGCTTTCCCTTTCCCGCTTTCTTCCCTCTCCTCAGGTGAAGAACGCGGAGAAGGCGGACGAAACGACGAAGCACTCAAGATCGGACGAGTGGGCTCGATAAATGGCGGCTAAAATCGAGGTCATCTTCTTTTCTTTATTTCTTTGTTTTTTGTATTCTTTGCTATGGCACGCGGCCTTCGGCGGGAATCCATCAACGCGACTGTCAGTCCCGATGCCCCATCGCTGCTTCCTTGGCGGGAGCTCGCTTGCCTCGCGGCACCGCGGTATACGTCCTTCGGGCGCCGAGTTCGCTATAAGCGAATTTCGTTATGAACGAAATACACCCGCTTTGCACCAAAGCAACACGCGATTTGAGGTTATGATTTTAGTTATGCTAATGAGAACAAGTATAACTTATCATGGGGGTCATTTCAATATAAATATGCTTTCATATATAGCCGAACAACAACAAAAAAAGGACTTGCTGATTAATATCGGTGGTTGTATTAATGTGGTCACGTCTCCTACTAGAATCACGTCGGATTCGGCGATACTGCTTGATTTGCTCATCACAAGTTATAACCTACCACATATAAGATCAGGAATAATCACTACGGACATAAGCAACCACGTAGGTGTTTTCCTGTGTATAAGACTGAGGTGTATGAAAATGAGGATGCAGATGAAGCGTACAATCAAATTCCTGCAGCTATATAGGGCGTGCTTCCCATATAAATCCGTTAAGTTACCAAAGAAAATTCGTGAGCCATGGATTACTCCTGAGCTGCTAGTCAAGATAAAGAAAAAGATGTATATATATAGGTGAAGTAAGGTAAATATAAAAACAATGGACCGGGAAAAGTTAATAAGTCAAAGATGCGTACTGTCGGAGTTACTAATACGAAGTCTATTACGACGTTTCGAGCGGGGACCGCTCTTCATCATATATATATATATATATATCGTACAAAGCTTTCGAGAAGATGAGAGAGCCCAAAAGTCTTAAGGTCTTCAAGGTCTACCGTAATAAACTTAAAAAAGAATTAAAGAGTGCCAGAGAAAGGTATTTCAACAACTCATTGCTGTCATCAGCACAGCGAACGGACATCACGTGGAAAAAGCTTAATAATGTTTTGAATCGTTCATCTGAAATAAAACAAATAGATAAAATTTGTGCAGATGGCACAGAACTAAAAGAGCGAGAGCTAGCAAAGGCCTTCAATAATTATTCTGCGAACTTGCCAAGAGATAATTGAGGCGAAAACCCCTGTGCTTACATTAAAGATCAAAATGAGTGTTCTACATTTTTTTTAGCCAGTTGTGGAAGCCGAGGTGACGTTTGCGTTTTTAGCAAAAAAAAAAAAAAAATTAAAGTTGTGACGCTGACGACATGCAAATAGGGTCAATAAAATACGTGTTAGACATCATATCTCCCTGTATGACGCATATTTTTAATTTGTGTTTGCAGGCCGGGGTTTTCCCGCAGAGAATGCAAATCGCAAGGGTAACGGTTTTGTACAAAGAGGGTGACAAAAACGATTTCGGGAATTATAGGCAGATTTCAATTTTCTGTTTTTTCAAAGGGTTTTGAAAAACTTTTGCTGTCCCGTATGGTAACGTTTGCGGACAAAAATAACATAATCACTTCATCGCAATTCGGATTTCGTAAAGGCCGGTCTACAGAGCTGGCCCTTCTGGAACAAAAGAAATGCATTTTGCGTAGCTTTGAGGATAAACAGATGACTCTTGGTATTTTCGTTGATTTTACGAAAGCCTTTGATTATTTAAACCATCCATGACTTGCTGATAAAGAAACTTGAAAGGTACGAATTTCGCGGACAAGCGTCAGGTATCATTTCATCATATCTTGCTCATCGTAAACAATATGTTCATATCAACGGGTACTGTTCATATATCCAACCTATCATATCTAACGTTCCACAAGGCAGTATTTTAGGCCCTTTTGTGTTCAATTTCTATATTAATGACATCGTGAACGTAGATAAAAATACCAAATATATCATCTATGCTGAGGATACAAGTTTTTTTTTTTTTTCACAGGTGTTTGCAGTGATGACTCAGCACATAGGGCGAATCAAACTCTGCAGAAGTTTAGTAGTTGGAGCCACGCTAAAGCTTTAAAAATCAACGTGAACAAGACTAAGGCTATTTTGTTTCAATCGAAGAATAACAATGCAGCTATTACAAGATATATCATTTTGAATTCGAGAAAAATAGAAGTTTTGACTAGTTTTAAGACTCTTGGAGTTGTTTTTTTACGCAACAAATGACTTGGGATGAACATCTTAACCATATCTCGATAAAGCTGTCACGTGTGATTGGCATAATGTATCGTCACCGCTCTACGTTGCCAAAAAGTGCTAAATTGTTAATCGATAACTCGTTATGTCTTTCGCATATACATTACTGTCACCTCGTCTGGGAAAATAGTACAATGGCAAATTTAAACAAGATATACTTATGCTACAAAAAAAAAAAAGATAGTGCGAATAATATATAATGTTCGATATGATTACCCTAGTATACCTCTGTTCACAAACTTAAATCTAATGCACATTTACAATATCTATAAATATCGGTTATGTCTAAGGTATAGGTCTGAAATAAAAAAAAAAACTAATATTCTCAATCTTAGTGAACTAGCGTCCTTATCGCTGAAATTGACAACATATCACACTCGTAGCCTAGACAACTGGAAAGTCCCCAGTTGTAGAACAACATATGGTGAGCAAATGCTATCCAACGTGCTTCCGACCATACTTAATTACCTTAATACTTATAATATTAATCCATCAACATCAACAGTAAAATATATCAGATTTTCTTTTTCTTGTAAAGTGAATTTGCATAGCAATGACTAAATAAATATTCCACTCAATGTCCTCTTTTATAATTAAGTTGCTGTTATATCCGTTGAGAATGAATTTAGTGAATGAGTATTACATAGTCGTGCTATATATCTAAGCCCTTGAAAGTGCACTCGTTGATTTTATAGTGGGACCGTCTGTTTAGCAGAGCTAATTTATCTGCCACATTGGAATGTTCTACATTGAATTAGTGAGCTGTGTATTTTTTTTTTATTTCGTTTGTTTTGTTTATAAAGTGACACAATTCTTTTGTGACCTGCCGCTGTTGCCGATTGGGTAGGGGGCTCAGGACTCGTCAAGCTGCACAAATGCAGCTTTTTTTTCTTCAGTCCCCTTCCATCTTGTACTTGTACTTGATGGAGAGATAAATATTATTATTATTATTATGACGCGCCAGCTTCCACCGAGTTCAATAAGGGTTTGAGAGGTTAAGAACTTTACTTGCTGTTTTTGTTTTTCCCTTCAACGAGCCCGCTGTGAGCATCTAAACTTCACAGTCACTCCTGCGGTATGCTCGACCAGGAGAGAAGTTTAGCACCGGGCTGTGTCGTTTGTTTCATGTGACACAGTCCGGTGCTTAGACTTGCCCTTCGGTCGGACATAGAACTGTAATGACTGCTCCGAGCAGGTTGACTGAAACACGTACCGGAAGAACAAAAAGGGCAAATAAAGTTCTCCATCATGCAGAGGTATATGCAACACCCGCCCCGTCCCACATCTAGACCCATTTTCTAAGCTCTGCCGATAAGCACTAGGGCTGTCCAATGCATGGCACGCTCATGTGCCATTCACAGTAGCGCAGAACCCCCCCCCCCCCCCCTTTTCCTCGTCATGTCAGATATTTATTCTAGTAACAAACAATTCGGTAAAAGAGAACCCTCCCTCTCTCCCTCCCTCCCCCCCCCCCCCTCCAAAAAAAAAAAAAATCTTCTGAACAGTCCCCACGCCACTGGCTTCTCGTATAGTTGTTCGGGTGCAGCAACGTTCCTGAAAGATATGGCGCCTGAAGACAGAGGAGGTTGCATTCAAGGTAAAGCTATTAACTCTTTGCAAGGATGCACACATTCCAAGTTCGGCAGTAAGCGCACTCTTATACCGGCGTTTCATCACGAGTACCGTGTGATTTCAAGTTTTGGGTGTACTGCCAAAGATAAAGATTAAGAATTAAAAAAAAAATACATACACCCCCCGCTCCCCCCCCCCCGGAATGGTTTCAGTAAAACCAGAAATCCCTAGCACTGGGAAACAGCACCCTTTCAAGCCGGAATACATTTCGATGTTCAAAGCGCGCGTCTGAAATCTATTCCCTCTCTCGAAGCGCGCGGAGCGTTACCGCGGGCGCAACAAGTGGTAAAATGCCCGGACACACCATCAGGATCGAACAAGCCGCGGTTCACATTAGCCGACGTCTGTACAACGCCAGACAGAACCCTGATAGCCCACACTGTGTTCTGAAGACGTCATCGGGATGCCCTAACCATGGACGTCCAGCGGACGTCCATGGGCATCTGTGCTGCCTGGCTTAAGGTGACCATGATGGTAATCATGTGACTGGAGAAGAACGGAGTTCAAACAGTAAGAGGACAGAAAAGTGAAAAGCAGATAGACAGCGTTGAGACGCTGTCTGTCCCTTCTTTGTCCTTCTAAGTCCCACTGCTCGAACGTCACACGAAAAGACGCGGAGTTTCTCTGCGGGCATGATGGCAGAGTCATCCGCGGACACGCCTCAGAAATGTCCGAAGCATGCTTTGCTTCATACGTATGTACGCTTCGAAAATGTCTGCTTATAGTTTTCCTATGACCAATGTGACCATCATACGAGGAAGAAACACGCCTCGGATAATGTCTCTAAGATGTCTTGGCAGAGTCATCCGCGGACACGCCTCAGAAATGTCCGAAGCATGCTTTGCTTCATACGTATGTACGCTTCGAAAATGTCTGCTTATAGTTTTCCTATGATCAATGTGACCATCATACGAGGAAGAAACACGCCTCGGATAATGTCTCCAAGATGTCTTGGCAGAGTCATCCGCGGACACGCCTCAGAAATGTCCGAAGCATGCTTTGCTTCATATGTATATGTACGATTCGAAAATGTCTGCTTATAGTTTTCCTATGACCAATGTGACCATCATACGAGGAAGAAACACGCCTCGGATAATGTCTCCAAGATGTCTTTTTGTATATAATGTGTTAGCAGTGTGACCGCGGATTAATTGTCTTTTTTTTTTTTCCCAGAGTCTCAAAGTTACCATTGTGTTCGACATACACCAGCCAGCCTGCACTTTAAGCATTTTTGTTCGTTTTGGTTTCTGTCACAATGCTTACGCATCATACAAAAAGACAGTCTGCATAGAGATTCGAACGCGAGTCACCGCGAGATCCCTGTTTCGAATGCCGCATGGCAACGACTTCGAGCAGAAAATTTGGCACGCGGCATTCGAACCAGGGATGTTGCGGTGACTCGTGTTCGTAGACTTTCGTTTGTACGTTGCATGAGCAGTACGTGACCCTGGCTTTAAGCTGCGCACAAAGTTAGAAGGACAAACGGTCGATCGCCTCGCTCCGCCCACCCATTTGCTGCCATCCAAGCACTTTTACGCGACCCCGATCTCCAAACTGCGTTACTTATACGAACACAAACAAAAATGGCGGCTGGTGCTAATCAAGCGTTCCGCCCACCCGCGACATAAAGCGGCGCACTGAAGACAGCGAACTCCGCGATTGTTGGCGTCGTAAATGAATTAGCTCCGAACTGTCTTACACCATCGAAAGTATACTTACAAGCGCGCGAGTTTCAATAACCAAAAAAGTCTGTTCTATAAGCTACAGTAGTCTACCTCACGTACTGCAACTGACCTTGCCGTATTCATTTGCTTCGAAGAGGGCTTGCAATTGTGTTGCCCAGAAATGGCTGTCACAATAAGCCGTTGTCGCAATAAGCGGCTGATTTCGCTGGATTCATTCGCTTCAAAAGAACAAGGTTTGTTTACGGTGCGTGTTGCCCCAGAGGTGGCTGCCACAATAAGCGGCTGTTCTACTAAGCGGGTGCCGTAATACGCGGCGAGAACGGCACTTGTTGTGACACTTGCTTCCGTTCGCCAATTAGCGTTTGCAACTAATGACCCCGCGTTTCTGGCACACAACAAATACGTCGCAAACACAGATCGTTTTCTTGCGCTTTTTTTTAACCTTTCTCTTTCACGTTGCAAACTTTCGAAGTGGGCTAGTTAGCGCAACAATACGTGAGCCTGCGCGCAAGCGCAGACGGACGGACAATAATTAGGGCTGAGACCGGTCAATTTGCTGGAAAGCCGCAATCGCAGAACTCGAATTCCCAGGCAGACATCCAATTAAGTCTGCTTCTCGAGCACAAACAAATTTCACAAACAAGAGGCAGCAGACGGACAGGACAGTTCTTTGTAGATAATTGTATATAAAGCCCCCCCTCCCTTCAGGTCATTCGACCATGTCATTCGTGAACATAACAAGTCAACGGCCCGCGTTTCTAAGGTTGTCAATGACAGTCTACGAGAGCAGACGAACGCACGTTCTCGATACGGGCAAAAGCTAATATATAATTCATTGGAGTCAACGAGGCATCTATGATCGTGCATGCATTGTATCGAAGCCAACAAAGCGCGACAGGCAACAGCGCAACGCGCTACTCCAAATGCAGAGTACAGCGAGAGTTTAGATATCGATCTCCGACAAACGCGACACGGAATCGGCCACAACGGGTCTACGTGCCTGCTGCACAAATTATAATGCCTGAGCCGCGGGCAAAGGAAAAAAAAGAAGAAACCATAATAATCGATCTTCCTCACGGAAACATCACCACGGAACCGCATTGCTGCAGATTATCAACCCGACGTCCCTCATTCGCGGCTTAAGAGATTAGGAGTTGATTTAAGTTCTAAAAGGAGTATAACGGCACGTTGCATCGCGCAACACGGGAAGTTCCCAATTAGAAACGGGACCCACGGACCCAGCGCTGTCGCGCGGGCGAGTGTTGCGTCGGAACGGGGGCACTGCAGACGACTATAGGGTACACTCATGCCGGTTACGACAACGCGACGACGCGTCCCAAAGGCGAAGACGCAACGGAATGTCGCATCTCCTCCTCGGTCGAACGGAGTGATGCGTTTGCGGCACCGCGTTCTGAGACGAAAGACATGTACTCACTCACCCTGTTTGTCGCGCATGGCTGCGGCTACCTTCGGGGCGGCGACGGACTCGGCCAGTATCCGTGGCTAGGCTAGAGAGTGGCCAAGACCGCTTGCGTGAGGATATCGCGAAGACGCGTTCTCGTCAAGGAGCTGCCATTGCTCGAGTTGCCATGCCGACAAGCTCCGGAGGAGGACAGAGAGGAAAAGAGCGGAGAGGATGTAGTGGAGGGAGAGAGCGGCCGCGGTGGCGAGAAAGGTGTTGGGTGGCGCCGCTGGTCATATGGCGCGTGGAGGCGGCGGGTAGACGAACTAGCGGATTTCGCGGTTCGCTGTCGAGGTTCGGCAGCGTGGCTGAGGCGGCAGCGGCGCTAGAGCCACGGTGGTTGGTTTCGGCGGCTTCGTGCGCTCGATGCTGATTGCATCTGCTTGTTCTAGTATTGAAAAAATAAATGATAAAAAATAATAATGCTGACAAGGATAGATAGCCTCTATATCACACTCCGTTATGTGCGCTGAACCTTTGAGCTGTCTGAACCCTTAGCAATGCAAACAGATTTCAAGGCATGCATGTACACCCCAAACCGATATGAATACACATTGTCATAATGTGTCTGTGTTCGTGACTATCACAACTTGAACTTACACATAAGACACCGATCGCATGCACTGCATGTAAAAGGAGACGTTCTTTCTGAGAAGCTGCTTACGTCGTGTAAGAGCTTAGCACGTAAGATGAAAATAGACCAGCGTACTAGGTGCTTGCTACTTGGATGAGCGAGGAAAGGAGACGTCACAACAAAATAAGACCCGTCGAACGGCGGTCAAAAATGGAATATAATTTGTGTCTCCGATCTGAAACAGTATGATAAACGATGGAGCTTGACATTTTTGAACCTGTCCATCCCGAGCCACGAGACAAAATCGCCTCATTTTCAACCTTAACAAAATTCTGGACTCGCGTTTTTTTTTTTTTTTTTTTTCTTTGGGCCCGGGGGGGGGGGGGGGGGGGGGGGGGCGCGGTTGCCAAGCAAATTGAGCAGTAACGGACATAACTGTGCAAATATAAAAAGTTTTGAGTGCGAGTCGAGTCCAGTATTATCAAGTACGAGAACTTTATATTTACTACCAGTTGAGCACATGCGCTTTAATGCGCCACAGTGTGAATTATTTTTCAACATGAAAAGCAACCGGGACGCACCGCCGGGAAGGCCGTTTCTCCGAGCACACCGGTGCAAAGCAGTGAAGCTCGACGCGCGCGTGCGCGCCGGCGCGGAGCGAATTGAAGTTTGACGCGAAAAAGCAGGGAATCTCGAAGACACTATTCGTCATTTTTAACATAGCTGAAAACTCAAAACCTTCGATCACTAAAAGGCGTGCCGCGAATCGAATAGAATTGAAAACATTATTCGTCAGTTATTCCAAGTTTCGAGTGCGCACACTTCTAATAACCAGCCACCGCTGTGTACGTTTCGTTTTTGACAAAAGACAATCGTGAACCTTATGCGAGCGATTCATCTTAGACTAAAAATCAGGTTGACAGGTTTATTACGGAACACAATTTTTTTTCCCGCCTCTTTGTCGGTGACACGGAGAACTTACAACACCTAACTGGACAACAAGGCCGCAGCGCTGAATTTATGATGTCACCTACCGAAGGCCAGCGCGAGGCACACTTTAGACACGAGTGCGGCGTCATCGTTCGACTGGAACTCGTGTTCAAACGCCGAGGGCACCCAGTCGAGCGCTGACACAGCACTCGTGTTTACTTCGTGCTCTGCACCAGTGATTTATAAAGGCCCACCCTCAGATTGAAAATTATATAAACCCCTCCCCAGGACTGGCCTTCGGAAGGTGACGTAGAAAATCCAGCGCTACGGCCTTGTCGTCTAGAGGGAGCTGGAACTACGCCCATCATCCATGAAGGGTTCACAGCACACCGCAGGCCCGGATGGACACCGGGCGCAGTGGAATCCCGCTGACCGTGCCCAGATCGGAGAGCATCTTGAGCACTTGCATGCCCGTCAGGACTCGCCCAAACACCACGTGCCTCTTGTCCAGGTAGGGCGCCTTAACCATCGTGATGAAGAACTGCGAGCCGTTCTTGTCGGGGCCGGCGTTGGCCATGGACAGTAGGCCGGGTTCCAGGTGAAGCAGAGCGAAGTTCTCGTCCTCGAAGGGGCGTCCCTCGTAGATGGAACAGCCCCCTGTCTTGCCCGTCGGAGTCTCGAAGCATCCGCTCTGGCAGATGAAGTTGGGCACGATGCGGTGAAAGGGGCAGCCCTGGTAGCCGTAGCCCAGCGTGCCCGCGCAGAGGGTCCGGAAGTTCTCGGCCGTCTTCGGCACCACGTCCGCACGGAGTTCAACGACTAGGCGGCCTATCGGTTCGCCGCTGACGTCGACGTCCAGGAAGCAGCGGGGGTTGCTGGCCTTGATCGGCGTGACGGCGTCCTGCGAGGAACGTTCGCCTCTGCAGCATCCTCTCGAAGAAAGATACAAGACTTCCGTGCGGCTTTGTGGGATGCACGTGCGACAGCGTGTCCAAAGTGCTCGTCTTCGTGCATCTTACTATTGGCAACGTGCCCGATCGAAAGCGTCACTGTGGTCGGCCTTCCACGGTTGACCGAATGCTGGCTCTGACGTCCGCAAAGGATTTCTCATCGACGGAAATAAGTGTAATGAAAGAACCTCAATTTTGGCAGTGTTGGCAGTGTTGGTTTCAGAACGCAATGATTTCAGGCTTCCACTTTGCAATTACAAACACCATCGAACTTCTTGTTAGCAAGATAATGACGTCACGAGAAGGAACCATAGGAGGGCGCCACCAAAACATCTCGCCGCTGATTCACTGGCGGCCATAGCAGTGTGCGCGGCTGCTGAGCGCGCGCTGACGGCGAGCTCCCGCAGTTCTTTTGCAACGTGCATTCCGCACCATCAAGATTGTCGGTCTTAGCATGCCTATTCATGTGAGCTGGTTCTGTGCATGCGCTCTGAACGTCGCCCTAAAATATGGCGTCCAGGGGATACCCCAATATGGCGGCGAGATGTTTTGGTGGTGCCCTCCTTTGGTTACCTTTCGTGACGTCATTACCTTGAGAACAACAAGTTTGAAGGTGTTTGTAAAGAGCATGGTGGAAGCTTGAAATCATAGCACTCTCAAACCAACACTGCCAACACCGTCAAAATTGAAGTTCTTTCATTCCTCTTATTTCCGTCGATGGGAAATCCTTTACTGACGTCATAGTCAGCGTTCGGCCTATCGCGGAAGACCGATCACAGCGACGCTCTCGATCGCTCACGTGGGTTCCGTATCTGGTATGTGGGACGAAACATAATACTTACATAATACTGGTACGTGGGCTGTAAAAACGCAAGCTGTATGTTGTTGTTTTTTGCGTAACTTTTAGTTTTTGCAGTAATAAATAAATATTTTGCATTGAGAGAAGTTAGTGCTGTACTGGAAATTACCGTAGCTTCTACGAGTAAAAAAGTTTCGCTGCAGCCAATGTTTCTCTTTACTGTGCCATGCTGTAGGTAAGCTTTTCGGAGTCTGAACAATTCTACTACGTTGCAACGAGGACAGAGTGCCTCTTCTCATAGGCGCCGACCACGCCCCCCCCCCCCCCCCTTCCCTCTCTCTCCCGAGCTCTTCGGAAAAGCAAGTAAGTACCATCGCCTCCGAAACCTCTCGGAGCACCTCATTAATATCATCTGTGCGCCCTGGTGCCCGCACACATCGATGGCTGGCGCCCAGTGGATAAATAAAAATTTATCGGTGCGCCCTGGTGCCCGCACATATCGATAGCTGGCACCCAGTGGATAAATAAAAATTTATCCACTCACCAGCTCTAGTCACTATACCTGTTTTCACCTCAAGAAAAAAGTACGTTTTGCGCATTGTTCCTGCACGGCGCGAAATAGTTCTTACGAGATTCGGTTGTCGGAGGAAAAAGCGATGCTTTTGGCGTTTGGAACGTGTACGTCTTGATAAGATAACATATATCTAATCTAAAATTCACCTACATATGTCTTCATTGTCCACATAAAGGGGGAAATTAGTAATGTTCCGCGAAGAGCCGGACTTGTTTTACTTCGGTTCTTGAGGTGAAAACAGGTATAAATGACCAGAGCTAGTGAGGGGATAAATTTTTCTGACTATTCGCCCAGTCCTGTTCGAAGACCCTACGTAGTATTAGCAAATACGATAAAGGCTAGTGCTGGAAATTCCTTCCAAAGCCATTGGAAGTAGCTGCGAATGACGACAGTGGCACCTCTACCGGACCTGCAGCCTACGGAAGTAGACTGACATAATACGTTTTGTAAGCCCGATTATGTTTTCCCAAACGTCGAAACAATTCATTACAGTCAGTGCGCTTGAACCACGGAATTCACTGAATTATAGGGTCACCAAAGCAGACATCTGTTTAGGTATCGTGCCGTCAGCATGCTTATCCTACGTTATCCAGGGGATTACACACGTTTGGGACGTCTCTTTCAAAAGACATCCCAAACGTTTACCAGGGGGGGAAGGGCGCCCCCCCCCCCCCCCCCCCCCTGGTAAATTGACAACTTTCCGCCTATGCCTCTTCTATAGTTACAATCCGTAAACTTTTCGTGGGCAGGACAACTGAGGTAACTAAAACAAACTGTTCTAATATATGCCGCGAGTGTGATAAACGAGTGTAACCGAACAACACAGCAGCGTGCGTGTTATTCGATGCTCTTCTCGGAAGTGTAGTTTCATCCGCTTCAATTTTCTCGGGGAGGACCGGGGATGTCAAGAGGCTAATATTATAAATATCTGGCTAAATCATGTGCCATTCAAATGCAGTAGACTCGGCAACTCCAACAAATGACCTGCACCACGACAGAGACAACATCCGCCGCAGCGACACTCTTTTACTGATGTGGGATAGCGACTCTCACGAGGCTTTCCGAGAACCCTCCGCCATAGCCTAACACATATCGCGACTGGGCAGTTCATTGATTAACCTTCAGATTATTCAAGTAATGCTTTATTTACGATATATTATTTTGTTTTTTTTCGTTTAATGTGAGTTTTGTGCTAAAAAAAGTAAAAAACAAAAAACAATACCTGCTTTAATATTTTTTTTGCCTTTATTTCTTTTAGGAGACATGCTTGCACGGTAGACCACTTCGGCGTGCTTGTGATTGTCATCGAGGGTGATTATACTGTTTAAATAATAACTAAAAAAATGACTTCACTTTAAAAGGCTTCACGTGTTCATATTTCTGTAAGCGTCACAACGTGAAGTTTCAATGGGATTGCTATATGCCATTTATTACATAATAAAAGAAAATGAAAGACGTTTACAACTCCCTGTAATGCCGAATTAGAGCGCAGCTCTTGAGGAGGAGGAGGGGAGGGTACGGAGAGGAGGGTACGGAAGGAACGCGCGGGTCACGGGTGAGACTCGCGCGTTGCATGATGGGACGTTTCCCATAATGCAACGCGCGGAACCCTCGTATACAACACGCGGATCTCACTCGTGACCCGCGCGTTGCATTATGAGAAGTTTTCCATAATGCAACGCGCGGAACCCTCGTGACGTCACTCGTGACCCTTGTGACGTCACGTGTGACGTCATTATGGGAAACGTCTTATACACGAACTCAACTCTGTGACGTTACGGCGCGGTGGTGGCGCGTCGGGCGCACTTCCGATCTGGGGCTGTGGGCAGAAGTCCTCATGCCAGACGTGTATTCCTGCGTTGTTTTGAAAGGAACCAGACAAAAACCTGCCTTCTCGTCAAAACGCCGCGACTGGGGCCGTACCAAAAGAGTCGAAAATGGTTTGAAGGTCAGTTTTCACGTGCTCGGTTCGTCCGAGAATCTCGATATGTGCCGTGAAAAGGGAAAAGCAGACGCCGTCGGACAACGATGGCTTGGGCGGGAAGCACTTTTTGTTGAATTCACGGATACTTCAAACTTGTGCTCATCAGATTTATTTGTTTTGTTCCAACATAAACGCCAGAACTTCCGCCAAGTTGTGCGGACCACCTGCGGACTACGTTCAGTGCGTCTTCAAGTTCAAACGGCCGCCTGATCGTTCGAACTGTCGTCTGCTCTTTCAAACGTTTCTGCTTGTCGTCTGCTCTCTTAGACGACGCCGGCCCCAGGGGCGGATTTAGGGGGGGGGGGGGGGGGCCGCCGCCCCCCCCCCCGAGACGCCAAAAATAAAAATAATTCTGAATTTTTTTTTTTTAATATTTGGTTTTGGTGTAGTGATTATTTGGTCAGCAAACTAAATTTGTGCTGTCGAAGCAGGACAGTAGATTCGGCCATCTGTTTTTTTGGCAACGTCTTCGTTATTTAATAAAAAAAATGGAGAGAGATGAGTGGACAAGTTTACCACACGCGAAATGTACCTGCGAAGGGAAAGCGGTGCTTGTTTAAAGTTCAGAACCTAAGATAGCAGCTTTGCGGCGCGGGCTCGTCCAAAGCGTCTCTCCACCCTGTACGGAGGCGGCGGCTTTGGTATCGAGGCTCCCCGCTCCCTCCGTCTCTCTGTGGAGCCATCCTGTGCCGCTGAATTGGCACCACTGGTTGAAAGGCGAAGAGAGGCGGGAAAAGTCCACTATGACCGCAAGACTCGGCTAAGGGGGTGGAGGGGAGGTTGTTAGGTGTCGACGCCCAGCCTTGTCTCTCGGGGAGCATGGTAATCTCGCTGGCGTCCAACCTTTCTCACGAACAACGCCCGAACCACTCAGTCGGGAAAACTTAACAGGTTTATTTCATAGCGAAATATGTGACCGAAGACGACCGTCTCTCGAACGGTCGGGATTTTTGTGGACACGCGAGGGAGAGGAGGATTCCGTAGGCGGTGCTTTTCCTGAAGCGACCGAGGGCAGTCGGACCAGCGGAGCTCTCCCCCAAGGGGAGCTTAACGTTTGGGAAAGGCGAGACGACGATTATCCCCCACTCTGGAATCCTACGAAGGGGGTGGGAAACAGTTCCAAGGTCTTCGAATTGGCTGATGAACGATCCCTGGATTGTTCCCCCGCAGACAGCCGGCGCCGTTTAATCCCCCCTCCCACCACCGTGGCAGAGAAGAATCGGGAAAGCTCGGAACACACACTGTCGCGTTCCGCCGCCTCGGCGCCAGCCGCAGGTAGAAGTCCGAAGGGTTGACACGTGACGTGAAGGAGGGGAGTCCTTGAGCGGCGCTTCCCCGGAAGCGACTGACGCCAGCCAGACTGGCAACGCCCCGAGCGTTCGGCTAAGCCTGGGCTAATCCTTCCCCCAAAGTGGTCCTAACGACTAGGAAAATACTTCGGTAAGCTTCCCACGCACTCACACACACATGGAGATGGGACGGGTCATAACAAGGTGTTGTTGAGATGGCGATAGCGAGGCGCGCATACCAAAACTCAACTGGTTTATTTTTGCTTCCCGTCTTGGGCGACGGGCGTTCCCCTCTCCTTGGCTACGTTCTCCCGAAGCGGGAGGGTGGGAAGAACCGGTCTATCGGGAGCGCAGCAAGGTCACGAGGCAGGGCGAGTTCTCTCGAGCGGTGAGCAACGTGGGTCACCACAGTGTACACGCGTGCGTGTGTGGGCTCTGAGTCATGCGCCGCCGGGCCTGAGCGAAGGTACCTCGGGAATGCCAGCGCTCACGTTTCACAAGTCAGGAGCGGTCGGTCAGGCTACTTTGAAGGGGAGTCAGTCGGGTAGCTTAGAGCGCCGAGAACAGTGCAGCTTCAAGATCCGCGAGGGAAACCAAACGTGGACTTCTTTACTGTGTTGCACCATTCATCCCTTCTCCGTCGCGGATCGCTGTTTTTCAGTGACGATTGACTTGGAGCACGTGGTGACGCGCACGTTCGAGCTTAGTGGCGGCGCTTTCGACCTGTCGTTCACACGTTCACTCCTGGGCAAAACGGTGATTCGGGTAACGAGAAAGTGCTGTTGACCTCCAGAGACAAAGTGAGCCTAAGGCGGATGAAGTAACCGGGAGTCGAGTTCTGCAGCCGCTACAATGGTGAGTTGCACTTGAGTCCGTAAAATGACGTTGCTCTTTTGACAAATTATAACGAGGCATTTTCTGCACTTAGCTCGCGTATGAGGTGGTTGGTAGCCGTGACGCATGCCGAAAAAGTAATTGACATAGATAGTAAGGAAAAGAAAAGCTAAATGGAACGTGTGAATTGTTCGTTTCTCTGCCACCATCCGCAGCGACATAAAAAAAACATCGCGCTGCAGACATTAATTGTTTCCTCCTCTTTCTATGCATAAAAATTAGTCATAGACTGTGTGCGGCGTTTCTTTCGGTCGATGGATAATCAAAATATTTATGCGAAATTTGCTCACTAAATCTTTTTGTGGGGTGGAAGGACACTGATGGCTTAAGAACTCCCAGCCAACCAGCGTTTGGGACTTGGTATGTTATATTGAGCTAATTTTTGTAATAATTTTTCCTTTGTATTTGTGTACGCAGCCTTTACTACTTTCACCTTCCATTTACCCTTCGGCTTGAGACGCATAAGATCGCACAGCTGATATTGGTAATTAGTGCTGAATCAGTCACTCGTGGTATTTATAAATTACGTCACTTATGAATGGGTTCTATCTGTTTAGTAAAACAAGTGTTTTTTACATAGAGTGAAGATGGTCCACCAAAGTCATCCAAGCGGAAAAGTACCACTCTGCATAACTTCTTCCAAGCTGTGCCCAAAAAGATTGTCACTGAGGCAGACATTGCAAGCAACGACTCGAAGCTCACTTTGAAGTCTGATGGCGTGGACGAACAACTCACGATTGAGGCTCTCCCGTCGCCCATGGTCGAGAATTCTGACGGAACTACCCCACTAGCCCCGGCCGTCCACACACTTCGGAATCCAGCAGCTGACTTTGGTTTGCAATATGACATTGGCAACTTCGTTGGGGCGAGGCCAGACGACCACACCGTGGTTGGCTTACTCGAATGCCATTGGATGCCACCGCAAGGTTACTCCTTCCCTTTCTCCGAACACAACAAGGGACAAACAGTCGAACGGAGGTACGTCAGAAGTGACCACCTACTGAAATATCCTTGGCTGGTTGTCTCGGATGCCAAGGCAGGTTTGTTCTGCAAATTTTGTCCTCTTTTTGCCACCGGGCACATTGGGGGGAAACACAAGACAGTTGCCCTTCAGGCTCTTGTAACGGAGCCTTTGAAAAAATTCGCGAAGCTTCTGGGGAAAGATGGAGCTTTGGAAACCCATTCCTAAGCTAGATATCACATCGAAGCAGTGGAAGCGGGCAAGGCTTTTCTGAAAACTTGTCGCGACCCAGCAAGGGTCGTGGCAAACCAGATCGATACACAGCGAATGCGGCAGGTGTCTGAAAACCACGCGCGGCTTCTCTCGATTGTCGACAACGTTGTGTTCCTGGCCCGGCAGAATATTGCCTTCCGTGGACATCGGGATGACGGCCCAGTGGTCACTGGGAAGAACGGCAATGACAGTTCGGAGAATGGAGGAAACTTCAAGGAGCTGCTGCGCTTCAGAGTGAAATGTGGTGACCATGCCCTCGAAAAACATCTCTCCACAGCCACAGGAAGGAAGATGTTCACAAGCAAAACAACTCAAAATGCCCTTATTGAATGTTGCGGAGACGAAGTTCTGTCCGTGATCTTGGCACGAGTTCGACAGAGCAAATATTATGGCATTATGTTCGACGAGACAACCGACGTGGCTCACAAGTCTCAGCTATCTCTTGTTTTGAGGTATGAACATGATTTAAAGATCAGAGAAGATTTTGTGGGTTTCTTAGATCCTCGAGAACTCAAGCCTCAAGATTCAAATCAGAATCAGAATTCGTCCATGTCGGACAGCGGGTCCGACGAGGAAGAGCAAGACGAAGACGACGCACTGGAGCCAACACTGACTGGTACCAAGCTCGGAAAAATCGTGCTAAGTCTACTGAGGTCATTGTCTTTCGACCCCAAAGGCTGTGTAGGCATTGCAACAGACGGATGCTCAGTAATGACCTCCGAGCTCTGCGGTGCCATTCAGGAAATTCAAAAAGTAGCCGTGCATGCAGTTCGATGCCCCTGCTTCAACCACAGCTTGAACCTTTCTATATCCAAAACATCAACTGTGCAAAGTGTCCGAAACACCACCGGGACAATGCGGGAAGTCATTGCGTTTTTTACGGCCTCGCCCAAGAGTAACGCTGTTTTGAAACTCCAGCTTGGCAAACAGCTGACCAAGTTATGCGACACACATTGGGTCGAACGTCACGACGCTGTTTTGCAGTTTAGAGAGAGCCTGGGAAGCATCGCAAAGGCGTTGGAAACGGTTTCGCAGTGGCGAGAACCAAGCTCGGCTGTCAAGGCGAGATCACTGCTTACATCAATCCTGGATGCCGAATTTGTAATCGCAACCCTAGCTTTCTACGATTTACTCTCAGTCACGCTTCCCCTAAGTCGGTTGCTCCAAAAGCCGGATCTGGAAATGAACAGTGCCTCGGACATCGTGAAAGACACAATCGTCGTCCTGAGCGAAAAGCGGAACCCATTAAACGTCGAGAAGACTTTCAAAGAAATTTTCGCGCATGCAGAAGAAATTGCCGAGAATATGCGAGCCCAACTAGATGTGTCTCGTCTAGTCCAACGACAAATGAACTGCGCAAAATTGCCTCCACAGACAGCCGAGTCATACTTCCGCGCACATGTATACATTCCTCTTGTGGAATCTGTCGTAGAAGATCTTAAGCAGCGTTTTCCGGAAGAGGTGCTGGAAGTGTACAGCCTCAACACACTTTTGCCTCGCCATGTGAATGAGAAGGGAGCTCCAGGAAAGCTCAGTATCCTGGCAGCAAAATACGGCGTGCTCCTCGGAATGGGAGATGTAGCTTTGCAGACCATCATCAGAGCCGAATTTTCACTGTGGGCGGCGAAATGGAGACGCGAACAAGAGAAGGGGCCTCTTCCATCGACAGCTGTGGAGACACTTCAAGAGTCGGAGCCAGAGCTCTACCCCAGCATCAGGACTCTGCTGCGCGTTCTCGCCACACTACCAGTTAGTGTTTCGACGGCTGAGCGGTCCTTTTCCACCCTTCGTCGAATTAAAACTTGGATTCGATCGCGGTGTGGCGAAAAGCGACTCAACGGTCTTGCCCTCCTCCACGTCCACCGAGATGTGAACGTCGACCAAGAGAAGGTGGTAGACCGCTACGCGCAGGGAGCACGACGAAGGAAGGCGATGTTCGTGCTCTGAAGAACTTTTAAGTTGAAAACTTGTGTAAATAATTATGTCTGTATTCTGTCCTCCCCAATTGTAGGGTTTTTTTTTCTTCATCTCATCAGATAAACATGAATCTGTTTAATAAATAATTTTAATGTTGCTCCACGCAATTCGCCTAGGCACTGCGCTGAAGACCATTTGAGCTCGCATTTTTGTTTTCTATTGGTTTCACGGATCCACAAGACCATAAAGAGTCAAACAGTTATTTTTGTTTGGCTGTTTCCTGTAAAATACCAAGTCATTGAGAGTAAAGTCGCTGAGAAATCCCACCCACTGTTTTTTTATTAGAGTTTAATTACTCCAACTAAATGCTCACTTTTCTCAAGAACTGTGCATTTTCGAGAGTGAGTCAATAAAATAACAATGAAAATAAGAAGGTATTTTGATCACGTTCTTCCAGGAATTAGAAATTCTCCATATTATTCGGCCGTCTTACATTTGTCTTGATAACAAATTCTTTCTTCTCCGCTCTTTGTGGGTTTTTTTTTTTTGTCTAAATTGATGTATTTTGTGTGATCGAGTCCCTGCACAAACTCTTTCACGCCGCGTGCCTCAATTGCCTGTGTTGCTTAAATGGGGATAGTCACTGTTTAGACATAGAATATAGAACCATGCACACGTATGTCTCTCTCTATCTCTATTTTTTTTTACCACTTATAGTGCAAATCTTTGAACCACTGAAGCAACAAGTGCGGGTTAATATAAAAGAGCAAGAAACTAATACAAATTTGGTGGGAATATTTAGGCTGTAACAAACGTTAAAACACGATTAATAGTTGCTTTTTGTAGATGCCGCAAAAATCGCTAGCCCGCACAATTAAAAAAAAAATAAATCACCACCGCCCCCCCCCCCCCCCCCCCCAAACCTTAGCCATAAATCCGCCCCTGGCCGGCCCCTAGACCAAATGTTGGCCCGGTACTTGCGATAAGAAGTAGGTGAAGGCCTCAAAAGACTTAAGTTTGAAGGTTGGTAAGCAGGCTCGATGTAAAGAGTAGATACAAGGAGATGTTGATCATTGTTATCAGTGACCATCATCGACTTGTTATGCCTAATTCACTTGGTCCGATTCTGCTTGCGATTTTCAGTATCGACGTCGGCCGTCTCAGCTACGGTTCACGCGTTTGCAACCCGAGCGGCATCGCGACTGAATATTGCGAGCGAAATCTCATCATGCGATACAGGCTTTAGCGTACATACTGCGGCGTCCACACGGAATGAATCGCCGCACGTCACATCATTCACGCGAAGTTTTACGGTGTAACGAGCCTCGGTAATTTCGCTGACGCCGCTCAAGTAGTCAGACATCGCCAGGAAGACGTAGAATCAACAATTCGAACTCAAACTTATCACCTTGCAGAAGAGGATTCTTCGCATGTGCGAAAATTATAAAGGAGATATTAGAAACATAAGAACCCAACCACTATTCATCAAATATAATATGCTTCAGGCTGAACAAATATACTATTTTAAGCTCTTACAATGGATTCACAAACACAGAATATACTCCACACCAAAATCGAGTTTAGGTCCGTACCAACTACGAGACCCAAAGCGAAGGATGCCTTCAATAAGAACCAATTATGGCCGTACTGCTTTGTCATGTCAGAAAACTAAGATGCTAAACAGAACAGACATGACTATAGATTATAATAAAACATTTTATGCCTTCAAGAAACAGTGCCGAAGCTTTCTCGTGGGCAGTGGTATTAGCTTCTCATTTCTGTAATATGTAGGCTAAGTTATTATTTTTAGTATGTATTTATACTTGACTACAGATGTAGCTCTTGGCATATATTCGATCATTCTTTATTGCTAAACTAAATGTCGGCCATCAGCCCTATTTCATGCTGTGACCTTCTCACTTTTTTTTTTTTTTTTTTTTTATTAGCGATATGATGTTTTTGTGTCATACGACGTTAGGTTTGTTCTACGCTTCGAATCATGCTTGTTGTGTAACATGTGTTTTTGCTAGTTGTTTGATTGTGCCGTTTTATTTTATTTTACAATTCACAATGTTGAATGTTAAATTAGCTGTTTCATTGTGTTTTTTTTTTAAATTTTTACTGAGTATACCTATTGCTGAATATATTTATTGCACTGTTCACTGTTGAACTGTTGGGGGGCAGAGACTCTGTCAGGCTTCACGCCTTTATCTCTGCCCCCTGGGCGGAAAAACCCGCCAAACAAATAAAGAACACAAAAAAAAGGGCAGGGGAACTCACACCGACGCCAACAACATCGCATTTCAATGGTTTGTTTATGGGCGACGGCGAGCTTCTTGCCCACACCCCCATCGCGCATGCGCGGCACCGGTGGCGTCCGCTAGGGGCGCTCCGGTTTGTTTGTAAACATGAGTTGGTGTATAATGCACCGCGCGGTTACGCCGAAACGTTCCATAATGCAACGCGCGGGTCTCACTCATGACCCGCGCGTTGCATTATGGGACGTTTCGGCGTAACCGCGCGATGCATTATGGGACGTTTCGGCGTAACCGCGTTGCATTATGGGAAGTTTCCCATAATGGACCGCGCGGTTACGCTGACGGCGACGCCGACGCCGCTCAAGCCGGAAAGGGGAGCCTAAAAACTGCGCTCTAAAAAAAAAAAAAAAAAAGAAACGTGGTTTTAACGTTTTTTTTTGTAATATTACTGGAGAAAAATCAACTGAGGGATTTATTAATTGATTAGTCTAGGGTGGCGATCAGTCTGGTGATTTTTTTCAATAACCCCCCAGCTCCAATCAGCATTCCATGTTTGATGAAAGTTATGTATTGTGCGAGATAACAAAAATATCTGGTATCAGCGGCTCTACAAACATCACTAAGGTTCTGGAAGCATCCAACTGAATATTAATCGCTTCGCTGAATTTCCGCGCGCGTGAAACGATACAACACAATGTTTATAGTAAGAGGAGAAAACAACAAAAATTAACGAACATTTAATAAAGAGGGCCCAGCTCAGCCGGAAACGGGCTCGAGGGGTCGAAATCCATGCTTCTGAGCGCGGGCCCGTAGCAGACGACTCAGACCGCATTTACGAAGGTTACAAGTATGTTGTTTTTGTTGTCGTCATTATTTCGCAGAAAATATGCGCCGAGAAACTGTGAGAGAGCCGGACACCGGCGTTCCGTGTTCATAACGGGTTCGACGAGTGCAGTGGAGACAACGGCAGCTAGCTTGAGGTCTACCCACTAATCGGTCCAATCAGAGCTCGGTGTTCTGACGTCTCCGCGCGCTTTGGTCTCCTCCTCTCCCTCAGCTTCTTGGTGCATACTATCTCGACGGTTCAAGGGATGCATCTCCAAGTAAAACGCATTGGTATAGTCAATAGTATTCGGTGTAGTTCCTGAAACAAACCTTCGCTAAAGCTTCGCCACACTGCACCGAAGCACCTCGTTCCACGCGCTTCAAGAATTAAGGGTGTTACACGCAACATCACTCTATTTTACAATTAAAGGGGCGATGCAACAATTTTTTCTTTTTACAGCGAAGCTGTTTATGGCAAGGGTTCCGTGGATTTTTCGTGTGCAGCAAAAACTCTACGCTCGCGCGCTGCCGCACGCGACGCACGCACACGCCTTCCCCGTATAGAAGAAGTAAAAAACCAAAATAAAGCGTTGACGAACGCGCTTGCAAGGTGCCATTTGTTTTAGGCTTTTGCTTTAGAACAGTTACTGCTGCAGACCCTGGCACGTGCGGCATGTGGAACACCATTCCTTCCAATCTCCTTGCCGCTTGGGTAATCCAAAAACGAGCTTGTGGCCGGTGCCATTTTGAGCGTTCGTGCGTATGGCGCGTGCTTTGCTCGCTTTCCGAAGCGACGAACACGCACGTGCTGGGCTGTGAAGATCGCACGCTGGACTGCGATTTTGTAAACATTGGAAAGGTCTATAGGTCTGTTCAGTAGATTAGTCATCAGTAGGCACTATTTTCAAGATAAGTAGAGATCTCAGGTAGATAGTAAAGGTTTTTCAAAGTTTTGCCGCTGTGCGATCCGCGTCGGCCATGTCCACGCTCGCACCGCCCTTTCTTTGTCGTCGTTCCAAGCCTCGTTCGTGTGCACCTATAGTTTCCTTTCCTTCCGCTCTCCCGGGATCGCGGTCCCGTCGTGCGTGTCTACTTTCCGCCCGGTGGCGGTCCAGTTGCGCGTGTCTAGCTTCCTCCGTTTCCTCGGGGCGGGTATGTGATGTGTGCTAAACAGCTTCGCTGGTCATCCACCTTCACAGAGTGGAATGGCTCATGATTTTTAATATACCTTTAAAAAAAGAAAGAAAAGATGGCGCCACTCCTTAAATCTTTTAAAAACCCTGCAATATGGCGAAACAGCGAACACCGCGAAACACGGAAATATATAGCCACATATACATATATAATAGATAGATCACTTTATCCACTCAGCTCGATGCCTCAGGACAGACAGACATCGAGAAAGAAGCGAAATCGAATATCACACAAAAAAAAAAAATTTGGCCGTAAATAAAAAAAAAAAAAATTATGTTTCTTTTCGAGGGATCGTATAGTCCGTCTGACTTACTATGAACAGGCGAGATGGCGATGGGATTCGGATGACACGTGGACCGGTGCCAGTGGTCGCGTGTCCACGTGCGTCCGAGGACGTCGCTGCAGAAGGGATCTGCGTCGCTGCAGTCTCGGGCGGCTGCTGGCCGCCTTCCTGAGGAGAACGGTGGACGACGGCTCTTGATATCCACCGAACTGCTTACAATTGCTTGACTTATTAGTAATACTATCAGTAATGATTATTTTTATTGGCTCAGGAGGGCAGCGGTACCGCAGAAAGGAAACAGACCGTGGTGGTTTGCGGTGCCGCGCCTTTCAGCGGAGATTCTTCCTGCATTCTTACGTCCCACGTTTTTCTTTCTGCCTCTTTTACTCCCTTTTCCACTGAAATAGTCCGCTCAGCCCCATCACTAGTGTGTAGGTATTTAAATGTAAGCTTTCGGGTTCGGTTTCTTCATTTTGTGTTTAAACTTTTCAGGTATAAATATCTCGAATACCTTCCGTGCCCACTGCATGTCATCCATTTCGGTCAACCTTTGTTCAAATTTCAGCTTATGCCTCCCTGCTCTTAAAAGACGACAAGCCCATGTCCCCCTGTACACACTCATTTGGTGTCTCTCCATGTGCTTTAAGTGCCAATCTGCCTACGTTTCTTAGTCGAATTTCTAATCCTGTTTGTACCTCTGATTTCATGCACAGTACCCCATTGCCAAAAGACAGTCCTGGTTCCATCACTCCTTTCCATATACCTCTGACAACTTCCCATCCATTATAGTTCCATAGTGCATTGAGCTTCATGATAGATGAATTTCATTTCCCTTTTCTAATTATATTCTTCTCATGTTCCTCTAGATATTTCCTTCCCTCATTGAGCCATACTCCCATATATTTGTATTTTCCTACATGGTCTATTACAATGTCTTGTCTCCTCAGGGGTTCCCACTTTTTGTCGTTACACACCACTACTCCGGACTTGTCACTACTCAAACTCATGCCCCAGGTGTTCCCTTCCTCTCACATATTCCAGCTAGTTCCTGTCACGTATCCTGGTTACCTGCCAAAAGTACTATGTCGTCCGCATACATCAGTCCTGGTATTACCTGTACTACATTTCTCCCTCCTTCCATAAAACTCACATCAAAACCTAAGTTGTTCTGTTCTAATTTTTTTTTTCCATTTCACTGAGATATACATGAAGAATAGAGGTGACAGTGGACAGGCCTGCCTGAGCCCTCTTTTTATTGCTGCGGGTTGTGTAGTTTCTGCTTCCTATGTTATAACTACTTTATTGTCTGCGTACACCGGCTGAAGAAACTTAATCAAATTTGCATCTAAATTCTTCAGCTGACCCTCGAGTTTTTCCTGGCTCTTGATGTCCAAATTAGCTAAACATAAAGGAGTTTGGTTCTTCATTGCTATTTCTAAACATTGTGTGGTGACGAATGAGTTATCTTCCAGTATTCTATCTCTTCAGAATACGTTTTGGAGCTCCAGTATTTGCATATCTTCTGCCCATTACTCCATTCTCCGCTTTATTATCTGCATAGCTAATCTGTATAGAACTCAAGCTACCATTACTGGCCGATATGACTTAATGTTGTCTTTGTTTCCCCTGCCTTTATACTTATATTAGTCTCAATTTACTTAGTTTCATATCATTGGGTACCTCTTTTCTCATAATTATTTTATTAATCGCATGCCGTAACTTCAATTTGCTTGTTTTTCATAGTGTCTTAATGAGTTCCATGGGTGTGTCGTCTGGGCGTGTCGCGGCACCCGCTGGAGTCTTACTTTCTGCCTTATCACATTCTCTTCTGGTCGTCTCCATTGTTCCACAATTCCGCTCCTCCTCTACACTGCTGCTGTCAGTGCTATCCACTGTCCCCTTCTGCTCAAGCTGGGAGAAAGCCTCTTCGATTGTCTGCCTAGTATATTCACGTGCCTCTTCCCCCTCTACTCTTCTCCCCTCCTGTGTGGTCACTGGTCAGTAAGTGTTGTTAACCCTCTGTCTTTCTCCCCTGCGCTTTAATGTGCTCCCAAAACCTTTTTGACGGATTCCTATCTTTTTTTATTTATTTCCATTATCCACTGCACTCCTGCACTCCAAAGTTTGGCCTGTATTAAAGCTGATGTCTCCCTTTTCCGCTCTTGGAAGTTCTCCCATTTCGATGCTACTTTAGCTGGCTAGGCTCCCCTTTTCTTTGCCCACCTATGCTCCCTAGATGCCTCTTGGCGCCACAATATGGCTACTTTGACTTCCTTATCCATTCTTCTATCTATCCAGTGTTGCCTCAGAGCGCTCACTAGTTGAGTACAAACGCTATCACCATCATCCCACAGGGGTAGAGTTTCGGTTTCGCCCGCAAATCGAAAATTTCGTATTGTAACATAAACATTGGCCAAAAAAAATATTTTTTTTCGTCACACAATAATTTTTTTCTTTGTCGTAAAAAGTGCCGTCTAAATAAGCCAGTGAACGATGTGCAACGAAACTTTTCCCAGTGATGTCTTTAGGTGGCGCATTTGTGGTACTCAATCAAACTTCGTAAATAAGATTCAAAAGAATTAAAAAATGTAAAAAAAAAAATGAAGGCCGTTTACAACTCTCTGTAACGCCGAATTAGAGCGCACCACCAACTTTGTTTTCCTGGCAAGACCAAATAGGAATGACGTCATGCGCAAGCCAAGTCTTGGCCCAGAAGAGCCACGGCGCATCAGAAAGGCAACAGCCGTGTACCATGGAGGCTATACAATGATATATATTTACGCCAACACGGCGTTCACAAAACAAGCCCGTGTTTGCCCACACCGGGTGTGGGCCCTGCGAGTGCGCAGAAACCAGATTCGCCAGAGAGGAAGCATCTGCGCATGCGCAGTACCGACAGCAGCGCCGCCGTCCAACGCACCATCTTCGCCCAAATGTGGCGCTGGCGGTCCGGACCAAATGCCATAAAGTTTCATTTAACCGTTCTTCAATTCAGTAGTCAGAAGTGATTTACTGAAAGTTTTCAATTAGAAAATGAGGCCCATCCTCGGTAGCCGACACCATTAATCTCCATGTGTTCGTGGGCTTCGTTGGTCGCCATTTTCCAATTGAACGTTTCCGAAAATCACATATAACGTTCGAATAAGGGACAACGGTAAGCTCAGAGACTTTAGCATCTGTTTCTTTTCTTTTTTTTTTTTGCGGCGAAAGAAAAGATTGTAAATCTTTTTCGGCGACACGGTCTTCTATTTATTGCGCCAGCCTCGGGAAACCATCGGCGCTCACCTGTTCTTGCTCGGGTGAGGTTGAGAACCGTTCTGCGAAGTCGCTGGGAGGTCCTTCTTCCCGACCTTGGGCTGGGGACTGAACCCCATCGCCTGGATTTGAGGCACGGGCTCCTTCCATCTTGTCAGCGTTCCATCTTCTCGGTGGGTCCGGCACGGCCCCACGCCACCCGAAAAACCCTCACTAAAGCGAAGGTTCTTCAAGTGCTGTGAGGGTTCCTCGCCAAGATTGTTATTGGTCAACGTTTTCTTTCGAATGCCACGAGGAAACGCTTCTTTTACTGTTCTTCCACCGCCTGGTATCACTTGATATTTTAGATGACGATGATGACGACAGTGGTCATGCGAAAAGAGAGAGTGATTTTTTTTTTTAATATTTTGGGCGTGCTTGTGCGCACTCGCATCTACCGCACTAATGGCGCGAGCATGGAGAGATTTTGGTTCATAGACGATTGGCAACTGCCGCCATGTCCCTGCTCGCGTGGACAAGCTCGTGCAATTTCAAGATTGCCAAAGGTATGTTCACGCGCAAGCCGCACTTGTTTGCACTCATGGGGTGCACCAGTCGGGGCGCCATGCTAGGAAGGCTCTATTAGCCCCGTGCGCGACCGAAAGCGTCGCTGTGGTCGGCCTTCTACGATTGGCCGAACGCTGACTATGACGTCGGAAAGGGGATTTATCATCGACGGAAATAAGAGGAATGAAAGAACATTAATTTTGACGGTGGTGGCAGTGTTCCTTTGAGAGCGCAATGATTTCAAGCTTCCACCATGCTAATAACAAACACCATCGAACTTGTTGTTTGCAAGGTAATGACGTCACAAGGGGGAACCACAGGAGGGCGCCACCAAAACATCTCGCCGCTAATACTCCGTTTCACCTTATGTTGTACCGCAGCAAAGACTAGAAGCGCGAGCTCATAGCGTTGGCACTAGCCCTTAGTGCACGAGAGCTTGTGCCGCCGAGACGTGCCCTACAGCAAGGAGCTCGCGCTTGTAGTTTTCCCCGCGGTACATCATAAGGTGAAACAGAGTATAGTGAGGGTGGGTGCAACAGCTAGATCGGGGATCACGGGATATGGACGCCATTTAATTGATACATTTTGCTGGGAGTCTACGGGGCAAAATGTCGTTTTATTTTCTAACTCGGGTCATAAGAGCCCATTAATGTGCTTGAACAATTTACGCAAGGTATAAATGATTACTTTTCTATCCACCAGTTTTGTTCCGATAGATTAAGTATTTGTTTAACGCGAAAAATGGTAAATTCCGCCATCTTGGACGTTGCTGCTTGTCTGGCAACCCTACTTTTTCCCTCGATGTTTGCAATTCCAGGAGCGAGAACGAAGCGAGAAAGGATACGCCAAGGCGTTCGTTGCTTGCAGTGGGAGGCAAGAGGAGGAAAGGCACACGGGGCAACAGAGCGGGCGTCTGCTCTCGTGCAGGCAACATTGGCGCATATCCTTTCTCAATCCTGTCCCTCAGTCCCTAGAGGCTCCCTACGCCATGCTTATTGCTAAATTACCCAAGCATCAACGAGAATGCTGAGAATGTAGGTCTACGCGCCGCATGTGGTAGCGTCTGCAACATTAACTGCTCTAAAGCAAATGCCTAAAACAAATGGCACGTTCGTCAAAGCCTTATTTTGGTTATTTACTTTGAGTTTTTTATACGGGGAAAGCAAAAGCTCGAGCGGCGCGTAGACCTACATTCCCAGCATTCATTGATGCTTGGATAATTTGGCAATAGGTCTATTGACGACGGCTCACAGGGGCCATACAATTAAGCACGTGCCTTGTATGAAAAAAAAAGCGTGGGAAAAATACAAAAGACACAATGATCTGCTCAGTCATATAAACTGCCTTGCGCCAAACTAAAAAAAAAAAAAAACTTTTTTGAATATTTGTATGCTGTTTGTCGTACTATGCGCTCATTTCCCTGGAAATATTTTTTTCCTCTTTCTAGATGCTGAAGCAAGCTACACATGGTAACAGTGCGATTGCGTTTTGATATTCCATTTTGACAGGCCGCCCAAGCGCCTACTATCTTTGTGCTACGTTGTCGAGGCAAGCGCACTTTCCAGAGTGCCCCGCAGCGCTGCGAGAGCAGGTGACTTCATCTTACGTCTCATCCGCGTTCGCTCTCGTACAGTGGAGACGCATTTGAGTACTGAGGAAGCTACGCTATTGGGCAGGAGGTCGAACAATAGGGGGCGCTTTATCGAGCTTGTCCCTAAAGTCACTGGATCCAGAGCTGTGTATAGAGAGAGTTTGGTCAATGGGAGGCGCGGGTAGAGCCAGGGCGTGCACCAGACGCAGAATAAGGGCTTGACATGCTCTCTTGGCCAACCGGAAGCCGAAAAGAATCCCCAGCGGTGGTAGTGAGAAACAGTTTTAATCATAGGGATGTGGTTTTGATAAGCGCGTAAGAGTTAAATTTTGTAACCTTCGTGGTTCAAAACAGGGTGCACGTGATGTTTCGATCATGATCATGCAGAAAGGTGTAAGAAATGAACGTGCCGCTCAATTCTGTTTTGCTCGGACAGAGATTGACCGCTCGGACGGCAGATTCCCGGCCATCAACGCCTGGCGCACGGATTATATCGATCGTACCACTAATCGCACTTTTCCACCATAATTTTAGATGACCGTGATTGAAACATCACGTGCACCATAGTTTCAATCACCGAGAGTTACTCCGATGCACGTATTAAGTTTGTTTCTCGCGACGACCGCTAGGGTATTATTTCCGGCTTCTGGTTGGTACATTCGAATTCGTGAAGACGCACTGGAACACGCCCAGCCTGCTTTTGGCCAATGGCGCCTCCTGATTTGTCTCTTACTTCCCAATGAATGGCCAAACTCTCTATATAAACGGCTCTGACTGGATGTTGGGAAAATAGCGCCATTGCCTTCCATGCCTGGTAGCCGAACACAAACACAGTGTTGTCTGGGATACCCCCGTTCTTTTTCTCGTTTTTCCTCTACGATCACAGATGTCAGCGCTTACGATCTGCCACGCTCCACAGTCCCGGGCTTTGTATCCCTGATCTACGCGAGATAGAAGCGTTCGAGCCGTCACAATCCCACGTAAACAACCGACGCACCCGAGCAGATCCAACTCGACTACCCGACCGCGGCCCGACCGGCCCGCCGACTTCGCCAACCTCGCCGCGCATGCGCACTGCGGATTTAGAAGGAAATGACGTAGGGCGCTCTGTCAACTTCCGGAAAGATCTGTGAAATTCCGCAGAGCAAGTTCGGCGGGGTTTGAGGCGCTCCGTAGAGCGGACGTTGCCAGAGATCTACAAGGGGAAGATGACCAGCTCGAGCCAGATCTGCGAGTGGAATATGCGCGCTCCAAATGGAGCGGTTTTGGAGCAATCGAAATCTGCGAGCGGAATTCACCATTAAGTTAACATTTTTATCGCTTGCTTATACTGAAAAAGAAGAAATAGGGAGATTCAGCGCACGAGATTTACACACAGAATCATGTGCGCTGTTTCACCCAAGCATGAACAACCAACTCGCCCAAGCCTCGACCTCTTTTTCCAAAAATACGGCCGTCCATTCGAGATATCGCCTTACGTGTAGTGTTGTAGGAATTTTAGCGTCCTGCCTACAGCTCCTGCATTTTTTTTTTAAATCCAAATTTCGGTTCACCATCCCTTTAACCACCAAGATTGCTTTGCACGTTTGTATTGCTTTACTGTTCAAGTCAGTAATTAATTAAAGAAAGGCTAGTTCGACAACCTCCAATCACTGTAATATATACATTCTCAGAAAAAAAAGGGTATATATTCTTGCACCCTTTGACCCATATCTCTTCTCTAAGCCTTTTTTTTCAAAAGGCTTAGAGAAGATTATATATGTCAGACTTAACAATTTTTGTGAAAAGAATGCGATACTTACTGATTCTCAATATGGCTTTCGAAAAGGTCGCTCCACAGAACTGGCTCTTCTACAGCAAAAAGAAATTATCCTAAACAATATTGAAAACAAACTTTTAACGTTGGGGATTTTTATTGATTTCTCGAAAGCCTTTGACCGGTTAAATCATAAAATTCTACTAGAAAAACTAAATTTTTATGGAATTCGAGGGCATTCTCTTGCACTAATTGAAAGCTACTTGAGCTATCGGCAACAAATAGTTGAAATAAACGGGTTTTCTTCATTACTGAAACCAGTTCGCACCGGGGTACCTCAAGGTAGCGTCTTGGGGCCGCTGCTTTTAATTTGTTTATAAACGATATAGTCGCTATTGCAAGTAATACTTCATTTGTAATTTATGCCGACGATACCAGTATATTTTTTTCCGGGAACAACATTGATAGATTAGTTTCGGATGCAAACATTTGCCTAGAAAAGCTTAGTTCGTGGACTGCTTCAAACTTATTAAAAATAAATGAAAGTAAAACGAAAGCGGTTATATTTAAATCAAAAGGTACAGTGTGTAACCCCACTGCAAAGTTAATATTAAACTCCGCGGAAGTTGAATTTGTAAGTACTGTTAAAACTTTAGGTGTACTTTTTCACGAACATTTGATATGGGACTCCCATATTCAACACCTGACACTAAAACTCTCAAATATCGTAGGTGTTCTCTATAGGCATCGCCATATACTACCACCTAGTGTAAAACTTCTAATTTATAGTACACTATTCAACTCTCGTATTGCCTACTGCCACCTAGTGTGGGGAACTACGACCAGTACAAACATTAATAAGCTGTTTTTATTGCAAAAAAGAGCAATTCGTACCGTAGCGAATACGTCGTATTATGCACACACTGAACCACTCTTTAATAAACATAAAGTAATCAAAATTCAAGAATATTTTAAATATAAACTTGCGACAGTCTACATGTCATCCCTTAAATTTTCTGATCATCCATTACCACGGATTTCTAAATTAAGTGTAAAAACTATTATGTATGAAGTACGTAGCGCCGGATCCTGGAGAGTACCTCGTCCTAGAACAAACTACGGGCTTCAAATGTTAGAACATACACTTCCCACAGTACTTAACCTTTTAAAAGAACACGATGTCTGTCTTGATAGACTTAATAAGAAAACAATACGCAAAGTATTTGTGTCTAACTGATTTTTTTACTCTTCTTTCCTGCATTGCAGTGATTGTATTTTCCGTCCGCTAGTTTAGTATTATTTTTTCCTGTCGGCCGATCTGCCTATAGGGGGCAGGGGCTTTGTCAAGCTGCACCTTTTGCAGCTTTTTCCCCTGTCTCCATCACCCATATGTATCATGGGAGTAAATAAACGAATTGAATTGAATTGAATATAATACACCCCAAACCCTCAGTTCGACGTGCAGCGTACTGACGTCGATCTGACGGTACGAATTTTCATGAGAGGCTTGATAGCCGTGTGGTACAACTTATCAAAATAGCAATGTACGTGTTACTGACTATAAAAAAAAAATAATCGGTGTTTTATTTTTTTTTTGTTTTTTTGGCCTTACTGCGAAACCTCAGTGACCTTTGATACGTACTTTAGTTATTTAAAAAGTTATATCGCGCCGTTATCAAGCCCCTCGTAAAATTTGGGGCCGTTTGTTCGACTATAGTGCGCTGTACGTCGAACTGAAGTTTTGGGGTGCATTATATGGGACAAAAGGGTGTAAAGCGACACCCTTTTTTTTTTTAGAGTGTAAACACTGTATTCTTAAGGCCCGCTTCAGACGGGGCAACTTTTCCAGCAATTTTGAGGTTGCTGGCGGGTTGTTCCCTAGCTTTCCCTAGATCGACGCGAATTGCTGAGATCGGGTCCGGCTCGAACAAGCGAGCAACTCGGAGCAATTCGAAGACGTTTGAAGCGGCTGCAGCCAATCAGGGACGCGATATCTTCACGTGACACCCCTGTGGTGGTGATGATGACAGCGAAAGACTTGGTTCTGGTTTGAAATGAATCGTTTTTGGAAATAAACATTTTTAGAAAAATGAGTCAGTATTCTTAACGCCGTTCAAAGATATAAGAACACGTTTTTAGCGCGTAGCTGGGCGTCTAAATAGTGAAAGAAATATCAAATTTAATGATGATGATGGCAAGTCGGAGCAATTCGGTTGCTGCGTGTGAACGCGGGCGGCCCGTGTTGCTGGTGTTGCGACGTCAAGTTGCTGGGTGAAATTGCTCCGTCTGAAGCGGGCCTAAGACAGTTTTCTAGTTGCGACTCGCGAGGCATGTCTTTAGGGGCAACAAAATTGTTTTTTTTTTTCTTTCTTGTAATGGGAATTTGCGGGTATTCTTTCGTTTACTATCGAATGCAATTTGTGCCCATGGAATTATGCCACTCGAAATCAAGGGGGTCATCTGTGCCATCTCTGTAGCTTAACATCATGATGAATGCATGCAAGCCGGGAGAGACACTTACTGCGTAAATAAGGTTGTAAACCTGGTCAAACAAGTTCATAGGAACACGGACTAGTCATCGTTTTCAACTTTTCAACGGAAGTTTACGAGGCCCTGCTCAATATGCGCGACACTTCTTAGCATATTCTCCAATTGTTCATTGCTTTGCGTTTTGTACCTCTTAGTGGTTGATTGACTATTTCCAAAACAGCCTCTAATCCACAATCACATCTGCTTCATTTTCACCCAGTGAAACACGAATTTTCTATTCATCGAGTCTACCGATAAAAAAAGCCTTCTAAGATGTATTATAAAATGAACGATATTTGTATATCATAAGGTGGTGAAATATACATTATGCCGTCATTGTTGTTACCACCATCCACCATCGTCATCATAGTCGGTATTATCACCATCATTAGGGGCCTCATAACAGCCTTAGCCCAGGGCCCTAAATTTTTTTTTAATCCGGCCATGCGGAAAGGGGAAGGTTAAAGCTATGTCACATTGATTAACAAGACGTTAAACTTTTTTTTTAATATTTTTACTTTCTAGATTTGTTCCTAACCATCTCTTGGAAATATCTACCGGCATCAATTGCTGCACTGAATCCTCAACATGATGGATCCGGGTGAGGGTTCCTCATCAACATCGAAGTCAAGAAAGTAGGGGTGTGCGAATAGTGATTTTTAAAACCGAATCGAATACGAATCGAATAATTGTGGCACCGAATCGAATACGAATACGAATCGAATAATTTTCGAATAGTTTCTGAATAGTAAGTATACAGCTACTAAAGAAGAGCAAAGATATTATAAAATTATTTTAATGTTCCAAAATGTTTCTTTAAATTATTGTAAAAACGCGACTTGACGATAATGACTAGAGTTCAACGATATATAATTAAATAGAGACAAAAGCTACTAAACTATTAGAATGCTAAACATAATATCACGGTTCACGCGGATACTGAACACAAAATCAGAGTTCGCTTGAGCCTGGTACATCTTGAAGCAACGTACTTAGTAGGAACTCTACATTATCTTTTTATTCCTTGTAGTAGCAGAGTTCCTTGAATTGAGGGTCAAAAAGGGTGGCAAGGGCGTGATGTGCCTGTGTGCTTACGTCCAGGAACTTTGTTTTCACTGATATGAGAAGATTCTGAGAAAACACATTATCTTGTTTCACTTGCGCCCTCAAAAAGCATTATCTTCACACACTGAACAAGTGGAACAACCATGGAAAGTGTTGGGAAAGACTCGACACAAGCAGCTGTTATGGCTTCTTCAATTGTTTGGTTGGGAGCGGCCGAAAAACTTCCACATTCTACTGCGCTTTCTCTTCCGAACAACTTCCCGCTTCTACCACTTCTACTTCGCTCATACAGAGCGGCGGTAGCGTTGCAAGTTCTGAAACGTCTCTACAACACGCTTTCCGAAAGCGTGCACGAGCAGTCTTGTGCGAAAGCGGTCCCTATAGGCTGAACCGCATGTAAGCGATTTAGCGAGCGACGAGAGTCAGCAGCGAGCGACGGAGATTTCTCACTGTCGCTCGTCGCGTCGCTCAGTGTTTTCTAGAAAACGTCCTCATCGCCTTGGTCGCTTGCCCACGACACTTTCATGCGTCTTGCCTCAACGCGCGACTGATCGAGCGACAGCGAAGCGGGTCGACGTCGCCTGTCTCTTCTCTTGGCGAATCGCTTTCATGCGGGTTATACTTAACACAGTGGTCCCTAATGGAGGCAACAGCAACGTACGTATAGAGAGAAACTGCTGCTGCCGATGATGATAATCATTGTCTAGGAGAAGAGGGTACGTATTGCCATCTTGCGAGCACGTATGGCAGGCGTGCCGGAGCGTTGTGGGACGCCTGTGAAGGGAATTTCGCGGCGCGACACCGTAACGACTCTTCGGAAGTTATTCGAAATATATTCGAAACTTTTGAAAATTATTATTCGATTCGATTAGCGAATCTAATAGAGTAATATTCGATTCGTTATTCGAAAATGGCGAATATTCGCACACCCCTACAAGAAAGCAAAGATTTCGTGATGCATGGATTGAGCAGCCGGAATTTTAGGGCTGGTTGGCTGCCGTCCCTGGGGATTCGTTCAGGGCGTTCTGTGAAGTTTGCAGGGCTAGTATGGTCGCTGGCAGTAGCGAGCTTAAAAAGCACGCTGAAAGGCAAGGCCACAAGAAGGCCATGTTAGGTCTCCAGAAACAACACCTCCTAACAGGGTTCGTCCAGAAAAAGCCCCAGATCGACTCCATGGATGACAAGGTGAAGGTAGCCGAGATTAAGCTTTCTGCGTTTATCACGGAACACACCCTGTCATTCAAGGCGATGGACCACATGGGCGAGCTTGTGAAAATGGTGTTTCCTGATTCTAAAATCGCAGAACAGGTGAGACTTCACAAGACGAAATGCACATCATTTGTGAAAAATGTGCTAGCAAAGGCAGATGTGCAGAGCCTTTCCGCCATACTAAGACAAACGCAGTTTTCTCTTTTCGTCGATGAGGGCACGGACGTCTCGAGCACAAAGCTTCTCTACTGCGTCGTACGTTATTATTGCGATGCTGTAGATGATGTCGTCACGCAGCTGCTTGAAGTTATTATCCCCTCGACGCCACGAGTTGCTCCGCAGAGTCCCTTGCAACTGCTGTTGAGCAGTGCTTAAGCCACATGGAGATTCCAATGAAAAACATCATCGCTCTGGCTTGCGATAACGCAAGCGTGATGGTCGCCGAACACAACTCTTTGATGACCCGACTGCGCGCGAACGCGGACAGAAGCTTTGTGACCATCCGGTGCATTTGTCACTCTTTACACATCGTCGCCAGCAAAGCTGCAATGAAGCTACCGCGGAATCTCGAAGATCTGCTGAAGAATGTCGCGAGTTACTTCTGGCATAGTTGCAAGCGTCAAGCTCAGCTTGCTGATCTGCAGGAATACCTTAAAACGGAGAAGCATAGAATCCTAAGGCCGAACGAAACGCGGTGGCTGGCACTGCATGCAAAACATGCGTCGAGCGCGTCCTTCAGGAATGGGACACATTGAAGTTGCTTTTCTTGCAAGCGTCAGTAGAGGACAGAGTTGCAGCCGCAGGGCTGATCTTGGCCGAAATGAACCCAATTAATGAGGCGTATTTGAAGTTCATGGCCTACGTTTTGGGATTTTTCAACAAAATGAACGCTCTGTTTCAGAGCAAAGAGATCCTCATCGCTGTTATGAAACAAGAAAGTCTGAGACTAATTCGATGCCTCTTCCAAAATTTCACGCGACCTGAAGCAATTCAAGATGTCGAGAAGCTGAACCACATGGGTCCGCGTTCCCTTCTTCCGCTGGAGGAAGTCTATCTTGGAGAAAGTTGCCTAGAGCTTCTTCAAAGCATAGAAGGGGGGAGCTCAGATGTCAAGCACCTGAGGCTGCGCTGTCTGGCGTTCTACCAGACGGCTGTCTTCGAGGTGAAGGAAAGGCTCCCGGTTTCCAGACCATTCTACCACGAGGTGCAATTCATCCAGCCCAGCACAGCATTGAGCTACGAAGCTTGTAAACAGCTGCCCGTGCTGCCAGTCCTGCAAAGGTGGTACACACACCTGTTGCCACGCGCCGACGCTCTGCAAGGGGAATGGCAAATGCTGCCTTTTTTTTTTTTTTCACTGAACCCCAGAAGGCACTCCTGCAAGAAAAGCCCGCCGCTTCATTCTGGGGCGAAATGTCAAAGCTAAAAAAACTTCGAAGGCAAGCCCGAGTTCGAAAACATTGCTTGCCTGGCAAAGTTGGTGCTAACACTGCAGCTGCACTCCAATGCTGAGACTGAAATAATATTTTCCTTACTGACAGACGTGAAGACGAGGAAAAGAAACCGCCTTGCTCCGGACAGCATCAGCGCAGTGCTTGTCGTGAAATCTGGCATGACTGCAAGATCAGAGACATGCACTAATTTCAAGGTGGAAAAGAAGCACATGAAGTTATTTATCAGCGAAATTTATAAGGCGTAACGCAAGCAGACCGACGCGTCATCAAATCTTGATTCTCCCATCTCACGAAACAACATTTTCAATTTTATTGTAGACGGTGGCGACACTATTTCGTGTATCACTGTCCTCAGCTTTTCCAAAGGGTGCTATATTGTGTTACGACTGGCAAGTCATTTTAGTCCTTTGTGTATGCGTGCATAAACTGTAAATATAATCATGTTCTTCATATACTTTTTCACTGGTGTTTCCCGGCATTTCCTTTGCCCCTTTTGCTGGTTATGTTCGTTAATCTTTGCTTTGTTCTGTTATACAGTTTATGCTCTTCGCCTTTTTTGAGATGTCTGTAAGGGCGAAATAATTAAGTAGTTAAAGAAGCATGTTTGTTAACGAAGGTCCCTTATAACCTGACTGTTCTTAAAATTGCTATTCAAGCTTTAGCGACTGTGGTATGTTATGCAATAAACACAAAGTGTTTTGTTATACTGAATACCTGGATTAACTTGTGTTTTTTTTTTGTCCTTTTACATACTGTAAACGACTTAATTTTCGCGAAGACGGCGTGAGGGCGGTGAGTGGCGTGCACGCCACTCACCGCCCTCACGCCCTTACTCACTCATGGTCCCTCACGCCCCTCACGCACCCACCGCCCTCACGCACTCATAGCTTTCACGCCCCTCACGCCCCTCATACCCCTCACGCCTTTCGCGCACTCGGAGGCCCTCACGCCACTCAGGCCCGCTTCAGATGAGGCAATTTCGCCCAGAAACTTGACGTCGCAACACCAGCAACACGGGCCGCCCACGTTCACACGCAGCAACTAATTGCTGCGATTTGCCATCGTCATCATGGAATTTTATTTTTCTCGCACTATTTAAACACAGAATTACGCGCTATAAACGTGCTTTTATGCATTTAAATCTCGTTGAGAATACTAATGCATCTTTCTGAAACAGTTTATTTCCATAAACGATCAATTTCAAACCAGAACCAAGTCTTTTGTTGTCATCATCACCGGCACGAGGTATCACGTGAAAATATCGCGTCAATGATTGGATGCAGCCGCTTCAAACGTCTTTGAATTGCTCCGAGTTGCTCGCTTGTTTCGAGCCGGACCCGATCTCAGGAATTCGTAGGGAAAGCTAGGTAACGACCCGCCAGCAACACCGAAAATTGCTGAAAAAGTTGCTCCGTCTGAAGGGGGCCTCACGCACTCACCGCCTCACGCCCCTCACGCACTCATGGCCCTCGCACCCCTCAAGCACTCACCGCCCTCACGACCCTCATACCCCTCACACACTCATGGCCCTCACGCAACTCATGGCCCTCATGAGGGCCATGAGTGCGTGAGGGGTACGAATGTGTGAGGGCCGTGAGGGCGGTGAGGGGCGTGAGGGCCATGAGTGCGTGAGGGCGGTGAGGGCCGTGAGGTTCAATGAGGGTCAGTGAATGGCTGAAGGCGGAGTGTGAGGAAGAGGGTGAGTGAGGGGCTGAAGGTGGAGTGTAGCTGTGAGGGTGAGGGTGAGTGAGGGGCTTCGGTGAGTGTGGCTGTGAGGGTGAGGGTGAATGAGGGCGACCTAAAATGCCGACCTCTACGGGCCCCGCGCCGGTTAAGACGGGCACGTTGGCCCGCGCTCGGAGGCGTCTGCTCGTCTCGCCGCCGACCAACATGCCGTCGCCTCCATCATCCCCACCGTCGGCGGTGCTTCTGCTGTCTCGCCGCCGACGAACATGGCGCCGCCTCTAGCATCCACATCCCGGCGGTGCTTCTGCTCGTCTCTACATCGACGAACATGGCGCCGCCTCTAACATCCGCATCGTCGAACATTCATGCTTTCGCATTCACAACTCATAAGTGCTTAGGTGTCTTCTGACATTTTTTTAAACTTTATGAAAAAAAAATTCTACAGGCTAAATGCTCATCAAAACAAAACCGAAATCTGTTTTGCGAGGAAAAAAAAAAGTTTGCTTTTGCGGAAAAAAAAAAACTTAGAAGGCACACTCCCAGTGCGAAGCGCTTTCCGCGAATTGCGCAAAATTGGCATTTCGGGCCACTCTCCAAAAAAAAAAAAAAACTGCCATGGCTACGGTTCTAGAAATATTTACTCACAAACTATGTAAAAGGAGGATTGACTCAAAACATGTATCATTAAGTATCGACGAAATTAATTTCCAGAGAAAGATCGCAAAAACGGCACATTCTGCAAGAATACTTCCATTTTTTTTTTTCTCCGCATCTATAAATATCAGAACTTTCAAACTTTACCAGCGTGTTTTCCTGTGTCTTGTTAATACTGGCGTTAAATATTGTGGTCCTGGGTAGCGGAACAAACTTATGAGAAATGCTCAAATGGGGTCATTTTAATAATTAGGAGCTATATTGAAACTCAATTAAAATTAATAAAAAAAAAACATCTTCAATTTGTTTTACTCTCTCCCATTAAGGCCAATGATAGGTACTAACAGAATTTGCAAAAACATGTTGCATTAGTTTTGTGCATTTTAAGTTATAAAACTAGAAATATGACCAAATTGAGGCTACTGCCGTACCGTGAATGGGGCGTAAAGATACCCGTATAGATGACAAATTCAATATTTTTACAAAGTGTAAAAATGCTCGAGGGTGGTCAGAAAGAAACAAATTGGCGGCACACCGAGGCGGACGCTGGTTTTGAAGTGAGAATTCTTAGTGCGTTTTTGTATAAGAGTCGCGGAAAATGCGTGCGGTCCAGAGCGATCGAGAGGCACTCTCATGTCGCATGCTTCGCAGGGTCTGCTTTCAATAGCCGGCGTGTAGACACTCTGTGTACGCCTCGTATTGGAAGCCTGCTACGCTTAACACATGTTTATTTCAGCTTTTGCCTGGCGGTAACATGATACGCGTAGCGGTACCGGCTTGCGCGTCTCCTCCCAGCCCGGCGAAGAAAAGACAAACACTGAAGAAAAAATTCTGACACCTAAGCACTTGTGGATGCGAAAGCATGAATGTCGTTCTTCCGCTCCCTTTGATTGCCTGCGGTGTACTGGCGTGGACGGCTACGTTTTGCTACTGCCGAGGTTGCCGAGCGCGCGCTCTCGTGAAGCGGCCGTCAATGGCTAATTAGGAGCCGTTTTGCTCAGCCAATGAAAAAAAAAAGCTATTCTTTCGAGCTTTTTTTTTTTTTTTTTTGCTGTTACAGACATTGTTGGCTATGTTCCATGGGATAGTTAATGCTTTCGCATTAAAAACGTACCAGTTGTTTGAAAGTAATAGCAGTAATAAAATACCCCAGAGATAACGCTCATTTTCACTTGTCTTTTGTCGTTGACCATCCGGCGGACGCTTCGTGAGCATCGTCCGTGAGTACTGCATACGCCTCGCCGCTCCCCAGGTTTCGATGACTGTTCTGCGCTGACTATCTCAACAAGCACAAGAGGAAAAAAAATCGAATAGCAAAGAAACTTCCGCAGTGTGAAGGATTTGGAGATCCCGTTGTTAAAGAAGCATATGCCAGAAGCAGCTCACTCCCGAGATGCTGACGTTTTGTGTCAGAACTACTTCAGCCGCTTCAAGCAAATCGCCAAAGAATCTCCAGAGACATCTGAGCTTGACGAAAATTTTGTTCCTCGGGAAGCAACCGTCGAGGATCTCAACAGATTCGTTCAGTCAACAGAATATCACCTCTAAAATCACGGACTGAGTTGAAATCGCGTTGTCGAAGCCTTGCGCAAGGCGGAAGCAGAAGGATATCGGGAGCGTTCCCGTTAAAAAAATTTCATCAAGTCTCACTGTAGCATATGGAGTCACGGAGGAGCCTGGAGTCTCGCTACAAAGTTGCAACATCTGTCCGGAGTTGTTCAGCAACCTGAGGGATGCGTTCGATTCTTCTGATTCGTATCAAGAACGATGCCGTCTCCTGACCTTGCTCCCGAGGAATCTCTCCCAGCAGCAAACCAAAAGATGATTCCTTCTTCAACTCGCCACTTGATCCAAAACGCAAGGAAGAACCAATAGACACTAAGAGTGTGGTCAAATCAGCTACCCCGGAAGTGTAATTCACGCGGGGGGGGGGGGGGGGGGGGGAGGGGGGGGGGGGGGGGGATGGCTAGAGGGGGGTTGAAGAAATTAAAATTGAAAAACAACTATTACCAAGATTTTACTGTTTATAGAGGGTTTATTATCACTACCTATACCCCTATACCGTATGCCCGTGCATTCATCCAGAGTTTGTCCCGAGGCAATGAGATCTTGACACAATCGGATTCAATAGTAGTAGCCATACGGTGACATCGATCTACGGTGTCGATGTAAAATGCACTGGAAAATCCAGCGCCTTGCACGTAGAAGGCTCACATTTTCAATGAAGCTGTATCTTAATCGTGGACGCATTCCTGTGAAATTTCTCGGTGCAGCTCCGTTCCTGTGAAAATTTATAACAATGCATTCTTGGAAATTCGATAAAGTTTACCACAGGTGAACGCGGTCGTCCTTCGGTGGTAATCCTTCACTGATCGTGCCCTTTTTTATTTCATATGTTTCCTGTTGTTATGGTCGTCTTTGAAAACAGTGTAAAACAGTCTGGTTGTATAATAGGTGTTCGCCTGAACATATCAGGGTCGCTAAACTCGTCAGACACAACTTTCTTTGTGTTATGACATAGCGGGGGGAGGAGCCGAAGATTGCTGCGAAGTTTTCTTCTCTCACAAACCGCAGATCCGTATATCTTCGTGACGTTTTTTCATTGAAAGGGGGGAAAAATCCCTACTACTCCCTAGGCGCCGAGCTAGAGCAGCACACGGAGACGAATGTCACGATGAAGATTATCAGCTGCGACCTTGATGGTCTCTAAAAAGCACAGCGGAGGCTTGGGTAATTGCATTCTAAAATCACAACCGGTCGAACTTGATAGTCTGATATCGTTCTTATTTCCGCCGATAAAGCAGAATTTACTAAAAAAACGTCCCTGTCGTCCCTTTTATTTATCTCGGCCTTTTGAATTTGACCAGAGTGTAGCCCGACGTGGCAAGGTCACAAGCAGCCGAGTAGCATTGTCCACCTTTGGACGGATTTCGCTTACAGGCAGTTGTCCCCCATCAGCGGGAGATAAAATCCTTTTATGATAGACTTTCAAAGATAAGCCAAACTGGGATTAATTCTGCGTTCATCAACTGAAATAAGAGTAAAGGCTGAACTCCATGGAACGAATTATGTGACGAATATCTGGCGAACGCCGCCCGACGGCACGCTCGTTTTGCGCGCGACGTAGCAGGCACTGTGTTGATTCCACGCGCAGAGCAAAAGCCGCCGGCCAAAATTCGTCGGTTATTCGCAGCATATTCGTCCCATGGAGTTCAGCCTTAACGTCAGTTTGGTCAATATTGACAGTGACGTTTCGAGAACGCGAGAACACCAAGCTTTCATCGTACACAACCAAACTTTTCACCGTCGACTCGAACACGTACCATCAAATTTTTCGTTCACAACTGATCATCCTGACACTGACGTCAAAGTTATGAACTATAAAAGGACGTCACTGAACGCGCCTGCACACAACGAGCCCTGGCACGAGCCTCTCGATTGAAAAGTCTGTCATGGCCGCTCGTAAGTTCATGGAACGCGCCCCGTTTTAATTCCAGAATCTCTAGAACCATAATTTCGAAAATTGCACGCTGTGCTGTTTTTCGTCATCGCTCAATTGGAACGCCTCTAAGCAGGGTCGTCGAAACAGAAGAACGGGGAGGGGGGCGATTCCCCCCCCCCCCCCCCAGTGGCGTTCAAAAAGGGGGCGGAAAGGGCATAAGGGTGTAAGGGGGGGGGGGGGGGCGATATCGCCCCAGCCTCGGACTATAGCATTTTAGAGAGTTATAATAAAAAAACAAATGATACACGTTTACAGTTCTCTATAATGTCGAATTAAAGCACAGCTCTTGAGGAGGAGGAGGGGAGGGCAACGGAGGGGAGGGTATGCCTCTCCCGCCTCCCCTCCTCCTATCATTTTGCTTTCTCATTTAGCGGGGAAACCTAATTGGTGTTCAAAATCACGTGACGTCAATTTCCCCACTAAATTTAGTGAAAAAACGTCCCATCATGCAACGCGCGCGCAGTTACGCCGACGGCGACGCCGCTCAAGCTCAGAAGGGGCGCATAAGAGTTTCGCTCTAAACATTCGGGGGAAGGGATATCCCCCTTCTTCATTACTATCACCCACACCCCCCTTCTCTCTCTCTCTCTCCCGAACAATTTCTACGGCCCTTCCTGATCCCTATTTGAGTGTGTGTTTGTGTTGGTTATACCTTTTTTTCCCTTTCCACGGCTTTTTTCTCGCCATCCCCCCTCGCCCCCTCATCTCTCAGACATTACCGACGTCTCTATACACAACGCCTGTGGGTGACCCCGGTGGCGTTGTTGACAGTGGCGGAAGATGAGCTCTGAAACCGCGTACACCGCGCACGGCTCCACAATATCACAAAGTTTAATCTTCGCTTTGATTCCCTAGCGAAGATTTTGGCCTCAAATAACTCCTTCCCAAAGTTGTGAAACGTCACTTTGTCGTCACCAATAACTTCAACAAACGACGATCTTCCGACGAGAAAGTTCAGAGTATTTACAGCCCGCCTAGGTACAATCTACGTTTCATTGACTCTATCGCGGCGTAGGGATGTAGGGACACGCGGGCGCGACGTCGCATCAGTGCAGCCGTTCAATCGGCTGCCCCACGTTGTTGCTCGCGCGCGCTCCGATGAAGCTCGCTACAACTTTGTGCCCAACAGTCTCGCTGGACTTTGAGCACCGAGAGAGCTTGGATGATTGACATCTCGTCCCGCGTGACGCCAACGTCGCGGGAGTCCAATCAGCACGCTCCGCGAACTTCGTGCCCAACTTTGTGTTTGACGAGTTTAGCGACCCAGGCTGGCTCGCCAAGAACCAAATAGTATTTCGCAAACCAGACGCAGAAATACAAACGAGAATGCCGCGATTCTTTGATGTCTCCGACACTCACCATGATAGCGGAGCTTCAACTCAGACTGCAGTGCGATCTCTCCCTTGACAACCTGTGTCACCTCCTGAGACCTCCGCTTGCATGGGATACTTTATTCGCTTTATTCCCTCAACTTGCTACAGCCGTAGGCAGACGTCCCTCGTCCAAGGAATTTTTGCCTCGCCGCCTCGCGCTTCGGCTAGACCATTTTCTATAGACGTTTGCAAGCATGGCGTCCCGGCTGGTGCCCCATCCGTGCAAGCACGTGCAGCATGCACGTGAAGATAGCCTTGGCAGGCCTGGAATTCCACGTGCTTGCTCACACGAGGAAGAGCATGGCGGCCGCCAGATCAAGGAGAATGCAGGGATTGGTGTTCCACGCGCCACACGTGTACGCCTTCCCCGTGTATAAAAGATTCGAAGTAAATAACCAAAATAAAGCGTTAACGAACGCGCGTGCAATATGCCATTTGTTTTAGGTATTTGCTTTAGAAAAGTTACTACTGCTGAGGCCAGCACGTGCGGCGCGTGGAACACCAATCCCTGCATTCTCCTTGATGCTTGAATAATATAGCAATAGGGGGTATTCACTGGCCGCCATATTTGAGGTCACTGTTAAGAGCGCATGCTCAGAACGACCTCGCATTAATAGGCTGCCAAGACCGGCAATCTTGATGGTGCGGGGTGCACGTTGCAAAATAACTGTGGAAGCTCGCCATCAGCACGTGCTCAGCATTAGCGCACACAGATATATATGGCCGCCAGTGAATACACCCTATAAACCAACACACTGTCTACAAACAAGCCCGCTTTGCCCACAACAGGTGTGGGCACTGCGCATGCACAGAAGCCAAATTTTGGAGGAATGAAGCGTTAGCGCATGCGCAGTACCGACAACAGCGCCACCGCGGTCGTATGACGTCAGCAAGTTGAGTTGGTGTATAGGTCTATTACCCGACCCTCGTGGTTGCTGAGACCGCCAAAATGACAGCAACAAAGAAGCGCAGCCGCAAAGAGAAAAAAAAAAGCTAGAAGAATTTTTTTTTTTTTTAGTGAAACGTTACTGTTTGAAATAGAAGAAAAACGAAGAGATGGCTGGCTGGGTGGACAAAAACAATGCGCTGCGCGGTCCCCCGCATGGTCAGCTCACGAGTGCAGTATGTGAGGGCCCCAGGAAAACGACCAAGCAGGGGAAGAGAGATCTCCCTGACTGTGCTATGCAGGCCGCAGGCGCCAGTTTTTTTTTTTTTTTTAGAGCGCAGCTCTTAGGGGCTTGTTTCCGGCTTGAGCGGCGTCGCCGTCGCCGTCGGCGTCGGCGTAACCGCGCGGTGCATGATGGGTAATTTTCCCCGCTAAATCTAGCGGAAAATTTCCCCCGCTAAATTTAGCGGAAAAAATTTGCCCGCTAAATCTAGCGGAAAATGTTCCCCGCTAAATTTAGCGGAAAATATTGCCCGCTCAATCTAGCGGAAAATTTTCCCCGCTAAATCTAGCGGAAAATTTTCCCCGCTAAATCTAGCGGAAAATTTTCCCCGCTAAATCTAGCGGAAAATTTCTCCGCCCCCCACTCATCGAGGTCACGTGACCCCGCCCCCCCCCCCCCCCCCCGAGGTCACGTGACCACCCCCCCGTGCCTTCCCCTCCTCCTCAAGAGCTGCGCTCTGATTCGGCGTTATAGGGAGTTGTAAACGGCTTTCATTTTTTTTCTCCCCATTTTCTTGGAGTGCCGCGTCGTCCGCGGTTTACTAACACTTTGCTTTAGTTCGTAATTTTTTTCTGGCATTTTGTGGGCGAAGGTTCTGCCCTGATTTGGTGGGTCATCAGCCGTAATAAAAAAAAAAAAAGCCACGTGCCTGCCCTTAGCCAAGTAGTACGTGGCTTGGCGGAGCTGAGCAACGACGGGAACACGGAGGAGGGGGGGGGGGGGGGGGGGGGGCTGCAGGTATTGTTCAGGAGGTCTTGAGTCAAACGCACGGGGCTCAGCATATTGTCCAGCACCCACTGGAAAATGTCAGCGGGTGCTTAAAGGAGCTGTGTAACGATATTCAATTGGAATGTTTTTCACTTTACACGAGCTTACTGGCACTACTGGGACTCAAGGATACTCGCATGCAATGCCACTGGCCAAGAAACTCCTTTGTTGCGGTGTAATTTCAAGGACAAAAGCGATCATTTTCATTCAATCTCTCCTTTGCAAAATGCGATGACGTAACGTGGGGATCGCAGTACACCCATATGACGATATTTGAATGCGGTTCATAGATTGGACCCGAGCATTGCGTGGGCACTCGATTTGGACTCGTGATAATTGATAGCTCGAGAAGCATTCGAGTAGTGGCCCGTGTCCAATCGCTGCAACGACGACAATAGCCGAGCCATAACAATGTCTGGAACTCAGCGCGTGTCCTGTGCTTTGCCAACCCCAGCGCGTGGCTATGATCTACATTGGCGGCATATAATCGGCTCCAGATCACGTGGCCGCTTGTTCTGGCTGCGAGTTGAGGGCGTGAACGCTGCTCGTTTTTCTTTAATTTTTTTCTGGGACTTCTAATGCGTGGGGTGAAAAACGAAGGCGTGTTTCATAGGTCATTAACGTCAGGGATCCGTTCTAAGCGGTATTTGCGCAAAGTAAAAAAATTGTTGCATAGCCCCTTAAGCCCCCCCCCCCCCCCCCCCCCCCCCCCCCCGCGGAGGGGTCCTGGGATCCTGTGGTCAAGCCCTGACCTCCTACACAAGAATGAGGCTGAGCCAAGAGGACGTTTAGGCGGCACTGAATTACTACCACTGAAGATGAACTACACTGCTCCCAACAAAGCCCGAACAAGTAAGGTCGTTATTGGCATCATTTTCAATGGACAAAAAGAATACGTGTCAAAACGTTTTGTGATTCGTGAAACTTTCCGGCCTGACACGGCCATTGGGCTCACCAACTTCTACTCATTGAGGCCAAAGTGGGTGGAGTGGTGGAGTATACATCTTGGCACGGAGATTGCGTGTGCACGTACTGCGCTAACATCAAACTAAGTGTTTGTGCATAGAAAACGCCACTGGAAAAATAAGAAGTGCTGAAGATCTTCGTGAACTGACTATATGTGACCATCCATCTACGAAGTGTTCCCTCGGCCGGTGCAGCTCATGCCCAACAGCTGAAACTCTTAGGGCTCATTCACACTGGAAGCGGATCCGCGTTCGCAAAGCGGTTGCGAACGCGGTTGTATAAGGATTCAGTACAATTGCACGCGCATTTGCAATTGTACTGAATCCTTATACAACCGCGTTCGCAACCGCTTTGCGAACGCGGATCCGCTTCCAGTGTGAATGAGCCCTTACTGCGCCCTGGCCTGGGAGTCCCGATTGTGATGAAGTGTTGCACGCCGCCTGGGATAAAGGAGAGCTGATAAGAAAAGAAGTGAGTCCTGTTTCGTTTGTGGAACACCTTCGAGTACTTGAGAAAATGGGTGCAGCAATGAATATATTCGACGCGAGCAGGGAAAAACGATAAGTGAGCAAACAATTCATAGAGAAAGGTAATGTCCTCCTCCATTTTGATTTCCCAGAAAACTGGACAGCTCTATTGCCCGAAGAAGTTCAGTCACGTCACTGGCAAAAGACGCAAGTCTCGATCTTCACATGCGTGGTGACAACAAGAAAAGGAACGCGTAGCTGCGCAAAACGGTGGCTTGGTTATCCATGTCTCAAAATAACAGCGCAAGTATGGAGTTTCACACAAACACAAGTCACCACAGGCCACAAAAACAATCACACATAGTGACACAATCACAGCCGACAAAACAAACACACAGCACTGACTCACAACTCAATCTATATTTGCACTTCTTTTTCTTCTACGCTTTTTCAATAGATTCGTGAAAATTAGCTTTTTTTTTTTCATCTACGTCCCATGAAATGACGATCATATGTTTATCCTAGAGTATTGTTAGCAGTCCATCGCTCACTTTATCAGGAAAAGAATTAGCTTATCCAGGGCTGTACACAGAAAATTTCTTTGGGGGGGGGGGGGGGGGGGGGGGGGGGGGGGGGAGGGTGGGTTTCTGGAACACGGTGGCCATCTTGAATGGCCGTTTTTTGTATTTACTTTTTAAAGACAGAAGCATGTGATCGGCCTATAATTAACAATAGTGAGCAACGAAATGTTTCACATGCACCGTGACAGCGGGATTGAATTGTTTCAAAGCTTACTTTCAGCTTACGACAAAATTTATTTATTTGCCCAAACTCTGCCCCAGTAAACATGACTTGGGTGAGAGGGAACCGGGGGTAAGAGAATAAGAGAAATATATACAGCCATACTTGACCCAGCTCCCTAACCACAGCCCCGCGCGTCCTCCGCAGGGTCCGGTGACACTCGGAACCCCTGCGACTATACACACAGCTCGGAACGAATCTTCGTCATTCTCTTTCCATCCTCTTTTCACCGCGCGAAACACCCCATACCCCCGGCAGGCCCCCCAAAGCCCCTCAGGTGTCGCACGCTCGCGGTGTTCTGGGAAGTTGGACTAACGAACAGAGAACCGATACCAGCTTCCCTCAAATTTCCTCTGTGTCACCTTATAATGGACAGCAGAGGGCGCTACGAGCCATCCCAGCCAATCCAGCTCTGAGTGTCACCTTACCGTCTGTGGTGTGCTATGCGAAGCTCAAGGTCATGTGATTCTCTCTCAGCCCTCGATTGGCGAAGACGGTCTCTAGCATCCGCTCAGACTTGTACCGTACGCATTACAAGTAATCAAATTACTTGTAATCGATTACTTTTTGGAGTAATTTTGTAATCAGTTGATTACTTTTATTAGGCAGTAATCACAAGAGTAATCTGATTACTTTTTGAAGTAATAAAATTACTTGTAACCGTTACTATTTTTCCACGGGACCCCCCCCCCCCCCCCCACGGCACACGCCTTTTTTTTCTAAAATGACAAAAATATTTTTTTTTTTCGAACGGAAAAAAGAAAGATTTTTGCGGAGCTGTAGGAAACGAGGTCAATCCCTTTCTATCTACAGTTTCTGTGGAATGTCCTTTTTCTTTTTTTTCAAGCTGGAACTGGGAGTGGGAAGCCCCAGGGAAGCCACAGTGCGTGACAAAGGCCATTCAGGGCGAAGTTTGAGGCAGCAGAATGTAGTATTGTAAGGAAGGGAGGGGAGGGGAATGGGAAGGGGGGAAGGTGCCGTCGATGTACGTTTTTGTTATAGAGCCGGTTTGCTTTCGTTGTTTTTGTTTGGTCGGGGAAAATGTGGCAACAACGCACGTTCAACATGGCGCCGGTATTGTTTTGGTTTTGACGGGACGCGATAAGCTCCGGGGTTTGCGAGCACATGCCGCGAAGACGTGACCCGGAAGACGGAGAGTATCATTCGTAATCGTCGTGTGTGCTTTGAAAGCGAAGGGAGTCACAGGGTCCACGAGTGCGCAACCACAAGCCAACGTTCACGACAGAGCTGCGTTGACTTCGGCGATCTCGTTCTGTTTGGTGCGACACCTCGATGCGACAAAGAACTGAAACGTTCGTGGTGTGTGGTGCGGGGCTTGGAAGTAGAAACCCACACTAACACGGAGCGCAAATTGGTTGTTGTGGGGTTGACGTTCAACGGCTTCAGTCCCGTCGTCGTCAGCTGATCCGGTCCAGCTGGTCCGATAGGACGCAGCGAGCTGTGGCAGCGAGCGTTTTTAAAAGTAAATCTTCCTTCGTTTCGTTTCAAAATGTGGAAGATTCCTGACGCGTCCCGTGAGTAAAAAGCTGCGGGGCGTTTTCAACAAAATTAAGTCGTTTTAATTGAGCAATGGACTCCGGATTGTTGTCCTAAGTCTGCCGTTTTTTATGCTTCGCGTTGTTAGACGGCGGTTGCACAGCGAACGTGTTGGCACAACGACGCACACCGCTCCAGTAGATGATTCGGTCCCCCAAACGACCGGTTATACAGAATTTCAGGGAAACTTAAGTGACCACCGATATTTTCCTGTAAATCTCGTACGAGTTTGTAGCGCTCATAATGCGGTGTGAATAAATTTGGGCAAGATTTCCTACCTGCCCACAGATGCATGAACTGAGACCATTTGTTACGCAGTGAACAGAGTGCTTTTTCTTTATTTTGGGAGGGGGCGTTTGTGCATTTATTATGGTACAACCACTTTAGAGTTCAGAAATTGGGGAGAGCGACCAAGCTTTCCGCACTTTGTCTCTTTCCTCTCTGGCACTGCCCCAAGTTGCAGTTTCAGTAGGCATACCTACTAGCAGGTAGAAACTGCTCTAAAGCAGGTTAAAGACTGGGAGGTCAGGTCGGTGCGGACTCTGTGTTTCGCAAGATGACTGGGGAAGTTCTTTTGCGAGGTATGCGGAATATGCAAACGATTTTGTTATGCCCGTCGTTTGCATCTCTCCAGCAAAACGAATAAGATGATCTACAAAGGCGTAATCACAAACCAAGATTTACGATAACAGTACACATTCCATTCAAACAACTTTACGTAAAATAATTCGGAAGCCGAGAAAAAGAAAATCTGTCGTCTAAAGCGGAATTAGGACGTCCGAATGCTTCTGCGGACAGCTGTTACGTAATAACCTGACTGTGCCAGGTCATTTACGTAACAGCTGTGTCTCAGTCGCGGACGTTCGGGGCACCCGGAACGAATCTTGAAGGCCTCCGGAGCGAAATGACGAGAACATACCTGGACTCTAAAATAGTTTGTTGTTGGGCGAGTTGGTGAACGTTTGGATACATGGTTTTGCGCAAAAAGGACGGACACAAGAGAGAGATGCTCTCGTGCTCGTTTCTCTCTCTTGTGTCCGTCCTTTTTGCGCAAAACCATGTATCCATACCCGGACTCGTTTGTCGCTACGCGAACGCCCGATTGCCTGCAGCCAAATAGCATTCAGCTTGTGATGTTTCGGGGCGACATGGCTGCGGGAAGACTCGCTGTCGCGATCACTCATCTCGCAGCACTTTACAGAGCAACGGCGCTGCTTACTGAAGCTGACATCTAAAAAAAGTCGGCATTTGCATGCGCAAGCAAGGAAAAAAAAAACACGCTAAGAAAGCAAAGAGGAAAACGAACAAACCGCGCTATGAAAGCCAAAACCCTGCGTCGCTTCCTAACACTAAAACTGGCGACAGCTGCTAAATACACACTACTTCACTTCAGGAAGTCCCACTCAAGCACCTGGGTCTGCACGAAACACTGATCACTTCGGCGAAACGACTAGTCGAGGTAGGCGAGACAGGCGGGAGCAGAGACTTCGGCGGCCATGAAAGAATGGCGAAGCTTTTGTTCGTTTTGGTATGAATCCAAACGGAACTGCCCGTCTTGTAAACCTTTTGTAAAAAACATTAACTCTCATTACATGGGTTATTCTTTAAACGTAAAAATATGCCGCTCAAAAGGAAATTGCAACATATAACAAAGGTTTAACAACCAAGATCTAAGCTGTGAATCAAACTCTTAGCCAATCAGAAGTATAGCAGCCGATTGGGATTAACGTCACGGAATCCCAACTTCGGCGCACGATTTAAAGAGTAACTGCAAAGCAAAAAAGTGTGTTTTTTTTTTAAACAGCCTATATGGGACAAGCATGTCACAAAACAAATCTTTCGTGACAAAACAATTTTTTTCTAGCAATATTTACGCCACAGGACGTAATTTAGTCGGAGTCACAACTTCTCCACATTTGAAACTCCCGCTCTTTCGACGCGCGCGGAGTGGCTGTTATACGTCACTCTGTGACGTATAGCAGCCACTACGTGACGTATAATACCAACTTTGTGGCGCGCGATTTAAAACGGACGAAATAGCCGCAAACTAAAATCACTCTCACGCAATAAATATTGCTGTAAAAAATTTTGTTTTTGGCGGAAAAATTGTTTTGGGACATGCTTGTCCCAATTAGGCTGTTTAAAAATACACTTTTTTAGAGCGCAGCTCTTAGGCGCCCGTTTCCGGCTTGAGCGGCGTCGCCGTCGGCGTCGGCGTCGCCGTCGGCGTAACCGCGCGGTGCATTATGGGACGCGTGACGTCACTCATGACGTCATCCGCATCGTCATCATCACTGATGACGTCATCGGCATCTGCATCGTCATCGTCATCATCACTGATGACGTCATCAGTGACGTCACTGATGACGTCATCGGCATCGTCATCACCATCATCACTGATGACGTCATCAGTGACGTCACTGATGACGTTATCGGCATCCGCATCATCATCGTCACTGATGACGTCATCAGTGACGTCACTGATGACGTCATCGTCAGCATCACTGATGACGTCATCAGTGACGTCACTGATAATGTCATCGGGGGGTCACGTGACCCCCCCCCCGAGGTCACGTGACCCCCAGTACCCTTCCCTCCTCCTCAAGAGCTGCGCTCTAATTCGGCATTACAGGGAGTTGTAAACGGCTTCGTTTTTTCTTTGCAGTTACCCTTTAAAACGGACGAAATAGCCACAAACTAAAATCAGTCTCACGCAATAAATATTGCTGTAAAATTTGTTTTTCGCGGAAAAATTGTTTTTTGACATGCTTGCCCCAATTAGGCTGTTTAAAAAAATTTTTTTTTCTTTTCAGTAATAGGTAATAGATTTTGGTTTTGTGATTGTTCAGAATTACCCTCGCCCTATATATGGGCCCCTAGTGTTTGTGTGAGGACGGTTGTTCTAATTTTTCAGCGTCGAGATTTTTTTCTTTTTTTGCTGCTTAATTTTTTTTTTTTTGTGACAGTATAACCTGCCGGTAACAGCCAGGTGGCGCCAGTAGAGTGAGAGCCCAAGGTTATACCCTGCCTCGGTGTAACTTGGCAAAGGGTGAACGATAAGCCCCCCATTGCGTGCCGACGGCTTCGATATCCGCTACGTATACGAGCACAACGCACACATATTAGAGCATGACGCAGCGAAAAGCTTGATACTAATTCGCAGTAAAAAGCGCACTCCGGTGATACGTAGTCACGTTCCAATTGGGCCGCCAGGCCGCAGCTTCCGCCGTACATGCATGTTATGCGATCCACGGCTTCCTGGCCTACCCAGTATTTCTTGCTTCAGACACTATGCCATAGCGGCGCCACCAGAGTAATAGTCACGTTTGAACAATGCAGCTGCCACTCCCAGGCATAACCCAGTGTTTCTTGCTTCAGTCGCTAGATAGCGCCGAACCCAACAGCCGTACCAAAAGTGTCGAGAAAGGTTTGAAGGTCATTTTCACGTGCTCGGTTCGTCCGAGAATCTGGATATGTGCCGTGAAAAGGGAAAAGCAGACGCCGTCGGACAACGATTGCTTGGGCGGAAGCACTTTGGGTTGAATTCACGGATACTTGTGGTCATCATATTACTTGTTTTGTTCCAACATGAACGCCAGAAAACCGTCAAGTTGTGCGGACCCCCTGCGGACTACGTTCAGTGCGTCTTCGTGTTCAAACGGCCGCCTGATTGTTCGAACTGTCGTCTGCTCTTTCATACGTTTCTGCTTGTCGTCTGCTCTCTTAGACGACGCCGGTCCGTGCTATTCAAGCTTTAGTGACTGTGGTATGTTATGCAATAAACACAAAGTGTTTTGTTATACTGAATACCTGGATTAACTTGTATTTTTTTTTTGTCTTTTACATACTGTAAACGACTTAATTTTCGCGAAGACGACGTGAGGGCGGTGAGTGGCGTGCACGCCACTCACCGCCCTCACGCCTTTACTCACTCATGGCCCTCACGCCCCTCACGCACCCACCGCCCTCACGCACTCATAGCTTTCACGCCCCTCACGCCCCTCATACCCCTCACGCCTTTCGCGCACTCGAGGCCCTCACGCCACTCAGGCCCGCTTCAGATGAGGCAATTTCGCCCAGAAACTTGACGGCGCAACACCAGCAACACGGGCCGCCCAATCACACGCAGCAACTAATTGCTGCGATTTGCCATCGTCATCATGGAATTTTATTTTTCTCGCACTATTAAACACCAGAATTACGCGCTATAAAACGTGCTTTTATGCATTTAAATCTCGTTGAGAATACTAATGCATCTTTCTGAAACAGTTTATTTCCATAAACGATCAATTTCAAACCAGAACCAAGTCTTTTGTTGTCATCATCACCGCGCACGAGGTATCACGTGAAAATATCGCGTCAATGATTGGATGCAGCCGCTTCAAACGTCTTTGAATTGCTCCGAGTTGCTCGCTTGTTTCGAGCCGGACCCGATCTCAGGAATTCGTAGGGAAAGCTAGGTAACGACCCGCCAGCAACACCGAAATTGCTGAAAAAGTTGCTCCGTCTGAAGGGGGCCTCACGCACTCACCGCCTCACGCCCCTCACGCACTCATGGCCCTCGCACCCCTCAAGCACTCACCGCCCTCACGACCCTCATACCCCTCACACACTCATGGCCCTCACGCAACTCATGGCCCTCATGAGGGCCATGAGTGCGTGAGGGGTACGAATGTGTGAGGGCCGTGAGGGCGGTGAGGGGCGTGAGGGCCATGAGTGCGTGAGGGCGGTGAGGGCCGTGAGGTTCAATGAGGGTCAGTGAATGGCTGAAGGCGGAGTGTGAGGAAGAGGGTGAGTGAGGGGCTGAAGGTGGAGTGTAGCTGTGAGGGTGAGGGTGAGTGAGGGGCTTCGGTGAGTGTGGCTGTGAGGGTGAGGGTGAATGAGGGCGACCTAAAATGCCGACCTCTACGGGCCCCGCGCGGTTAAGACGGGCACGTTGGCCGCGCTCGGAGGCGTCTGCTCGTCTCGCCGCCGACCAACATGCCGTCGCCTCCATCATCCCCACCGTCGGCGGTGCTTCTGCTGTCTCGCCGCCGACGAACATGGCGCCGCCTCTAGCATCCACATCGCCCGGCGGTGCTTCTGCTCGTCTCTACATCGACGAACATGCGCCGCCTCTAACATCCGCATCGTCGAACATTCATGCTTTCGCATTCACACTCTAAGAAGTGCTTAGGTGTCTTCCGACATTTTTTTAAACTTTATGAAAAAAAAAAAAAAAATTCTACAGGCTAATGCTCATCAAAACAAAACCGAAATCTGTTTGCGAGGAAAAAAAAAGTTTGCTTTTGCGGAAAAAAAAAACCTTAGAAGCACACTCCCATGCGAAGCGCTTTCCGCGATTGCGCAAAATTTGGCAAATTTCGGGCAACTCTCCAAAAAAAACTGCCATGGCTACGGTTCTAGAAATATTTACTCACAAACTATGTAAAAGGAGGATTGACTCAAAACATGTATCATTAAGTATCGACGAAATTAATTTCCAGAGAAAGATCGCAAAAACGGCACATTCTGCAAGAATACTTCCATTTTTGTTTCTCCGCATCTATAAACATCAGAACTTTCAAACTTTACCAGCGTGTTTTCCTGTGTCTTGTTAATACTGGCGTTAAATATTGTTGTCCTGGGTAGCGGAACAAACTTATGAGAAATGCTCAAATGGGGTCATTTTAATAATTAGGAGCTATATTGAAACTCAATTAAAATTAATAAAAAAAACATCTTCAATTTGTTTTACTCTCTCCCATTAAGGCCAATGATAGGTACTAACAGAATTTGCAAAAACATGTTGCATTAGTTTTGTGCATTTTAAGTTATAAAACTAGAAATATGACCAAATTGAGGCTACTGCCGTACCGTGAATGGGGCGTACAGATACCCGTATAGATGACAAATTCAATATTTTTACAAAGTGTAAAAATGCTCGAGGGTGGTCAGAAAGAAACAAATTGGCGGCACACAGAGGCGGACGCTGGTTTTGAAGTGAGAATTCTTAGTGCGTTTTTGTATAAGAGTCGCGGAAAATGCGTGCGGTCCAGAGCGATCGAGAGGCACTCTCATGTCGCATGCTTCGCAGGGTCTGCTTTCAATAGCCGGCGTGTAGACACTCTGTGTACGCCGCGTATTGGAAGCCTGCTACGCTTAACACATGTTTATTTCAGCTTTTGCCTGGCGGTAACATGATACGCGTAGCGGAACCGGCTTGCGCGTCTCCTCGCAGCCCGGCGAAGAAAAGACAAACACTGAGGAAAAAATTCTGACACCTAAGCACTTGTGGATGCGAAAGCATGAATGTCGTTCTTCCGCTCCCTTTGATTGCCTGCGGTGTGCTGGCGTGGACGGCTACGTTTTGCTACTGCCGAGGTTGCCGAGCGCGCGCTCTCGTGAAGCGGCCGTCAATGGCTAATTAGGAGCCGTTTTGCTCAGCCAATGAAAAAAAAAAAAGCTATTCTTTCGAGCTTTTTTTTTTTTTTTTTTGCTGTTACAGACATTGTTGGCTATGTTCCATGGGATAGTTAATGCTTTCGCATTAAAAACGTTCCAGTTGTTTGAAAGTAATAGCAGTAATAAAAGACCCCAGAGATAACGTTCATTTTCACTTGTCTTTTGTCGTTGACCATCCGGCGGACGCTTCGTGAGCATCGTCCGTGAGTACTGCATACGCCTCGCCGCTCCCCAGGTTTCGATGACTGTTCTGCGCTGACTATCTCAACAAGCACAAGAAAAAAAATCGAATAGCAAAGAAACTTCCGCAGTGTGAAGGATTTGGAGATCCCGTTGTTAAAGAAGCATATGCCAGAAGCAGCTCACTCCCGAGATGCTGACGTTTTGTGTCAGAACTACTTCAGCCGCTTCAAGCAAATCGCCAAAGAATCTCCAGAGACATCTGAGCTTGACGAAAATTTTGTTCCTCGGGAAGCAACCGTCGAGGATCTCAACAGATTCGTTCAGTCAACAGAGTATCACCTCTAAAATCACGGACTGAGTTGAAATCGCGTTGTCGAAGCCTTGCGCAAGGCGGAAGCAGAAGGATATCGGGAGCGTTCCCGTTAAAAAAATTTCATCAAGTCTCACTGTAGCATATGGAGTCACGGAGGAGCCTGGAGTCTCGCTACAAAGTTGCAACATCTGTCCGGAGTTGTTCAGCAACCTGAGGGATGCGTTCGATTCTTCTGATTCGTATCAAGAACGATGCCGTCTCCTGACCTTGCTCCCGAGGAATCTCTCCCAGCAGCAAACCAAAAGAGGATTCCTTCTTCAACTCGCCACTTGATCCAAAACGCAAGGAAGAACCAATAGACACTAAGAGTGTGGTCAAATCAGCTACCCCGGAAGTGTAATTCACGCGGGGTGGGGTGGGGGGGGGGGGGGGGGGGGGGGGGGGGGGGGGGCTAGAGGGGGGTAAGAAATTAAAATTGAAAAACAACTATTACCAAGATTTTACTGTTTATAGAGGGTTTATTATCACTACCTATACCCCTATACCGTATGCCCGTGCATTCATCCAGAGTTTGTCCCGAGGCAATGAGATCTTGACACAATCGGATTCAATAGTAGTAGCCATACGGTGACATCGATCTACGGTGTCGATGTAAAATGCACTGGAAAATCCAGCGCCTGCACGTAGAAGGCTCACATTTTCAATGAAGCTGTATCTTAATCGTGGACGCATTCCTGTGAAATTTCTCGGTGCAGCTCCGTTCCTGTGAAAATTTATAACAATGCATTCTTGGAAATTTCGATAAAGTTTACCACAGGTGAACGCGGTCGTCCTTCGGTGGTAATCCTTCACTGATCGTGCCCTTTTTTATTTCAATATGTTTCCTGTTGTTATGGTCGTCTTTGAAAACAGTGTAAAACAGTCTGGTTGTATAATAGGTGTTCGCCTGAACATATCAGGGTCGCTAAACTCGTCAGACACAACTTTCTTTGTGTTATGACATAGCGGGGGGAGGAGCCGAAAGATTGCTGCGAAGTTTTCTTCTCTCACAAACCCGCAGATCCGTATATCTTCGTGACGTTTTTCATTGAAAGGGGGAAAAATCCCTACTACTCCCTAGGCGCCGAGCTAGAGCAGCACACGGAGACGAATGTCACGATGAAGATTATCAGCTGCGACCTTGATGGTCTCTAAAAAGCACAGCGGAGGCTTGGGTAATTGCATTCTAAAATCAACACCGTCGAACTTGATAGTCTGATATCGTTCTTATTTCCGCCGATAAAGCAGAATTTACTAAAAAAACGTCCCTGTCGTCCCTTTTATTTATCTCGGCCTTTTGAATTTGACCAGAGTGTAGCCCGACGTGGCAAGGTCACAAGCAGCCGAGTAGCATTGTCCACCTTTGGACGGATTTCGCTTACAGGCAGTTGTCCCCCATCAGCGGGAGATAAAATCCTTTTATGATAGACTTTCAAAGATAAGCCAAACTGGGATTAATTCTGCGTTCATCAACTGAAATAAGAGTAAAGGCTGAACTCCATGGAACGAATTATGTGACGAATATCTGGCGAACGCCGCCCGACGGCACGCTCGTTTTGCGCGCGACGTAGCAGGCACTGTGTTGATTCCACGCGCAGAGCAAAAGCCGCCGGCCAAAATTCGTCGGTTATTCGCAGCATATTCGTCCCATGGAGTTCAGCCTTAACGTCAGTTTGGTCAATATTGACAGTGACGTTTCGAGAACGCGAGAACACCAAGCTTTCATCGTACACAACCAAACTTTTCACCGTCGACTCGAACACGTACCATCAAATTTTTCGTTCACAACTGATCATCCTGACACTGACGTCAAAGTTATGAACTATAAAAGGACGTCACTGAACGCGCCTGCACACAACGAGCCCTGGCACGAGCCTCTCGATTGAAAGTCTGTCATGGCCGCTCGTAAGTTCATGGAACGCGCCCCGTTTTAATTCCAGAATCTCTAGAACCATAATTTCGAAAATTGCACGCTGTGCTGTTTTTCGTCATCGCTCAATTGGAACGCCTCTAAGCAGGGTCGTCGAAACAGAAGAACGGGGAGGGGGGCGATTCCCCCCCCCCCCCCCCCAGTGGCGTTCAAAAAGGGGGCGGAAAGGGCATAAGGGTGTAAGGGGGGGGGGGGGGGGGGGGGGGGATATCGCCCCAGCCTCGGACTATAGCATTTTAGAGAGTTATAATAAAAAACAAATGATACACGTTTATAGTTCTCTATAATGTCGAATTAAAGCACAGCTCTTGAGGAGGAGGAGGGGAGGGCACGGAGGGGAGGGTATGCCTCTCCGCCTCCCCTCCTCCTATCATTTTGCTTTCTCATTTAGCGGGGAAACCTAATTGGTGTCAAAATCACGTGACGTCAATTTCCCCACTAAATTTAGTGAAAAAACGTCCCATCATGCAACGCGCGCGCAGTTACGCCGACGGCGACGCCGCTCAAGCTCGAAAGGGGCGCATAAGAGTTTCGCTCTAAACATTCGGGGGAAGGGATATCCCCCTTCTTCATTACTATCACCCCACCCCCCTTCTCTCTCTCTCTCCCGAACAATTTCTACGGCCCTTCCTGATCCCTATTTGAGTGTGTGTTTGTGTTGGTTATACCTTTTTTTCCCTTTCCACGGCTTTTTCTCGCCATCCCCCCTCGCCCCCTCATCTCTCAGACATTACCGACGTCTCTATACACAACGCCTGTGGGTGACCCCGGTGGCGTTGTTGACAGTGGCGGAAGATGAGCTCTGAAACCGCGTACACCGCGCACGGCTCCACAATATCACAAAGTTTAATCTTCGCTTTGATTCCCTAGCGAAGATTTTGGCCTCAAATAACTCCTTCCCAAAGTTGTGAAACGTCACTTTGTCGTCACCAATAACTTCAACAAACGACGATCTTCCGACGAGAAAGTTCAGAGTATTTACAGCCCGCCTAGGTACAATCTACGTTTCATTGACTCTATCGCGGCGTAGGGATGTAGGGACACGCGGGCGCGACGTCGCATCAGTGCAGCCGTTCAATCGGCTGGCCCCACGGTGTTGCTCGCGCGCGCTCCGATGAAGCTCGCTACAACTTTGTGCCCAACATTCTCGCTGGACTTTGAGCACCGAGAGAGCTTGGATGATTGACATCTCGTCCCGCGTGACGCCAACGTCGCGGGAGTCCAATCAGCACGCTCCGCGAACTTCGTGCCCAACTTTGTGTTTGACGAGTTTAGCGACCCAGGCTGGCTCGCCAAGAACCAAATAGTATTTCGCAAACCAGACGCAGAAATACAAACGAGAATGCCGCGATTCTTTGATGTCTCCGACACTCACCATGATAGCGGAGCTTCAACTCAGACTGCAGTGCGATCTCTCCCTTGACAACCTGTGTCACCTCCTGAGACCTCCGCTTGCATGGGATACTTTATTCGCTTTATTCCCTCAACTTGCTACAGCCGTAGGCAGACGTCCCTCGTCCAAGGAATTTTTGCCTCGCCGCCTCGCGCTTCGGCTAGACCATTTTCTATAGACGTTTGCAAGCATGGCGTCCCGGCTGGTGCCCCATCCGTGCAAGCACGTGCAGCATGCACGTGAAGATAGCCTTGGCAGGCCTGGAATTCCACGTGCTTGCTCACACGAGGAAGAGCATGGCGGCCGCCAGATCAAGGAGAATGCAGGGATTGGTGTTCCACGCGCCACACGTGTACGCCTTCCCCGTGTATAAAAGATTCGAAGTAAATAACCAAAATAAAGCGTTAACGAACGCGCGTGCAATATGCCATTTGTTTTAGGTATTTGCTTTAGAAAAGTTACTACTGCTGAGGCCAGCACGTGCGGCGCGTGGAACACCAATCCCTGCATTCTCCTTGATGCTTGAATAATATAGCAATAGGGGGTATTCACTGGCCGCCATATTTGAGGTCACTGTTAAGAGCGCATGCTCAGAACGACCTCGCATTAATAGGCTGCCAAGACCGGCAATCTTGATGGTGCGGGGTGCACGTTGCAAAATAACTGTGGAAGCTCGCCATCAGCACGTGCTCAGCATTAGCGCACACAGATATATATGGCCGCCAGTGAATACACCCTATAAACCAACACACTGTCTACAAACAAGCCCGCTTTGCCCACAACAGGTGTGGGCACTGCGCATGCACAGAAGCCAAATTTTGGAGGAATGAAGCGTTAGCGCATGCGCAGTACCGACAACAGCGCCACCGCGGTCGTATGACGTCAGCAAGTTGAGTTGGTGTATAGGTCTATTACCCGACCCTCGTGGTTGCTGAGACCGCCAAAATGACAGCAACAAAGAAGCGCAGCCGCAAAGAGAAAAAAAAAAGCTAGAAGAATTTTTTTTTTTTTAGTGAAACGTTACTGTTTGAAATAGAAGAAAAACGAAGAGATGGCTGGCTGGGTGGACAAAAACAATGCGCTGCGCGGTCCCCCGCATGGTCAGCTCACGAGTGCAGTATGGGAGGGCCCCAGGAAAACGACCAAGCAGGGGAAGAGAGATCTCCCTGACTGTGCTATGCAGGCCGCAGGCGCCAGTTTTTTTTTTTTTTTTAGAGCGCAGCTCTTAGGGGCTTGTTTCCGGCTTGAGCGGCGTCGCCGTCGCCGTCGGCGTCGGCGTAACCGCGCGGTGCATGATGGGTAATTTTCCCCGCTAAATCTAGCGGAAAATTTCCCCCGCTAAATTTAGCGGAAAAATTTGCCCGCTAAATCTAGCGGAAAATGTTCCCCGCTAAATTTAGCGGAAAATATTGCCCGCTCAATCTAGCGGAAAATTTTCCCCGCTAAATCTAGCGGAAAATTTTCCCCGCTAAATCTAGCGGAAAATTTTCCCCGCTAAATCTAGCGGAAAATTTCTCCGCCCCCCACTCATCGAGGTCACGTGACCCCGCCCCCCCCCCCCCCCCCCCCCGAGGTCACGTGACCACCCCCCCCGTGCCTTCCCCTCCTCCTCAAGAGCTGCGCTCTGATTCGGCGTTATAGGGAGTTGTAAACGGCTTTCATTTTTTTTCTCCCCATTTTCTTGGAGTTGCCGCGTCGTCCGCGGTTTACTAACACTTTGCTTTAGTTCGTAATTTTTTTTCTGGCATTTTGTGGGCGAAGGTTCTGCCCTGATTTGGTGGGTCATCAGCCGTAATAAAAAAAAAAAAAGCCACGTGCCTGCCCTTAGCCAAGTAGTACGTGGCTTGGCGGAGCTGAGCAACGACGGGAACACGGAGGAGGGGGGGGGGGGGGGGGGGCTGCAGGTATTGTTCAGGAGGTCTTGAGTCAAACGCACGGGGCTCAGCATATTGTCCAGCACCCACTGGAAAATGTCAGCGGGTGCTTAAAGGAGCTGTGTAACGATATTCAATTGGAATGTTTTTCACTTTACACGAGCTTACTGGCACTACTGGGACTCAAGGATACTCGCATGCAATGCCACTGGCCAAGAAACTCCTTTGTTGCGGTGTAATTTCAAGGACAAAAGCGATCATTTTCATTCAATCTCTCCTTTGCAAAATGCGATGACGTAACGTGGGGATCGCAGTACACCCATATGACGATATTTGAATGCGGTTCATAGATTGGACCCGAGCATTGCGTGGGCACTCGATTTGGACTCGTGATAATTGATAGCTCGAGAAGCATTCGAGTAGTGGCCCGTGTCCAATCGCTGCAACGACGACAATAGCCGAGCCATAACAATGTCTGGAACTCAGCGCGTGTCCTGTGCTTTGCCAACCCCAGCGCGTGGCTATGATCTACATTGGCGGCATATAATCGGCTCCAGATCACGTGGCCGCTTGTTCTGGCTGCGAGTTGAGGGCGTGAACGCTGCTCGTTTTTCTTTAATTTTTTTCTGGGACTTCTAATGCGTGGGGTGAAAAACGAAGGCGTGTTTCATAGGTCATTAACGTCAGGGATCCGTTCTAAGCGGTATTTGCGCAAAGTAAAAAAATTGTTGCATAGCCCCTTTAAGCCCCCCCCCCCCCCCCCCCCCCCCCCCCGCGGAGGGGTCCTGGGATCCTGTGGTCAAGCCCTGACCTCCTACACAAGAATGAGGCTGAGCCAAGAGGACGTTTAGGCGGCACTGAATTACTACACTGAAGATGAACTACACTGCTCCCAACAAAGCCCGAACAATAAGGTCGTTATTGGCATCATTTCAAATGGACAAAAAGAATACGTGTCAAAACGTTTTGTGATTCGTGAAACTTTCCGGCCTGACACGGCCATTGGGCTCACCAACTTCTACTCATTGAGGCCAAAGTGGGTGGAGTGGTGGAGTATACATCTTGGCACGGAGATTGCGTGTGCACGTACTGCGCTAACATCAAACTAAGTGTTTGTGCATAGAAAACGCCACTGGAAAAATAAGAAGTGCTGAAGATCTTCGTGAACTGACTATATGTGACCATCCATCTACGAAGTGTTCCCTCGGCCGGTGCAGCTCATGCCCAACAGCTGAAACTCTTAGGGCTCATTCACACTGGAAGCGGATCCGCGTTCGCAAAGCGGTTGCGAACGCGGTTGTATAAGGATTCAGTACAATTGCACGCGCATTTGCAATTGTACTGAATCCTTATACAACCGCGTTCGCAACCGCTTTGCGAACGCGGATCCGCTTCCAGTGTGAATGAGCCCTTACTGCGCCTGGCCTGGGAGTCCCGATGGTGATGAAGTGTTGCACGCCGCCTGGGATAAAGGAGAGCTGATAAGAAAAGAAGTGAGTCCTGTTTCGTTTGTGGAACACCTTCGAGTACTTGAGAAAATGGGTGCAGCATGAATATATTCGACGCGAGCAGGGAAAAACGATAAGTGAAGCAAAACAATTCATAGAGAAAGGTAATGTCCTCCTCCATTTTGATTTCCCAGAAAACTGGACAGCTCTATTGCCCGAAGAAGTTCAGTCACGTCACTGGCAAAAGACGCAAGTCTCGATCTTCACATGCGTGGTGACAACAAGAAAAGGAACGCGTAGCTGCGCAAAACGGTGGCTTGGTTATCCATGTCTCAAAATAACAGCGCAAGTATGGAGTTTCACACAAACACAAGTCACCACAGGCCACAAAAACAATCACACATAGTGACACAATCACAGCCGACAAAACAAACACACAGCACTGACTCACAACTCAATCTATATTTGCACTTCTTTTTCTTCTACGCTTTTTCAATAGATTCGTGAAAATTAGCTTTTTTTTTTTCATCTACGTCCCATGAAATGACGATCATATGTTTATCCTATTGTTAGCAGTCCATCGCTCACTTTATCAGGAAAAGAATTAGCTTATCCAGGGCTGTACACAGAAAATTTCTTTGGGGGGGGGGGGGGGGGGGGGGGGTTTCTGGAACACGGTGGCCATCTTGAATGGCCGTTTTTTGTATTTACTTTTTTAAAGACAGAAGCATGTGATCGGCCTATAATTAACAATAGTGAGCAACGAAATGTTTCACATGCACCGTGACAGCGGGATTGAATTGTTTCAAAGCTTACTTTCAGCTTACGACAAAATTTATTTATTTGCCCAAACTCTGCCCCAGTAAACATGACTTGGGTGAGAGGGAACCGGGGGTAAGAGAATAAGAGAAATATATACAGCCATACTTGACCCAGCTCCCTAACCACAGCCCCGCGCGTCCTCCGCAGGGTCCGGTGACACTCGGAACCCCTGCGACTATACACACAGCTCGGAACGAATCTTCGTCATTCTCTTTCCATCCTCTTTTCACCGCGCGAAACACCCCATACCCCCGGCAGGCCCCCCAAAGCCCCTCAGGTGTCGCACGCTCGCGGTGTTCTGGGAAGTTGGACTAACGAACAGAGAACCGATACCAGCTTCCCTCAAATTTCCTCTGTGTCACCTTATAATGGACAGCAGAGGGCGCTACGAGCCATCCCAGCCAATCCAGCTCTGAGTGTCACCTTACCGTCTGTGGTGTGCTATGCGAAGCTCAAGGTCATGTGATTCTCTCTCAGCCCTCGATTGGCGAAGACGGTCTCTAGCATCCGCTCAGACTTGTACCGTACGCATTACAAGTAATCAAATTACTTGTAATCGATTACTTTTTGGAGTAGTTTTGTAATCAGTTGATTACTTTTATTAGGCAGTAATCACAAGAGTAATCTGATTACTTTTTGAAGTAATAAAATTACTTGTAACCGTTACTATTTTTCCACGGGACCCCCCCCCCCCACGGCACACGCCTTTTTTTTCTAAAATGACAAAAATAATTTTTTTTTTCGAACGGAAAAAAGAGATTTTTGCGGAGCTGTAGGAAACGAGGTCAATCCCTTTCTATCTACAGTTTCTGTGGAATGTCCTTTTTCTTTTTTTCAAGCTGGAACTGGGAGTGGGAAGCCCCAGGGAAGCCACAGTGCGTGACAAAGGCCATTCAGGGCGAAGTTTGAGGCAGCAGAATGTAGATTGTAAGGAAGGGAGGGGGAGGGAATGGGACGGGGGGAAGGTGCCGTCGATGTACGTTTTTGTTATAGAGCCGGTTTGCTTTCGTTGTTTTGTTTGGTCGGGGAAATGTGGCAACAACGCACGTTCAACATGGCGCCGGTATTGTTTTGGTTTGACGGGACGCGATAAGCTCCGGGGTTTGCGAGCACATGCCGCTAAGACGTGACCGGAAGACGGAGGAGTATCATTCGTAATCGTCGTGTGTGCCTTTGAAAGCGAATGGAGTCACAGGGTCCACGAGTGCGCAACCACAAGCAAACGTTCACGACAGAGCTGCGTTGACTTCGGCGATCTCGTTCTGTTTGGTGCGACACCTCGATGCGACAAAGAACTGAAACGTTCGTGTGTGTGGTGCGGGGGCTTGGAAGTAGAAACCCACACTAACACGGAGCGCAAATTGGTGTTGTGGGGGTGACGTTCAACGGCTTTCAGTCCCGTCGTCGTCAGCTGATCCGGTCCAGTGGTCCGATAGGACGCAGCGAGCTGTGGCAGCGAGCGTTTTTAAAAGTAAATCTTCCTTCGTTTCGTTTCAAAATGTGGAAGATTCCTGACGCGTCCCGTGAGTAAAAAGCTGCGGGGCGTTTTCAACAAAATTAAGTCGTTTTAATTGAGCAATGGACTCCGGATTGTTGTCCTAAGTCTGCCGTTTTTATGCTTCGCGTTGTTAGACGGCGGTTGCACAGCGAACGTGTTGGCACAACGACGCACACCGCTCCAGTAGATGATTCGGTCCCCCAAACGACCGGTTATACAGAATTTCAGGGAAACTTAAGTGACCACCGATATTTTCCTGTAAATCTCGTACGAGTTTGTAGCGCTCATAATGCGGTGTGAATAAATTTGGGCAAGATTTCCTACCTGCCCACAGATGCATGAACTGAGACCATTTGTTACGCAGTGAACAGAGTGCTTTTTCTTTATTTTGGGAGGGGGCGTTTGTGCATTTATTATGGTACAACCACTTTAGAGTTCAGAAATTGGGGAGAGCGACCAAGCTTTCCGCACTTTGTCTCTTTCCTCTCTGGCACTGCCCCAAGTTGCAGTTTCAGTAGGCATACCTACTAGCAGGTAGAAACTGCTCTAAAGCAGGTTAAAGACTGGGAGGTCAGGTCGGTGCGGACTCTGTGTTTCGCAAGATGACTGGGGAAGTTCTTTTGCGAGGTATGCGGAATATGCAAACGATTTTGTTATGCCCGTCGTTTGCGTCTCTCCAGCAAAACGAATAAGATGATCTACAAAGGCGTAATCACAAACCAAGATTTACGATAACAGTACACATTCCATTCAAACAACTTTACGTAAAATAATTCGGAAGCCGAGAAAAGGAAAATCTGTCGTCTAAAGCGGAATTAGGACGTCCGAATGCTTCTGCGGACAGCTGTTACGTAATAACCTGACTGTGCCAGGTCATTTACGTAACAGCTGTGTCTCAGTCGCGGACGTTCGGGGCACCCGGAACGAATCTTGAAGGCCTCCGGAGCGAAATGACGAGAACATACCTGGACTCTAAATAGTTTGTTGTTGGGCGAGTTGGTGAACGTTTGGATACATGGTTTTGCGCAAAAAGGACGGACACAAGAGAGAGATGCTCTCGTGCTCGTTTCTCTCTCTTGTGTCCGTCCTTTTTGCGCAAAACCATGTATCCATACCTGGACTCGTTTGTCGCTACGCGAACGCCCGATTGCCTGCAGCCAAATAGCATTCAGCTTGTGATGTTTCGGGGCGACATGGCTGCGGGAAGACTCGCTGTCGCGATCACTCATCTCGCAGCACTTTACAGAGCAACGGCGCTGCTTACTGAAGCTGACATCTAAAAAAAGTCGGCATTTGCATGCGCAAGCAAGGAAAAAAAAACACGCTAAGAAAGCAAAGAGGAAAACGAACAAACCGCGCTATGAAAGCCAAAACCCCGCTTCGCTTCCTAACACTAAAACTGGCGACAGCTGCTAAATACACACTACTTCACTTCAGGAAGTCCCACTCAAGCACCTGGGTCCACACGAAACACTGATCACTTCGGCGAAACGACTAGTCGAGGTAGGCGAGACAGGCGGGAGCAGAGACTTCGGCGGCCATGAAAGAATGGCGAAGCTTTTGTTTGTTTTGGTATGAATCCAAACGGAACTGCCCGTCTTGTAAACCTTTTGTAAAAAAACATTAACTCTCATTACATGGGTTATTCTTTAAACGTAAAAATATGCCGCTCAAAAGGAAATTGCAACATATAACAAAGGTTTAACAACCAAGATCTAAGCTGTCAATCAAACTCTTAGCCAATCAGAAGTATAGCAGCCGATTGGGATTAACGTCACGGAATCCCAACTTCGGCGCACGATTTAAAGAGTAACTGCAAAGCAAAAAAGTGTTTTTTTTTTTTAAACAGCCTATATGGGACAAGCATGTCACAAAACAAATCTTTCGTGACAAAACAATTTTTTCTAGCAATATTTACGCCACAGGACGTAATTTAGTCGGAGTCACAACTTCTCCACATTTAAAACTCCCGCTCTTTCGACGCGCGCGGAGTGGCTGTTATACGTCACTCTGTGACGTATAGCAGCCACTACGTGACGTATAATACCAACTTTGTGGCGCGCGATTTAAAACGGACGAAATAGCCGCAAACTAAAATCACTCTCACGCACTAAATATTGCTGTAAAAAATTTTGTTTTTGGCGGAAAAATTGTTTTGGGACATGCTTGTCCAAATTAGGCTGTTTAAAAATACACTTTTTTAGAGCGCAGCTCTTAGGCGCCCGTTTCCGGCTTGAGCGGCGTCGCCGTCGCCGTCGGCGTCGGCGTCGCCGTCGGCGTAACCGCGCGGTGCATTATGGGACGCGTGACGTCACTCATGACGTCATCCGCATCGTCATCATCACTGATGACGTCATCGGCATCTGCATCGTCATCGTCATCATCACTGATGACGTCATCAGTGACGTCCACTGATGACGTCATCGGCATCGTCATCCACTGATGACGTCATCAGTGACGTCACTGATGACGTTATCGGCATCCGCATCATCATCGTCACTGATGACGTCATCAGTGAAGTCACTGGTGACGTCATCGTCGTCATCAGTGACGTCACTGATAACGTCATCGGGGGGTCACGTGACCCCCCCCCCCCCGAGGTCACGTGACCCCCCAGTACCCTTCCCTCCTCCTCAAGAGCTGCGCTCTAATTCGGCATTACAGGGAGTTGTAAACGGCTTTCGTTTTTTCTTTGCAGTTACCCTTTAAAACGGACGAAATAGCCGCAAACTAAAATCAGTCTCACGCAATAAATATTGCTGTAAAAAAATTTTTTCGCGGAAAAATCGTTTTTTGACATGCTTGTCCCAATTAGGCTGTTTAAAAAAAAATTTTCTTTGCAGTAATAGGTAATAGATTTTGGTTTTGTGATTGTTCAGAATTACCCTCGCCCTATATATGGGCCCCTAGTGTTTGTGTGAGGACGGTTGTTCTAATTTTTCAGCGTCGAGATTTTTTTTTCTTTTTTTGCTGCTTAATTTTTTTTTTGTGACAGTATAACCTGCCGGTAACAGCCAGGCGGCGCCAGTAGAGTGAGAGCCCAAGGTTATACCCTGCCTCGGTGTAACTTGGCAAAGGGTGAACGATAAGCCCCCCATTGCGTGCCGACGGCTTCGATATCCGCTACGTATACGAGCACAACGCACACATATTAGAGCATGACGCAGCGAAAAGCTTGATATTAATTCGCAGTAAAAGCGCACTCCGGTGATACGTAGTCACGTTCCAATTGGGCCGCCAGGCCGCAGCTTCCGCCGTACATGCATGTTATGCGATCACGGCTTCCTGGCCTACCCAGTATTTCTTGCTTCAGACACTATGCTATAGCGGCGCCACCAGAGTAATAGCTCACGTTTGAACAATGCAGCTGCCACTCCAGGCATACCCAGTGTTTCTTGCTTCAGTCGCTAGATAGCGCCGAACCCAACAGCACTGCAGGTTGCCTATAGACCAGTGTCCGAAATCCTAGCTCCCAGCGATAAAAATGTGAAATAATAATCTCAAGCGCAGGCTCTTGTGAAAAGAGGGGCTGCGCATAAAACAAGGTTTTTTCTCTTTACAGCACTCTTGGCATTGGTGTTGTTTTTGGAGCTTCGTGACTATGCCTTTCCGACGTTCTTGCACTAAGATATGTGCGAAGGTTTCTAAAAAAAAAAAAAATGAAGTCTCGCAAAAAGCGCAGCCCCCCCCCCCCCCCCCTTTTTACCGTGTGATTGCGTCAGCGCAAACAAACGTGGCGTCGCCCATGACTATAGCTATCCTTGTGTTTTGTCTGGCCTTCACGCGTTGGTAATGCACTGCTAGCTCTAAAAGCGGGGGGAGCTGTGTGCTGTCAGGAAGCTTTTAAAGTTGGTGGGCCGCAACTACGACGACAGTAGAACTGTGAGCCACCACGCCCGTATTTCTGTAAATAAAACCTGCTCCATTTTCAAAAATGACAATGCAGCTAGCTTAACCCGTTTTATCTTAACAGCGCCTCGCTAGTCTTTTCTTTGCGTGAGCGTCCGTATCGCCGAGCTCACCCTGCTTCGTAATTGGGGGGGGGGGGGGGGGGGTTATGCCATTGGACACCCACCCTGGAAACAAAATCCTGGCTACGCCACTGAGTGTGGTGGCATTTCACCAGGACCATTGACTCTACGCGCTGATCAAACCTTTAATTGTAAAATACTTTTGTGTGTGTGGTTGGGGGGGGGGGGGGGGGGGGGGAGTGGCGCATCGAAATTCGGAGCTTTATCGAATAAATCCGTATTGATCATAATTTTACCGGCAGGTATTTTTCGATTTTTTTCGGATTTATTCGAAAACACGGAACTTTAGTGATGACCAAGCCGATCCACCTCTCCTCCACGCGCCCGAAATGCCGAGAGAGAAAACAAGTGGAAAGGAGGTGACTCCTAACTAAATCGCGTCTCGCGCTGTCAATATTGCTCTATTTTTTTTTTTTTCGCGTAAAATTAATTTATTGACACGCGTGTCCCAACCAGAGTGTTAAAATTTTTTTTTTTTTTTATTTTAGGAGTTATACGCCAAATTAAATGCACAAAAGCAGTAAAATGACCCCTCGTGCTTCATGCACTTTGTGCGGCCCTCGGCCTCACCGAAGCCGCACGCGCATCGTCGGCTCGTCGTGTCGCTTTAGTCGCTAAGCCTCGTTGCATCGAATCTTCAGGGAGCCTCCCCCAGTCCTGATGAATTTACCGGATTTAATGGAGCTCGAACTTCAAATTGTCAAGAGGGTAGAAAGCATGGGTGTCATGCCATATGGAGACACTCCGCGAACCCTTCTCGAAGGCGTTTGGGGCCCGACGTGGCCGTCGTATGCCCGCTTTGCGTATGCGCCGCCACTTCCGCCGCTGGGAGACGACCCCGTTGACGAGGCGTTATTTTCGTTGTTTGTTGTTTCACAACTATACCGAACTATAGTCGCTGCTCTTTAACTCTCATAATCAACTAATTATAAACGAGTTTATTTTCGCGGGCTCGACATTTCGCGAAGTGCCGATTTCGGGAATATTTCGCGGGCAGAAAATTTCATGAACGGGAGATATACGCGATGTATTCGTATTCACGGGGTGACTTATTCGCGTGACTAATTTTTCGCGAATTTGATCAAATCGCGAAATTCTCAAAAATTAGGTTTTCGCAAATATTAGGTCATCGCGAAAATTAAGTCGTTTACAGTAAACTGCTTTAATAGAGGATTAGGACGGTACACATAATCTTACTTTTGATTGCGCTTTTTGACAGGAAAAAAAAAACGTTTGAATGCCTAGTCGAATTAATTGTGATTCACTATGGTTCTGTGGCTTACCCCTTGTTTGCTGAGGCTCCCAATCCAATAAGAATGTGAATAACGTAAAAAAGTAATTAGCTTAAAATTGGCTTAAATATATTTGCGACCCCACGGCGGCCATCTTGGCTTCTATGGATGTACTAGCGCGATGGATGTAATGGCACGCTAAGCATGATAACAGGAAGGGCGAGCAATTACATCCACCGAGTCACTACATCCAACGAGCAACTACATCCAACGAGCAACTACATCCATCGAGCAGCTACATCCATACGCATGTCATTACATCCATCGAGCCAGTACATCCACCGAGCCATTACATCCATCGATGGATGTAATGGCTCGGTGGATGTACTGGCTCGATGGATGTGCTAGCACGTAATCCACGCCGGCTATTGAAAACAGGCCCTGCGAAGCATGCGACATGAGAGTGTCTCTCAATTGCTCCAGACCGCGCGCAATTTCTTCGGCTCTTATACAAAAACGCACTAAGAATTCTCGCTTAAAAACCACCGTCCGCCTCTGTGCCGTCCATTTGTTTCTTTCTAACCACCCTCGAGCGTTTTTACCTTGTAAAGTAATGAATTTGTAATCTATGAGTATCTGCACGCCCCATTCACGGTTGAGCGGCAGCCTCAAATTGGACAAATTTCTAGCTTCATAACTTAAAATACACAAAAATAATGCAACATGTTTTTGCAGATTCTGTTAGTACCTATCATTGGCCTTAATGTGCGTTTCCATAGAAGCTAATCCTTTTTCTTTCTTTACTTTTTCCTCAGGTAAGTTCGCTCTTTGCAAATTTAACAAAAAAAATGCACCATCTGTGGGCAACGCTTCACAAAGTCGTAGCGCGATAGGTTAAGAAACCGAATTTTGTGGTCGATTTAAAGAGCCTGGCCGCCCCTTGAATCACCCTGTATTTTCATTCAGTGATATAGGATTTAATCAGCTCGCGGTCTTGAGTGATTATACGAGCGCCGCCAGCAGATTTGTCGACCCCATAATGTCATTCGATCGAAATTACATTAATTTTGCCATGTGGCCGGGGTATGATGCAAGAATTCAGTGACTGCACGCGATAACGTCGCTTACATGATCGTAAGTGACACTTTTCTTGCCTTGTCCACGTTGACTACGTCTACCTGATCTGTTTTGCTGTTTCCAGTCACTGCGTGTCTCGCCATTTTGTCGAAGTATTTCAATATAAAACATGCATTCCTACAGCAATAATTGCGTGACTCAATGTTTTCGACTTAACACAATCACATTTTTCTATAGACGTCTTATACGCATACCTCGTGCCATTTCGTACCGATTATTTAGCGGTGTAATATTTTGCCCGTGTAATAAAATGTTTTCTAGACCCGTTGCTATGTGCAGCTTTCATTTTAGCTAATATGACACGCGTATGTGACTAAAAACGCATTACAGCAGTCGATCCACGCGCGCTGCCTTCGCTTCGACGCGCGCCCCCGGTGGCCTTCCTTTGCGACGTCACGAGAAGAGCGCTACGGCCTTCTGTGAAAGTCCCGATGAGAGGCTTCGCCGGTGTTGGGTGTATGCTTTGCCCGAACTTCGTTCGCACTTTCTTTTGTTTTCAACTTCCAAACTTAATTAGAGCCACGGGCTTGGATGGCGACAGTCCACCAGTCATCGGGACACCATTGCTCGGTTATAGGGTGCACGAATAACGACAGAAATCGTCGAATACTGACTGAGGACCTATGTAGCTTGCACTGAATCCAGCAAGGTGAGTGCGGCTGCAACGTCTGCTCCACCGCTTTCCACGTGACCCCGATTTCCGGCGGCAGTGGGTTGCGTCTCTAAACCGAAAAGACTTTTCCCGAACGCCATCCTTTCGACTGTGCTCGGTACACTTTGTGAATGGAGTGCGCACCGCACGCTGTGTACAAGTCGATGAACATGCGGTATGCTCGCAAGGGGCGTGCAAGTGTTCTCGTGATAATTGCTATCAGCTTGCAACTTTTTGTAACTGAATTTATTGTAATATTGATATTTTGAAGTGATGACACTGACTCGATTTTATTATCTACAACACTTAGTTGGAGGATCATTTCTGCCGCCGGGTGTGGCAGGAAATCGCGATCTCCGTGAACCAGTGTTGGACAAAATACTCGATAAAAGTATTTAAGTTAAGTTACTAAATACCTGCTCCATAAAGTATTTAAAATACTACTCAAGTTACTTTCACTGTAAGGTACCTTGAGTAGAGTACAAATACTTAGAAATGTATTTGAATTACTTCTGAAGATACTTCCGCATTGCGTAATTTTTATCGACGTCAGACACAACGACAATTATACGGTTGCGCAAACCTGGTTTACCCGAATGGTTCATTTAACACGCAACAACACAAAACGGGGGAAAAAAGTATCGTAGGGCTATTTTATGCAGTCCAACTATAAGGAGCAGGATACTGTCACGAATGAAAGATGATAAGGCGGCGAATAACTGAAGAAACTCAACGTTTAATGGGGCGAACTTGTACCCAAAACTAAATAGAGAAAGGCTAGCGTCGCAGGCGTCGATGTTGGCGAAACAGCAGGATCGAGCGCTGGGGCGAGAGTGACTCCGGACCGCCGATCGGAACACCTTTTGTACCCGTGTGGGTTTCTGGAACATTTGGCTTAGAATGTTCGGCGCGTAGAACATTCGTAACTCGGCTGGATTCGGAGTTCGTCTTCTGCGGTGAGTGGGAGGAGGGCCTTTTTTGTTACCACTACGGCCTGCATGAACAGTGCAGCATGCAAGGTGCCCAGCTCAACACAAAAGCCCAAGTGGGTCAAGCTCGCATCCTCTGACGACTGCTCTCCGGAGAGATCGGGCACTTAACACCACTTCGTTTATTGTTAGTATTTTTACATTACACTGTGCCCCGCGTTCTGTTAAAGAAGATGGCATGAACATGCCCACAAGGCCTGTGGGCATTTGACAGGCCTTGTGTTAGGTATACACCGGGATGTGGGGGCAACAAACGGGTCAGAGCGCCTCGCCAATAGTGACATCGCTGAATATCACGTCCTATGGCGCACCTTAGACGCATCGTTTAACTACAATCCATATTCCCTATATGGGGAGTTCACTATAAACGAACTTGGGATATGAATATGAGTGAATGGATAACAAAGAGAACCCACATAATAGCCACGGCAGTGGTCGCACCTTCTTCAAGTAGGTGTTGTTAAGAAAGACACTCAACGTTTGGGGACGCTTTGTTGGCATTTTGAGAGGCCATCTTGCTCGTTGTCCGTTTCCTGTCCTGTTCTCTGCTTATCAATGTTCGCTTACAGACAGTGTTCGCGACAGCAATAAGTGACGGACTGACCGCAAAAAGAAAATAAACAACAAAAAACCGTGACGTTTTGCCGTAGCAGGGTCAAATATACAAAAAGCAAAACAATTATTTTTGTCCACTTATCATTTTTTTTTATTTATTATTGTCTTGACACTCAAGTCTTCGTTGTTGTCGTAGGTCGTTTTCCGGTCTGCATCGCGCCTCAGAGTGGTAATCTTTACTTCCGTAAAACCACCCCTTTTGTTTCAGGATTTTTTTTGGGAAACTAGGAAACAAAAGGCGCCTTTGGGAAGGCGAGGGGAAAACATTCATTGTACGAACTTTGGGCTGAAATATGAGTCACAATCGGCGCAAAAAGCGATGTTTTCACGAGCTCAATCAAAGTCACCGTAGCAAATCGGAGCTAGCAACAGGATTTCGTTGCTCGTAAAAATGTTCTCCTTTGCTCGTGCCACGCCCACGCAACTTCATACCGAAAACGTCGGAAAATGGCGGAATGTCAAAAATGTATTTTAGATAATGAGTACAAGATACTCAGAATTGTATTTAAGATAGACTATCAAATACTCTCAATCAAAAGTATTTGCAAGATACCAAGATACTTCAAAAAGTATTTGAAATACAGTATCTTGAGTAGAGTATTTGAGATAGGCACAAGTCTGCCGTGAACCTATGTTGAACGTCACAACCCGACTACATTCTTCTTATTTTTAAAATTAATTTCGGTTGCTGAAAGTTGAAACATGTTCATGCGTCGATGTTTAGAAACGTTGCAACATATGCTCATGCATCGGTGTTAAACTCTATGGAACGAATTAACTGGCGAACGCCGCCCGACGGCACGCTCGCTTTGCGCGCGACGTAGCAGCCACTGTGTTGATTCCACGCGCAGAGCAAAAGCCGCCGGGCAAAATTCGTCGGTTATTCGCAGCATATTCGTCTCATGGAGTTCAGCCATAAGCGTTTTATTCGAGGATCCCGTGCCGACGAGGGTGTATTTTGTCGAGAACTGAAAACAGCAAAGCCAAGATGAGCCTACTGCCGAAGCGAGTCGATCAATGATTCAACGATTGGAAATCGATGCATCAGCATGTTTCAACTTTCAGCAACAGAAATTGAAGGTTTCTTTCTGACTACATCATGTACTAATTTCGGAAAGCTCGAGGTACACCTAAGCACTTATAAGTTGTGAATGCGAAAGCATAGAAGCCCCTCCGACGATGTGGATGGATGCTAGAGGCGGCGCCATGTTCGTCGGCGTCGAGACGAAGCACCGGCGACGATGTGGATGCTAGAGACGGCGCCATGCTCGTCGGCGGCGAGACAAGCAGAAGCGCCGCCGACGGTGTGGATGATGGAGGCGACGGCATGTTGGTCGGCGGCGAGACGAGCAGAAGCCTCCGAGCGCACGCAAACGTCTCCGTTTTAACCGGCGCGGGGCCCGTAGTGGCATGGGGTTGCGGCGGTTAGTTTTATCGGCGCGCTGGCATGTATGTATGTATGTATTTTGTGGCGCATTCTCTTTGAAACGAGAGTCTACAATAAACACGCCCCCACGCCCCCCCCCCCCCCCCCCCCCCCAAAAAAAAAAAAATAAAGAAAAAGAAACAGTTTTAGAAAAGGAGTCGTTCCATCCCACAAGTTCACACGTGAATAGACCACCAAGCTTCAAGCCTCTGTTTGGAACACGTGATGCAGTTCTGTCCTTCTGATAACCCGAGGGCCTGGTCGGTGCTTGTGCCGACTCTTGGTGCAGGCACAAGTGCCGGACACTCGAGAAGCAAATGTGGAACTGTTTCTTCCGCATCAGCACATGCACTGCAGCGCACGGACACGCAGCGCCATCTGGCGGCGGTCGTTGAAACTGACGCGCGCAGCGGCCAATGGGAGCCTCGTCGCCGCGCACCAGCCAATGGGACCTTTGGGATCAGAGAAACTAGGTGCCGTTTTCGCGCTTCAAACTGATGATGTCGGCTCGCTCCATGGGACAGTTAATGCTTTCACATTAAAATAAGAATCTAGCCGCGTTGCGACGGTCAACATAGGTTCACGGCTCTCTAATATCGCACAGGAGATCGCGATACAGGAAAACAGATAGAGCTATACTTTTCGACAATTTCCAGCCACACTCGGCGGCGGAAATGAGCCTTCAAATAAGTGTTGTAGTTGATAAAATTGAGTCATTGTCAAGACTTCAAAATATCAATATTAAAGGGGCACTCAAGCGGTTTTTGGGTAACCTACTTTTCGGTGCGATGGCGTTAAAGAAGTGTCAGTGAATGAGTATCTTCAGTTCTAGAAGGCAGAACCGCCTATTAATCACGCAGGAATAAAATACGTGCGGACTCTTTTCTGTACATGCGAGGACCAATGAAATTATCGCATGTTTGAAAATTTTGGCGGCCTTTCTTTCCCCGCTGCGTTGGAAACAACCGCAGCGACAGACCAATCACAGGTCGAAGAGACTGGTTGCGAGCGTTGCATGGTTGGCGTGGTCGGCATGGTGGAAGCTCATCGTTCCGCGTAAAAGCGCTATCCTTTGACTGTGAATTTTCGTCGTGGGTCGCTATGATAACCCAGCACGTACTAGAAGGGAAGATCCACCTACTCGTGCGGCGATCTCGTGGCGGCACTCTCAAGACAGCAGAAACGCCCGTGCCGTCGTGTTTGTTTACTTCGACTACAGTGGTGCTTTCTAAGCATTTGTGTCCTCGAACATCGCCCGGATTTCTCATTTGGCGCATTTCATGCGTGTGCTCAAGCTCAAGGTATTACTGGCGCGTACCGTATAAAGGATGCGAATTTTCATGCGTTTTCATCACTGGAGAAAAGTGATTAGTGTTAGCAATCCTGAACGCTCGCAACGTCTATCTGATCACGAAATCATATTTCTACGTTGCTATATCGCTGCTAAGATTACATCGTCTTTTATAATCGTAGAAAAGGCGTGTGGCGATATTTGTACTACAGTTGAACCTCGATCTAACGAACCCCGATCTAACGAAAATCGCGATTTAACGAATTTTTTTATGTCTCCCTATTTTGCATTCATTGAAGACAGTGCATTTTATCTCTCGATTTAGCGAAGTACTTTTGCGCCGAAGTTTCGATTTAACGAAGTCCTTGGAAATCGCATTTGCACACATCGGCGGCTTCCGCGAGAAAAAGAATTATCAGAAACAAACTTTATTGTCGAAAACTAACATACAAATGTGCAGGCATTACCTTTTTTCACAAAATAAAAAAAAAGTACACACCGGTGGTGGTGGTGATGATGATGACGAGTAGCCTCTGCCTCTCGTGGGAAATAAGTTCGCCATTACGTGCACCTACGCCTAACGAACAAATATCGTTCCGTGCATCGAGTGTGGTCTTCCCGGAACAATGAGTGGCCTACCGCGCAAAAGAAAAGTTCTAACTCTCGACATCAAGGCGAAAATAATCGCCAAGTGACGAATGGAGAAAAAAAAAAAAAAAAAGACTGTTGCCGAGAGGTACGGCATTTCGCAGAGTTCACTTTCGACAATCTTGAAATTAAAAGATAGCATCATAGCCACCGTAAGTGCCAGTGGTTCAAGTACAGCAAAAAAAGAACCTGAAGACTGCTGCGTACGTCGACGTCGAAAAGGCCCTGTTGGTTCACCGACATGCGCACAGTAGTCATAACATACCAGTGTACGAGAGCTGACGAACGGTTCGCTTTAATGACTTTCTGAAAGAGTCGCGTCTCACTTTCGGTGACGTAACGTTAGGACATTAGCTGCCACTCGCACCGCGCAAACATAAATGAATGAGACCGATGATGGTGGCACCATCTGTCGGCAGGGTCGGCAGTTACAGGCGCTAGAAAGCTGAAAACGATGATGACGATAGTGACAAGTTTTGTTTTCCCACGTGGCGCCATCTGTCGGCAGTTACGAATGGTCCGCTCCGCGGTGGATGTATTGGTTTCGTTTTGCTTTCCCGTCTGCACGCTCTCCTACGGTGCTAGGCACTGCTCCCATAATCGTACAAAATGCGGGTCGATGAACTGCATCTTCTATTACCGCCACATTTGTACTGGAATCTTATTGTAAACGCTCACTTGCTAGATGTGAGGCAATTGGGGAGTTTTGGGAGCCTAGCAGACCACCTTGTAATGCTAAAAACCAAAACATCGGTCTAACGAAACTCGCGATTTAACGAAATTTTCGGCTCAAAAGACGACTTCGTTAGATCGAGGTTCAACGTAATTGGCAAAGCGTGGTATTAGAGTCGGATCGTCCAAGAACGCTTACTGAATCTTTTTCTTTCATCCACTGTACCTGCAAGCCTACCATGAAAAAAAAATAAATAAAGACTTAGGCTATAGAAAACTGTATGTCTATATCTGTACGGCATTGAGTGGCAGTGCGTCCCCTTTTTAGAGGCGCCGCGAACAGCTGACGACCGCTGCGCTTGTTGCAGTGGCTGCTGGTGTGTACGCGCGGCGCAGAGGTTTCTCGGTTGCAACGGACGCAGTCGTAGGTTAACGCGCTCGTACGCAGGCGACGGCATGTTGGTCGGCGGCGAGACGAGCAGAAGCCTCCGAGCGCGCGCAAACGTCTCCGTTTTAACCGGCGCGGGGCCCGTAGTGGCATGGGGTTGCGGCGGTTAGTTTTATCCGCGCGCTGGCATGTATGTATGTATGTATTTTGTGGCTCTTTGAAACGAGAGTCTACAATAAACACGCCCCCACGCCCCCCCCCCCCCAAAAAAAAAAAAAAGACAGAAAAAGAAACAGTTTTAGAAAAGGAGTCGTTCCATCCCACAAGTTCACACGTGAATAGACCACCAAGCTTCCAGCCTCTGTTTGGAACACGTGATGCAGTTCTGTCCTTCTGATAACCGAGGGCCTGGTCGGTGTTTGCGCCGACTGTTGGTGCAGGCACAAGTGCCGGACACTCGAGAAGCAAATGTGGAACTGTTTCTTCCGCATCAGCACATGCACTGCAGCGCACGGACACGCAGCGTCATCTGGCGGCGGTCGTTGAAACTGACGCACGGTTCGGCAGGTGCGGCTCCCTCAGGCATCCCTGCGCGACGGCGGAACGTCTGTCCAATGCCACTGGCCCGAGATCCTTTTGATAAGCGTGCGAGGACCAGAGAGTGGTTTCGTTTTCGGATGGATCCGAGGTTTGGCGTCCTTCAATTACATTTTTATTAAAGAAATAATCACCGTACGACTATATTTTTTGGTTTTTAAGGATACTTAGGGCGTCTAGATTCAGTTGTCATCATCAAAACACGAACTCAAAAACCACTTGAGTGCCCCTTTAAGATAAATTCAGTTACAAAAAGTTACAAGCTGAAACAGCAATTATCACGAGAAAACTTGCACGCACCTTGCCAGCATACCCCATGTTCCATTGACAAAATGTTCCGAGCACAGTCGCGAGGATGGCGTTGGGGAAAAGTCTTTTCGGTTTACGGACGCAACTCACTGCCGTCGGAGATCGGAGTCATGTGGAAAGCGATGGAGCAGCCGCACTCGCCTTGCCGGATTCCGTGCAAGCTACATTCATTCATTTATTGATACTGTCAGCCCGTTGGGTTAATCAGGAATGGGTATACACAAATAAATAAATAAATAAAAGTAACCGCTATACAAAGAGTAATTAACCTAGACAGTGGATTGCACATGACCGCTTCATACACTTAAAAGCGAACAAGAAAAGTCACAAAACTGAGTATGAACATTTTAAAAGAAAACAGAAACTTGGTCCGTATTTGTACAATTACGGCTTTTCACGACTGTCATACTCTACAACATTATCTATATTTTCTAAAAAAGGCATTAAGTCCTCGGACAGTATTCAACACTTTCTGTCGTTATTCGTGCACCCTATAACCGAGCAATGGTGTCCCGATGACGTCCCGATGAATGGGGGACTGTCGTCATCCAAGCCCATGGCTCAGAAGAAAGCGCGAACTAAGTTCGGGCAATGCAGAGATTGCAGACACCCAACACCGGCGAAGCCTCTCATCCGGGACTTTCACTCTTTCTAACGCTCCAGCAAGGGGGAAAGCGAAAGCGCCGGTAGCCCTTTCCCCTTTTCTCTCAAAATGGCGCTACCCACAATAAAACGTGTTGGCGACTGGGGTGCGCTTGGGCGTGGCCATAATCCGATTACGACGCCTTAGCGAGGAGGATTCGTAATAGGATTATGACGCGCCTAAGCGCAACCCAGCCGAGCAAGATGGCGGCGTCCTGAAGCATGTGAATTCAGTAATCGCATTAAAGGGGCACTGACAACCCAAAGGTCGTATTTTTTTTTATTGTATAAAACGATGCAAGTTATAGTCGTAGACACGCAAAAAAAACCGCATAACGAAAAAAAATTTTCCCGCGCGCGCGCGCGCCTTTTGATTTTTGGCGTTTAAATTTCCCGCGCTCACCTCCTCGCTTCTTTTGATCGGTGACTTCAAAAATCAGGAAATTTAGAAGCTTTGTAGGTGACATTTCTGTAACATTTAATAACGGCAATCGTAAAACACGTTTTTTAACGCAATTGCGAACGCACTACGGCCCCTCTTTTTGAAATACCAGAAATCAGAGTTCGGTGTGATGTTGCTTCCTAGATTTGTACCCTCCCTCGGAAAACTTGCGTTCGTCGGCGAGTCGGAGAAGAAAACCGGTTTTTTCCCGCGTCGGCGTGATATCACCTCCTCCTCGCTCGGGGTCGCCGTGGGAACGGCGCTTTGCTTCATAGCGTGAAGCGGAGGTCTGAAAAAAGTCGAGTCGCAGGAGACCGCAAAAATTGACCCACTGCACTGGCGCGGATCGCGCGGGAACTTCAAATTCGGCATTTGGAAATTGTTTTTTAATTCACAAATACTGAATTTTCAAGTTTCGAATATTGAGGGTAATGTCCCGGCATCGTTTTCAATTGTTTCAGATAATAATAATAAAAAAAATGATTTTGACGTGTCAGTGCCGTAGCCCACATTTATTTTGAAAAAAAAAGAAAAAAATAGCAGCCATTATTGCAGGGGTTTAGGATTTAGCTCAGAAAAGCTTTCTTTTCTGTGCGTGTGTAAAGAGAGGGGGATAGAAAGGAACCTGCATATATTTTCGGTGCGCCAACGTGCATCAGCAACCCGCAAGCGAGCGCGCGCACGCCGCGAACGGAAGCCGGAGTGTGGCGGCTACGCGGTTTGCGCGTGTGCGGCTCAATGGAGGATTCTATCCGGTGCACACCCGTAGAAATCGACTCTAGTACTAGATTGAGCTCCCGGCAGTGGCGTAGCCAGGGGGGGAGGGGTAGCTTAGGTGCTGTTTAGAGAGCATGCTCAGAACCGAAATTTCAGAAAACAATGCAGGAGCTGTTAGGCGGGACGCTACAATCCCTACAACACTACTCGTAAGGCGATATCTCGGATCGACGGCCGTATTTCTGGAAAAAGAGGACGAGATTAAACGAGGCCGACGAGGCGCGTGACGTCAAGATATCTCGTTTCCTCCTCTCTTCGCTTCGCCCCCTCAAGGCGGCGAAGACGCGAGGCCGTTCCCTCTCCTTCTCGGAGGAACAAGACGTGAACATATCTGTCAAATGCGCCTCCTTTTTTGAAAGTGCAGTCATCCGTTCGATATATCGTTGTACGAGCGATGTTTTGGCATTTGTAACATCCCGTTGCATGCTTCTGCCGCCGTGCTTTGTGGAATCCAAATTTCGGTTCAGCATCCCTTTAATAGGCTGCCAAGACCGGCAATCTTGATGGTGTGGAATGCACGTTGCAGAAGAACTGGAAGCTTGCCATCAGCACGCGTTCGGCAGTCGCGCACACAGCTATGGCCGCCAGTGAATACTCTATAATATACACACCAATCCCCCTCCGCAACTTAAGTCATGGACATCCCCCATCCCCTACCCCAAAAAAGATACCTGGCTAGGACACTGGCTTCCGGGACATTGCTTTTGTGCCCAATGTAGCTTATCTTTCGCCCACAAGGGCAGAAAAGCTTCGCCTCTCTCCTTCCTACTGCAGTCTTTTCTTGCTTCGACTTTCCGACCAAAATACCCCCCAAACCGAGTTTCCGACAGGGGGCACCACTTCTGCCGAAAAGGTGAAGTGAGAGTACAGCTGCTGCGATGTCTACATGTGACTTCCACGCTATTGCAAGGCAAGATGATGAACCCGAGAATCAAAGCAATCGGCAGGCTTGTAGTGGCACCACACAACAAAGATCAGTGTCGCATAAAGCAAGCCTTCAGGAAGTCAGACAAAGTAGAGTGGTGTTCATGTAAATGACATTTTTTATTGTTTTAATTTACAGCAGTAACAAGCGTAGTACTTTACATAACAAACCGTAGCCAAATGCAATGTCGCATTCCATCCCAAGCTACGGTGCCGAGGTTCCCTTGGTTCCAGTGGCTCTGGGGAACCGTCGTGAACTGACGTAGTAGCTCTATCGGCGTCGAGGACAAAGCTTTTCCCTTCAAAGTAAAACACCGTTCCTCTGTGCAAAGTAACCTGGCATATCCACTGGTAAAACTCTCCCATCCAAACCAAGCACAAAATGAGTCTAAGAAGCATGCTGTTCAACGTAATGTGATGAGTCTTTGTTGCTTAAAAATGTTTGAATTTATTCCAACGACCGTTTGCACAGAAAGATGAGGCTACATTGTGGCTGCACAAGCCATGATTTTAAAACAAGGACTTAGCGAAACTCATTTCTCGAGTCACGTTTGCTGCAAATGAACGGAAATAAGACATCTCCTTGAGTCGACCTCAAATCACCCATTCCGACAAAATAGAACCGCCAGTCTTTTGTCTTTATATCAAAAACAGACAGAAAAAACAAAAAAAAAATCTTTCACCCTTCCACTCTGGTGAAGAAGGAAGACCAGCAAAGCTGTACTATGGCGAAAATGAAGTAATGGCCGGCCGCAACTCGGCAAGCCAGAGTGGAAAGGCTGGAAAGGTTGCCGCCATCTATGAGCGACAGCGGCAACCAGACAACAGCAAACCGTTTGTCTGGTGGCCGCCGTCGCTCATAGATGGCGGTAGCTGTCCCAAGTTCTGTGTCAACATTTGTTTGCTGGCGGACACGATACTCGGGAACTAGCCCTTAACAGCTTTGCTGTAAAAAAAAAAAAAAACGGACTCCTTCTAGTTATACTATCTTAATGTTTACTTTCCCTAAAATTACTTTTGGGTTCTCTCCCATTTCTTTTTTCTGCCAATTCCTCCTCTGCAATCTCTAAACAAACCCCTTATTCTTGCTTTACTCGCACTCGAACAACTGCCATCCCCCGTTTGCGTTGGACACAAACATTTCTACCAAAGAGCTCAAATTCAATGATCGTCGAACAACTAAATAACCTAGCAATTCTCTTACAGTGAGTTCGCCATCGCATTACAGCTCTGAAGAAACTCAAACGCAATTCACTGTCCTTCGATGTCGCTGCAAACTTGAACCGCTCCACAGAAGCATCAAAAATGCAACAAAGCGCATTCCAAAAAAGAAAAAAAAAAAATACCGACTTTGAAGTGGCCAATGTTTTTACACAAATAAAAAAAACGGAGAGCAAACGGCATCCAATTACTTTCTGCTCGCTTTTTGCAGGCGGTCACAAACTCGCAAAAGACATCCCAGTCGAATAATCTTGCCATATGCCGTTCTGGGAATTCTTTGATTGTCTTCACAAGACAAAGGACTGCAATGAAGGTTATGCGAGCATCCCAGAAGATGAAGGGACTACCTAGATGCCAGGGCGTTCGCACGAAGTGGATGAGACGTTTCGACGAACCTGCACATAGTAGAGAGATCGCAACGAGTTTTCCCACAACGCACAAAACTCTGCCAAGCACGTTTGGACGCTTCCGACTCCGCGACACTCAAACCACGACGTCACGAGCCAAAACTTGAGTCCATTTGTCACAACTACAGTGCCTGGAACGAGTCTTTGACCGGTGTGTTTAGCATCCACCTCTATCAGACGACAGAGGTGGGTCCCGCCATTTGGTCGTAAAAATGCAGACGATAGAGGCGGGTCCTTGTGGCAGTGGCGACCCGTCTCGTGTCCGGTTTGATTCCGGTCGACTGCTTGGCTGCGAAGCGATTTCCAGCAGAACTGGCATCTGCTGCATCATCCTCCGCAGCTTTGTCGTCGCCGCGATTGCAGCAGACGGCGGCGCAACATTTCTAAGACGCCGTTGGGCAGAAATCACGGGACCGCCCTTGCGGACGCAGTAAATACGCTAGTCAGAGACACGCTGCGAGCACCAATCATAACTAGAGGCCGGATGGTTTAGGCAAACAAAAAGTACTTTATGTGGCCAGGTCTTCAAATGCCGCGACAGACGTGCTCGGTGGAAATTTAAGGGGCGTTCTCAGCAGACGGCGGCGACGTTAGAACTTGACAACGAATTCCCAGAGGGTGGCGCCGGGCCTGACACGAAACTGGTCGTGAGATAAGGTCCACAATGCCCCGTAAATTTTCCAACCATTACCAGCCACGCGCGCGAAAACGGTCGCCCAAAACATCCGTCCTCCGGCCCCAAGAGCCGACCCGCGAGAGTCCGGCAGACAAATGGCGCGCTGTCGACGAGGCGTGTTTTCTCTGAGTCCTGGGGATGCGTCGGCAAGTCAATTTGTCTAAAAAAAAAAAAAAGAAGAAGAAATGTGGAAACCGCAGAGTGGGTCCAACGTTGGGCCGCCCTAGGAGCTGACGGCCCTCTCTTGATCGGGCGGTGGGACGTCGTCGTACATCTCGCGGTCGCCGGGGCGGCCCTTGATGTAAAGCGGCGCGCACTTGCCCATCGCACACTCGTGCGAGATGTGTACGCTGACCACGTCTGAGCCGGGGATTTCGAACATGGGCTCGAGGAGGATGGTCTCCTGCAAGGGAAGACGGGAATAGAGATTCAGACACTGTTCGGACTGGTATACAGTGGTGCCTCGTTAATATGAGCCCTGTTAATGTTGATACCCCACATTATAGACACAATACGCCTCGCAAGTGGGCTCATTTTCGTCTTCTGCGCATGAGAGAGGAAGTAGCGGTGACGTCAGAACGCCGAGCCCTGATTGGCTGATCGCGACCCCCCTATTTGAGCGTCGTCTGCTCCTTTGCAACGTCGTCTGCGTCTGTCTTACCTTTCCTGCGACTTTCGGAAATGCAAGTCTTTACGAGCGAGCTCGACTTCGCCTTTCAGAGAGGGCAGACGAAATAACTCGAGCGGTATATTGTTTTTGTCTAACAACTAGCAGACGCGCATCAAGGAGAGAAGCCAAAGGACTCACTGGCGAGGTGTCCCGAGGCGCCGAGGTTTGTTTACTAAGAACCGAGAGTGAGCGTGTTCAGTTCCCTCCCAAATACTTTTCCCCTCCTTTCGTGTGCGGCGAGACTCCTCACTCTTTAACGGCGTCGGCAGGTTGGCGCAGTTAACGTCGTCTGCGTTACGTCTGCTAGTCAAACCGATGGCTGCTTTACCTTTCCTGCGTCTGTCGGAGATTCACCGCTTTTTCACCGGCGAGAGTCACCGCTGCCTCGGAAAACAAGGAAACGACAAGAGGAAGAGATTGACCTCTTAATCTAAAATTGAGGTCAGCGATCAAAGTATAATACGGGAAGGGTTCACAAGGGTCGCGCGGGCATATTCCATTCAGCACGCCAGCCGGTCGTGGGCAGACGATCTTGGCCAAGGACCATCGGAGCACCGCTGCGCCGAGTGCCTGCTAGGCCTATCTGCCGAGCTCGCTCGGTCGGGGTCAGTGGAATCGTGGCCGTTGGAGCATTTCCCGGGTGTTTGTGGATCCAGCGTTCTTGTTCGTCGTGGTTTATTTCAAGTACTTTTTACTTTTTTTCTTGCTTCTTGTAGTCGGGATGCGTGAGAAACGCACATACAAAAATAAACGTTCGTTAGTCGTCGCGACCAAGTAACTGAGCGACGCTGTCGGCCATGCTGATTTGATCGTAAGAAGTGCAAAAGACAATTTCGGAGCTGTCGTAGGATTCCGTCGTAACCTGCGCAAAACTTACGATAATTTCGTTTCGTGAATACGAATTTGTTCTCACGCTTTGTATTACGCACATTTTCGGCGTAAGATCGTTTCATGAATATGGCCTCTGCACTTTCGAAAGTCACAGGAAAGGTAAGACAGACGAAGACGACGTTGCGAGCAGACGACGTTGCAAAGGAGCAGACGACGCTCAGATAGGGGGTCGCGATCAGCCAATCAGGGCTCGGCGTTCTGACGTCACCGCTACCCCCTGTGCAAGAAGCAGACGAACTTGCCCTCCGCATTGTCGGGGACGAACTGGGTAAATGGATGCATTTTTGTCTTATTATTGTGGACGACTCACATTATGTGCTCTTTTTTGGGAGAATGGAGGTGCCCATACTAACGAGATGCGAGTCCCATATCACCTTACGATGTGCCACAGCGCATCAAGCCACTGGAAGCAATCCGTAGCTTGGACTCTATCACATGACATTTGGTTGGGCAGAGAAACGTGTGGAGTGTGAAGTCATGTGGCATGCATGAAGCACTGGGCTGGCTAGCATAGCTCGTAGTGTCCGTAGCGGTACACCGTAAAGCGATTCAGAGTATGCGAGGTCAGAATGTGTGTCGTACGGTCGAAGTCATTGCGGGAACCAAATAGGGGTTCATAACAGAATCTGGACCATTGCTCGGACATGGGGCAGAATAGAAATTAACATTAGGATCCGAAACAAAAGTGACGACTCCAGTTGGGAATATCAATATAGCACCGAAATTGTGATCAAAATCACAATCGAAACAAAACCTAAAAAATAACAATAATCAGCAGCTAGTATAAAAATTAGAGTGATGAAAGTGGAATTTGACTTTTTGTAGCCGGCAAAATATTGGTTTCGAGCAGCCACTGATGCTTTTGGAGCAGATGCCAACATCTGTTTGCTCATCACTTGAAAATGAACAAGCAACTGCATCGCTAAATGGAACAGGCAGCCTTCTCTTTATAAACAAGGCTCAGGTCAGAGTAGGTTCTGTTTACAATTAGTATCAAAAGAATTATTATAAAATGAAGCATAGTGCGACACTCCAGTTGTTATAAGGCCTCTCCCACTCCCCCTTTTACGCTCGATAGCTTATTTAGCCTGTAAATATAATTTTCGTAAAATGCCAGCAAAAACCAGCATAACTGCCAAGACGTCCATCAATAACAATATGTCCTCCCAAGTTCTATGAACCTACAAAGCTCAAGATTCCTACCGTAATATCCCGAGCCATCACCCACCCCCCTGCCGCCTGAAATTCATTAAAAAGGGGTGGGCCATGTCTCGGCGGTTGAGCAGAAAAAGTTGAAAAAAGTGGAAGGAAAAACGCCCATCTTTTTGTGCGTATCTAGCGTGGCTGCAGAAGAGATACATTAAACTCAAAACTCTAATTAGTTTTATTGTTTTATCAAAAAGATGTTCATGAAAGAAAGTTTTTTATCGCGAAGTCCGTTGCTTGCATACGTGCCATGATCGGCATACAGCGCGAACATTTATTCCGTGAAAGCACGTTACATCGCAATGTTCTCCTCGTTAGCTAAAAAAAAAAATCCTCAAGAAATTAGAAAAATTAACCAGGCACAACGAGCGAGCGAGCGGACCAAAGAAGCGACGAAGAGCGATGCTGGGAAAGCAGGTAAAGCCGGCGATCGCATTGGCAAATGCTTTCGCATTGGGCCAAGTCGGGCACCAGTGAATTGCAAGCTCTTTCGCAACTTTCTTGTTTGGTGCAAACACGCGTGCGTTCGTGCACGGCGGGGGTTTTAGTAGACCGTGTCTCCCCCTCCGCTACGAAGAAAGAAGAAACCGCCACTGCGCCTGCGTGCCGATGGCCTTGGCTGTAGAGTTCCGGGTAGCGGAGAGGCTTAGCGGAGGGGGAAACACTCTCTACTAAAACTCGCTACGTGGCGTGGACGGCACCACGAACACGGAGCTCGAAATGGGACTCTCGACAAACGTCTGTGTGCGGCGTTCCAGGAAAGCTCTATTTACCCATTGGCTTTGTCTGAAACATTGCAAAACCGCCGTCGCGACGTGCCGGGAGAAGAAGTGGATTCGCGGCGACCTTACTTCGGCGGAGACTGACTTTGACCTTACACTCCGCGCCTACATTCCAAGATATTGGGTGTTGCCTTACCTCGCGATCCCTGCATGGGTTACTGCTTGTGTTATCTTTCCGACTTTTTTTTTGTTATCTCCATCGTTTTCTTTTCGCACGGATACACTACGACTTCGAGGTCGCTCGCTTAGAAAATGCGTAAGCAAAGAGTGTCTTTCTCTTTTCCGTTTTACTTTGTCACGGACGTCCTCCAACTGTATGGTCCGCGGCCGCAGCATTCGGGTAGGATGAGTGTCCGTGGATCGCGGAGTCCGCGTTGGGGTATTTGACTCGGGGATGGGCGACGACTCGGGATATTACGGTGTATCATAAGCTGTAAAAACGACCGCCCACAAATACGAAAAGCTACAGTTAGGCGATTTCAGATAAGATCGACCAAAGGGTGGCTGGTCGATATTTTAAAATCAACTGATGTTTTAATATGCTATTGTCTAGTGTCCGATATAAACGAATACACACTTAGTTTTGACCAGAAAAAAATTTTTAGGACAGGACAAGTTGCAAGGCATGAAGAGGTGGACAGTTGCATTAACGCACACTGATGGAGGGGCATGTTTGAAAGTAAATGACTAAAACGATAAAACTAGGAGAATTTCAATATTTTTAGAAACAAACTATGGGTACAGCTTGCTTGTAATATATAGTAATAATATTTATTTACATTATATATCTTTTTCCAAAAATTTCTAAACATGCCTGCTCGAACGACAAATGGCAAAATTTGGAGGCTGGTATCTCATGAAATAATTTAATCACCATTATATACTTTTCAGACGGTATTATATGGCTATTATATAATATATACATATTAGATAGCTCAGTGATACGGTAGTCGAGATATATTTAGGGAAACGCGAAAAAAAAAAAAAATTCCGATGCAAATAAAAAAAAAATACACTACCTTCAATTTTTTTTAACTTTAGGTACCCTGTCATACTCTATTTAGGCATTCATTTCTATTAAACACATGTTGTATTATATGATTGAGAGAGAAGACACAACTCCCCAAACTAGGGTCCTTTTTCAAAGCCTACACCTAGCCAGTGCCCTATACGAGAAGTCACTCTGAGTTCCAGTTTCATGAAACTAACACACATCTTTTATATATTTTCATTCAAATGAGGTCATTGATAACTAGAGCAATCAGTCACACGGTAGAAGTGAGGAGGAACTATATACAGCATTTTACATACAGCGTACAAAAGGGTATCATATTAGAGACCAGTGATTAGAGAGAAGATAATGCAGTGCCAAGTTTTACTTTCCGGTATAATTTATATTTAAAAATAAAAGAAATAACTTCCATGCACAAAAATAAAGATAGAATACTAAAATTCTTTCGGCTGGCTCTATTTTATTTCCAGGTAGAAACAATTTCAGGTGAGGGGTGCCACTGCACCTGACTGTAGTTGCTTCGATACTCTCGGTGTATGAATGGATCGTGGCAAGCCGAGATATTTTATCTTGCGCGAGGATAACGTTTCGCGATTCTCGTATGGTGATCAGATAAATATTATAAGCAATCACCAACTATAACAGTAGGTTAAATACTCCGCGAAGAAAACTGTGATAAATAGGATGTCCCTGCATTCAAAATGATCAGTCCCTGGGGAATCAAATTCGGCACTTTATGTTAAGGCTTTCCTCGCTGTACCCATTTAATAAAGTTTCTCCCAGACAGGTCCGACTGTCCGTGCTACATATACGTCACAGGTCCCTTCTGTTGATGACTTGCACAGCCGCCACGCCTGCCAAGACTGAATGCCAGGAAAGGCGCGCACTGTCAGCCACCTTCCGTTTTAGGGGCGAAGCTCCTTAGGGGCTAGCCATGTCCGTATGTCCGTCCGCCGTCGGGTGCTCGTGCTCCTGCTCGTGAGCTCACGTGCTCGTGTAGGGCAAAAAAAAAAAAAGGAAAAAAAAGATGAAAAAAAAAATTATGTCCGTCCGGCGATCGTGCTCGGTGCTCGTGCTCGTGAGCACGTGCTCACGTAGGGGAAAAAAAAAAAAAAGAAAAGAAAAAAAGATGAAAAAAATGACGAAAACAAAATGTTTGTGCAGTCGACAGGATTCGAACCTGTGTGGGGAGACCCCAATGGATATCTAGTCCATCGCCTTAACCACTCGGCCACGACTGCGGGACGAGTAGGGGGCTCTGAGATGTGGTAGTAACTCAAGAGCTGGGGATGTCATGAATGAAACGTTGCATGTAGCCGCTCAACGTCTATACAGGAGAGGGCGCTGCGGTCAAATGCGTATATAATCGCGTTAAACTTTGCATGCATTGGCTCAACGTTTAAAGACGAGAGGGCGCTGCGGTCAAATGCTCAAATGCGTATATAACCACGTTCCATACCACACATTCTCTTTCTGACATGGATGAAAACGAACGAAAGGCTCGGCATGCTGCGGCTCAGCGTCTACGCAGACAAGCATCACCAGAGCTTCGCCCTAATCAACATCATTCACCACGTGGAGATGCGGTCAATTTTTTTTCTGTTGACGATACCGAAGAAACCTCATTTTCGTCCAGATACAGAAGATGCACGCCTTTCGGTTTCTCGGATAGAACGCTCACCATTGTCCTGGTCGTCTGAATTGCGTTTATTGGACGTTCTCTCAGGTTGTTCAGCGTGGCCTGGAGCTTCATGAGTCCGCCAACTCCGTCGCAGGCATTTTTCCTATGTCCAGATGCAGAAAATAACCACTAGACTTGTGGGCAATCGTTCTGTGCAAAACTGGTGAAGCTGGTAGCAATTCTTGAAATGACTGGCGGCCCCGTCACTTACAGTACATCACGTGCGAGTACAACGCAACATTGTCTTCAACGCACTCTTCCACTTTTTCTAGAACCAAGCAAGCGTGAGCAGCGTCGTCACACAGGCCCTTGCTGATAATGGCAAAGCTGTTTGTAGATTTTCTTGTCGTCACTACACATGCAAATATCATAACTTGTTTTTTTCTCCAGTGGTATGCTTGAACTTCGTCAGGAAGCATGATGGTCTAGTCTTCAGCAAAGTCAAAATAAAAAACAATGCTCCCGCGTTGCATGCACTGCTTTTCATCGTCGTTTGCTTTACCCTTCCGTTTGTCGGATATGGTTGTGAAATGTGCAACTTTTAACCGTTACTTGAACGACTTTTAGGAAAATCTCAGGATCCAATGTTTTTTTCCACAAGGTCGCCGGACTCCCATGTTGCAACCACAATCTCTTCATCCTCTGGGATATGAAGTTCCTCGAGTGTAGGAGACTAGCTTTTTGGGCAGTGATCCCAGTCTCCTTGAAGACACAGACCTGTTAGTGGGTCGCACAGAAATGCCGAGTTCATTTCACCAGTGTTGAATGTTGAACCAGTAACATTCTTTAGAGCGGCAATAGAGAGGTAATAATTGGTGCAGCGCACACAAATGCACACTTCCTGGTGTGGAATACATTTGACCCATCTAGGGCGCAAGGAATAAAATTTCGTTAGCCCAACGCCGGAATCAGGATGCTTGTTTTTGTATACACGAAAGGCCTCTTGAATTGAGCATGTCATGAAGCACTTTGGCACAAACGTTTTCTCCCCGTCGAGCATGACAGAGATCACGTCCTTCTGGCTGGGACTTTGGCACCAACGCTGTGTCTTTCGTGAAGTACTCTAGGGCAGCAGACACGTTCTCAGGGCTCACTTTGCATTTCGTGTAAGGATCTGCCTCATACTACACGCCATGCTTTTCTTTACCTAGAGCGTAAACACTGTCGCGATGTTAACCTTTCCTAGGTTAACATGGCAACAGTGTTTACACTCTATTGTGTTTAGGCGGGGCTCGAGTATTTGGGGATTCTGCTGTCTGTCGGTGTGCCCCTTTGCACCCAATTTTATCGCCCGTGACGTCAGCGAGTGCGATGGCGACAGGCTTGACTGCTCATTAAACTGGTTGAAGCAAACTCCATTATCCTCGACAGCGAGTGGGGAGATGCGGAAAAAGATTGTATCAGCCGTTTTGCCAGAACTAGCGACGAGTGTTGTCTGCTACTTCCGTCAACTATTGCACCATAATTGTGATCTTTGCGAGGAAATAATTGTTGCTAGCCACAGAACTCTATCACGCGGAAAAGGAATGCTTGAATATGTTTTTATTCTAGATGCAAGTCAGGGATATATATGAGAGAGAAAGAGATGGAGATAGAGGGTAGGAGAGAGGAGCATATAGTGTCGTAGCACAATAAAATAAACAAAGTTCCATGGCCGACGGCTGCATGATTCAATCTTGGGTCACTAGTCTGTAATATGATACCTCTTAGTACGCAGTAGTTTCTCCCCCACTTTTACTGGTGTGAACGATTGCAATAGTTATAAATGGCCTCATCTAAATAAAGATATATAAAATATGTGTGCTAGTTTTATGAAACTGGAACTCAGAGTGACTTCTCGTATAGGGCACTGCTAAGTGTAGGCTTTGAAAAAGAATCCTACTTTGGGGAGTTGTTTCTTCTTTCTCAATAAATAATGCAACATGTTTTTCATAGAAATAAATGCCTAAATAGAATATGACAGGGTACCCAAATGTAAAAAAAATCGAAGATGGTGTTTTCTTTTCATTTGCATCAAAATTTTTTGTTGTTTGATTTTTTCTTTATGTTTGCCTAAATATATCACGACTATCGTATCACGAAGATACCTAAAATATATATTCAATAATAGCCATATATAAGTAGAATACTGTCTGAAAAGTTTATGACGGTGATTAAAGGGGCGGTGCAACGATATTCAAATGGAATGTTTTTCACTTTACACGAGCTTACTGGCACTAGTGGGACTCAAGGATACTCGCACACAACGCCACTGACCAAGAAACTACTTTGTTGCGCTGTAATTTTGAGGACAAAACCGAGTTTTTTCATTCAATCTCTCCTTCGCAAAACCTGATGACGTAGCTGGGCGGTAGCAGTACCGCCCAGTGACGATATTTGAATGCGGCTCATAGATTGGACCCGAGCATGCCGTGGACACTCGATTTGGGCTCGTGATAATCGAGGGCTCGAGAAGCATTCGGGTAGTGTCCCGTGTCCAATCGCTGCAACGACGACAATAGCCAAGCCACAACAATGTCTGGAACTCAGCGCGTGTCCTGTGCTTTGCCAACCCCAGCGCGTGGCTATGATCAACATTGGCGGCATATAATCGGCCCCAGACCACCTGGCCGCGTGTTCTGGCTGCGAGTTGAGGGGGTGAACTCTGCTTGTTTTCTTTATTTTTTTCTGCGACTTCGATTGCGTTGGGGAAAACGAACGGGTATTTCCCAGGTCATTAACGTCAGGGATCCGTTCTAAGCAGTATTCGCGCAAAATACAAAAATCGTTGCATCGCCCCTTTAAATTATTTCATGAGATATAGACCTCCAAATTTTGCCATTTATCGTTCGAGCAGGCATGTTTGGCAATTTTAGAAAAAGAAATATAATATAAATAATATTATTACTATATATTACAAGCAAGCTGCACCCATAGTTTGTTTCTAAAAAGTATTAGAATCTCCTAATTTTGTCGTTTTGATTATTCACTTTCAAACGTGCGCCCTCCATCGGCGCGCGTTATTGCAACTGTCCACGTCTTCATGCCTTATGACTTTTCCTGCCCCCAAATTTTTTTTTCTGGTCAAAATTAAGTGTGGATTCATTTATACCAGACACTAGACAATGACATATAAAAACATCAGTTGATGTTTTGTCATTGTCGACCAGCCACCCTTTGGTCGATCTTATCTGGAATCACCCAGTTGCAATTTAAAAAAAATGACCGCATCTCCACGTGGTGAATGATGTTGATTGGGGCGAAGCTCGGGTAGTGCTGATGGATACCGATTTTGGTCATAGGTATTGCTGCTTGCTGTCGGCGTTGACGCTTTGCCGCCGCTTCCCGAGCTCTCAACTCCGGGTCCGCTTGGCGTTTTTGACGCTGTGCAGCAGCTTCTCGCGCCCTGGTCTCCGGAGCAGCTTGCTGTCTACGTAGACGCTGAGGCGCTGCATGCCGAGCTTTTCGGTCCTTTTCATTCATGGCAGTAGGAGAATGTGTGGTTTTCTTCTTTTTCTTTTTTTAAGCAGACAGATGGGATGGCATCTCAGAACCCCCTACTCTTTTTCTTCTCTTCTTTCCTTTCTTCATAATTTTTTTTTCATCCTTTTTTTTAAATTTTTTTTTTCCCTACAAGAGCACGTGAGCATGTGCTCACATGCTCGTGAGCACGTGATCTCACGAGCAGAAGCACGAGCACCCCACGCCGGCCTACGGCGGACGGACATGGCTAACCCCTAAGGAGCTTCGCCCCTAAAAGTAGCCCTGTGCTTTAGCGGCGTTGGAGGCAGAGTTAGTTGAAGTTCACTACCCTTCGATCGACTGCGGCACGGGAACTATACTGACTATATAAAGACCCACATTGTTTTCGTCCTTTCTCGGTCAGCTTTTAAAAATTAAAGATCAACCTACAATCAAATGATTCAGAACCTACTGCGCTAAGCCAGGCGTTCCCCCATGTCAGCCGCCGCTCCTAGCACTCCAGTGCGACCGGTGAAGCACAACACGTGCGCGCTGTTGTGAGGCGGTGAAGGCTGATCCGAGAGGCACAAGAGTGATGGTGCATCGTAGCCACGGCATGGAGGCATGTGGCAGATACATGCTAATCAGGTGATCTCAGCAGGAGGGAAGGGCCCTGGTTTTGTCTCACTACAGCAGCCACCATCCGACTATTTAGCACAATTATTTCGCAACTTTTAGCTCCTGACATTGCCGACATCGTCCGAAAATGCAGACGATGACGAGGCCGGCGTGGATGACGAGCAGTCTCTGTACTTTGTTTCATCTAAGCCAATGCACAGCCGACGACACCAGCTAATGAAACCGATCAAACAGCGTCAAAAGCGCACAACCATGGCATTCGTCATCTCTCTGGGCGCGTTCTTTCATCGGTTAAACCAATCAAGCGCAGCGAATGCCCCGTGATTCGAGCTCTAGTGTGAGTATTGGGGGTTCTGTGTGTTCGAGCCTTCGACTGTGCTCTAGATATCTAAGATGGAAGAAAGTATACAACGAGTAGAGATGTTGTGGAATTACACATCGATACCATTTTCCTTCCTTCTACTTCTCTGAATATTAAAATCAACCAATATTTAAATATTTTAGTTTTTTTTCCATTTTTGGTGCAAATGGCACAGCACTTCCATCACTGAGATTAAGATTAGAGCACAACCAAGGTAAAAGGATTAGAATCACAATCACATTCCGATCAAAACACGATCGCGGTAGGCACCAAGATGTAAGAGAATACTGGGATCAAAACTGCGATCAGAAACCGCACTGGAATAGTGACCACGGTGGGGTCAGAATCAAAAATCGAGATCAGAGAGTAAACTCAGAATTTTGATCAAAGTGGGATGAATGCCCTTCTCTGGGGGGTGAATCTCCATGTTTCTTCAAACAGGGACTTACCATGATGGCTCTGAGACCTCTGGCTCGGTTTGCGTTCCATGGCCAGCCGGGGCTATCGCCCTCAGGGCGTCCTGGTCAAAGGTCAACTCCACCTGAACGACATTCATATTCGCCATTCTTGCGGGTCCCACACACTGATCCAGGCTGGGTACACACAGAGTGCCTCCTTTCAGTTTGTTCAGCGACAGCACACTCTGCCACATGGAAGGAGAGCCCTCAGTCAAAAACATCTTCGCCGTGCCAATCGCTCCCTTTTGCGGGTGGGCTAACAGAGTACCGTGGTAGCCGAGGAGTGTTCCCTGGTTGCCTCTATGGCACTGGTCTGCCAGAATCAAGTGGCACACAACGGGAACTTCTATGCAACAGCCCCAAGCAGCGTGAGTCAGCATTGCAGCAAACATCAAAACTTAGAATGAGAAAGGAACGACTCATAAACTGACCCAGCAGCCACCGCAAGTGTCTAAAGGCACTTTGCACTTTCCACTTTTCCTTGCTTCCTCCTTTCCCATATTTTCTCCACCTTTCAGCTTGCCCCAACGCAGCTCTCGTCGCACTTTAGGAAAGGAGGGCGCTACAATGGTCATCTTCCCTGCAGAAAACCAAGGCTGTGTGTCTGTCTTTAAAGCGGACAACAGTAGGGCACCGCGGAAGGCTCGAGCGCCAGACTTGCGAAAGTGCATAGATTCCAAAATGCGCAAATGGGGTCAAACAGTGCGCCATCGTGCCGAACCTCTGCCGTATAAGCGTGGGAACGACACGAACGACCGGATGTGGGTGGACTATGACGTCGTCCTCACTTGGAGGTGAGGGCTCACACCTGCACCTTCCTATTGCTTTGTTTTGTGCGTGCCAAGCAATTGCCACACATGACGACCCAATAAATGATTAGGAAAGTAGGGAAAGAACTAGAAGCTAAGGAAAACGAAGCAAGCAAAAAGTTTTTAAAAACGTATGTTCTGGCTCTCAAAAAAGAAAGAAAAGAAAGGAAAGAAGAACACGAGTTAGCACAGTAAGGAGTGACTCAAAGCATGCCCACTGAAGAGTAAGCTCAGACTTTTAAAGGTTGACATACAACCTCGGCTTTCTGCAGGGAAAGATAATTCTCTAAGTGTCCTCTCCTAAACAAAGAGGGGGCCCGTGTTGGGGCAAGGTGGAAAGGATATAGGAAAGTGCAGCAGAAGCTACAAGAGTAACCTCCGGGATTCCAGTGTCCCCGCCAAGCACGCTCATGCTTGTATCTTTTGCATCGCTCACACACGAAATGAAGCAGACCAGAGAAAAAAAGCGCACCTTGTCCATGCCAAAGAGCATCTGGTACTGGGGCACCAGTGCGTTCCTGGGCTCGGTGAGGATCTGCACGAGCATGTCCTCGCTGAGGCTGTGGAAGGGCACCAGGACCGGGAAACGCCCCACGAACTCGGGGATCATGCCGAACTCGATCAGGTCCGTGCCTCCACGCCACGCAGCAAAGCATCCCGCTCCGCATTGTCGTCGCTTGCGCTGGAGTGCGGAGAGGCGTTGGCCAGCCCGGCCTGGGACGCCGCACGCCGCCCCGGCGAGTCCAGCACGGGGGCTCCGAACCCCAGGTACTGCAACCGGATGGGCGGAGGGGGGACACTGAGGACACGTTGTCCCAGCGCGGTATCCCAGCGCACTCAGAGTGACTCAACGTGCTCCGCATGTGAAGCGGAGTATTCAAACGGTTTTCAATGTTTTGCGAGAATGTGTCGAGGGCTAGGGTCCGAACCCCAGGTACTGCAACTGAAGACAGGAGAATGGGCGTGCGTCCAGGCGCACCTGCCGTAAAATCCCGTATGAACGCCCATCCTGTTTTGGGGGCTCATTATCCATAACCTAAAAATTCAGAAACATAGCCCACCTCCCCGATTCCTACCGGGTATTGATCACCGCAATGTCCGGCGAGAATCGCAATAACCACACGATCTGCGGTACCGGTATGTGTGACAAGCATGCTTGTCGCGGGTTCCCTTGTGGTTATCTCTCCGTGACACGCGAATCTGCTACATCTGCAATCTGCGGCATCCATTCCCGTGACATGCAAACTTGTAGCTCATTCCCGCGTTTTTTGGCGCGCAATATCAGTTTCCACGATACGCGAGTTTGTAGCAGTTTCCGGCGTGTTTATCGCACCATGAAGCATGAATCTGCTGCATCAGAGTTCTGCGGTATCCGTTTTCATGACGGGGTGTTCGTAGCGAATTCTCCCATGCTTATCACATCGTGGGACGTGAATTCGCCGTGTCCGCGATCTTCGGTATCGGTTCCCGGGGCCCCAGTATTTATTGCCATTTTTTTTTAGAAATTAGCGATAAACACTGGGGTTCGGGAACCAAAAATGCAACAGCATAAAATTACAAATATTTTGCTGTTGCATTTTCAAAGATCGCTTACTACATATTTTTCACTACTTATGTCTCCATTTTGGGTGGGTGTTTTATTGGGGCTTTACGGTAGAGTCTATCTCCCTAGTTGCGTGCAGTGTTACCAAAGATATAGAGATGAGAGTCTAATGCAAGCAGTTGGAGGAACTCCCCTTTTACCCAAACCCTCCTTTATGCATCCCAGACATCACCTTTGTATCCCTCAGAGATCAGTCAGTCGCTCAAAATTCATACAAAAGGGGCTTCCCCCTTTCTACTGCCCATGCCTTTAACACATTTTTTTTTTATTCAAGATTCTAAAATGTACCATGATTCTGGTTTCATTTCCGATCAAAAAATGGTATTCACACAGCCACGGAGGGATATGCACGACATCAACAGAAAATGCAACTCTCTCCTCGGCTTCGTCGTTCACATGCAAGACGTGACAGCGGAAGACATGTCGACGTTAGCATTCTAACTTGGTGGTGTCTAATGTTGAAACCAATGCAGACGAATTTATTGGTTTTCTACCCTTGGCGCCAAAGCTTTCAACGACAAATACCACTACTGTTACTTATCTCAACGCCAACAATTTGTTCACATATATGATGTTTCATCCGCTACAGTTCCAGTTTCAACAAGGGTGCCGCAAGGCTCGGTAATCGGTTCATTGCTAGTGTTGGTATTTGTAAATGATCTGGCAGTTAGTCTGCCTATTCAGTGCCGATTTTTTGCCGACGATTGTGTCTTGTTTCCAGAAATGCAATAATCCCTCGTTATAGGGATTATTGTATCTCGTTATAGGGATCATTGTATGTCAACAAGACAGCAAAAAAATTTGATATCAGCGGTAATTCGATAAAAACGATAGAGTAAAAAAAACAGTGCCAGCAGCCTTCAGGCATGGTCGGTAACACTGCAGAACGCTCTGACCGTATGTTTAACCAAACAAACCTTGGTTATGAACATCTTGTGGCATCTTCACCGAGTAAAAAAATGATTAGGTGGAGTTTGCCAATAATTTCATCCAGGCATCAGTTCTCCTCGATGTGCCCCAGGCATCTCAAGAACACTAGCACCGCCGCTGCACTCCACTTTGTTTCGAAGCAGCTGTAGGATGTTCCGCGTCCCTGCAGTCGTCGTCGTTTCCCGAGGTGCCTCTCCGACGTCACTTCGTGTTTACCCTGGCCGCACGCAAGGTCTACGATAGACCCTTTCCAGCATTCAGTCTGGCCACTTTGATCACTATCAACATCTGAAAAATGGCATATGTGCTATACTAATGGCGACCTTCTGTTTACTGATGAAGGAAGAAGTTGAAGATGCTCCTAAGCAGATGATCCGATGCCAATACATTCTAGACACTAGCACGACGTGAAGCAAGAATTGGGTGCAAGAGCTGCGTAAGCGTTCATTTCTAACTTGGCCCAGTCAATATGTAGTAGCACACACTCGGCTTCAAAGCCCCTTGATGTATAAAATTTTATCAAGGCGTCTATGTGGGCTGGCACTTCGTCCTGATTGGTTGCATTTTTTCCGCCATAGACACTAAAAAGATTGAAAACAAACTGTACAGTGAAGCGTGCATTCTCGTTTACCGCTGACCTGCGAAAGTGACCGTGCCCCATAAAATACTGCAGACCACAGGTTCATTGCCCCCATTAGTACGGTAAAAGTTAAAATGCCATTTGAGTCACCAGATGGCACTGAATTTCAAATTTAAAATCCATGGCAAAAGCAACAATGGGAACGTCCTCATCGGAAAGCACGGACGAAGCAAAGCTATCCTCGGTGGCTTTGCCAACATGTTTTCACACACTCCTGCAGAGATCGTTGCAGCTATACACCAACTCATGTTTACAAACAAACCGGAACGCCCCTAGCAAACGCCACCGGCGCCGCGCATGCGCGATGGAGTGTGAGCAAGAAGCTCGCCGTCGCCCATAAACAAACCATTGAAATGCAATGTTGTCGGTGTGAGTCCCCCTGCCCTTTCTCACGTTCGAATTGTTGATTCTACGTCTTCCTGGCGATGTCTGACTACATGAGCGGCGTCAGCGAAATTACCGAGGCTCGCTACACCGCAAAAATTCGCCTGAATAGTGTGACATGTGGCGATTCATTCCGCGTGGGCGCCGCAGTATGTACGCTAAAGCCTGATTCGCATGATGAGAATTCACTCGCAACTTCCAGTCTCGATGCCGCTCGGGCAGCAAAAGCGTGAACCGTAGCTGAGATGGTAGACGTCGATATTGAAAATCGCAAGCAGAATCGGACCAAGTGAGTTAGGCATAACAAGTCGGTGATGGTCACTGGTAACAATGATCAACATCTCCTTGTATCTACTGTTTACATTGAGCCTGCTTACCAACCTTCAAACTTTAGTCTTTTGAGGCCTGCACTTACTTCTTATCGCAAGTACCGGGCCAACATTTGGTCTACGGGCCGGCATCGTCTAAGAGAGCAGACGACAAGCAGAAACGTCTGAAAGAGCAGACGACAGTTCGAACGATCAGGCGGCCGTTTGAACTTGAAGACGCACTGAACGTAGTTTGCAGGTGGTCCGCACAACATGAAGGTTTTCTGGCGTTCATGTTGGAACAAAACAAATAAATCTGATGACCAGAAGTATCCGTGAATTCAACCCAAAGTACTTTCTGCCCAAGCAATCGTTGTCCGACGGCGTCTGCTTTTCCCTTTTCACCGCACATATCCAGATTCTCGAACAAACCGAGCACGTGAAAACTGACCTTCAAACCTTTCTCGACTCTTTTGGTACGGCCCCAGGCGCGGCGTTTTGACGAGAAGGCAGGTTTTTGTCTGGTTCCTTTCAAAACAACACAGGAATACACGTCTGGCATGGGGACTTCTGCCCACAGCCCCAGACCAGAAGTGTGCCTGACGCGCCACCACCGCGCCGTGACATCACAGAGTTGAGTTTGTGTATAGAAATCATTAGCCGGCTCGGCAAGCATGCTCGCGAGAGATAATTTGACGTGCATGAAACAGTTGGCGATATTTAATCTTCGGGTCACGGATGCGCTTTCTCCTGCATGAAACTTCTCGAATCTGTCCAATATGCCTGGCTTATTATGCAAAATGGTGGACAGCGTTAAACAGCCAAGGCCGGAATGTTGAATTCTTTGGCGATTTTGGAATTGGGCCAGCCACTTTTCTCAACCCTGCAGATCTAAGCGACTTTCCGTAAACACCCCAAATCTTCCATATGACGCACGTGTGCGTGCAGTACGCCCCAAGCTCGCCCAAGCAGGCGCGCGCATTGGGGGCTCTTAAAGGGATGATCTCCTCCGGGCTCCATCACTCCCTTGACCTCATCCCGACAGGAATCGGGCAGTGTCAGCTGCGGCCGCTGTGAGTAGTGTCTGAGCATTGAGCTGCTCCCTCCCCTCGTCAGAGCATCGGTATAGGAAGCGGCGCTCTGTCAGCTCTGTGTGCTCTGCCCTCCGTCACCCGTTTTCCCAGTTTGCCGTCTGCCTCGGTGGAGAAGGGGGACGGAACGCAGGGGTCTCTGTGCGCCTCCGTGTAGGCTTGCGTGCTTTCGGCACACAAGCCTTCGTAATAAGCGTGGTCGGCCGCAGATACACTTAGAATCATTGGGTTAAAAATGCCTGCATTTCAGTCGGGACCACGTTAAACTTCGATAAAAGTGATAATTAAAAAAAAGTGACTTTGTTATAACGAGGGATTACTGTAGGTCATGTTGAAGACCAAGAAGTACTCAACAACTCTCTCGCTTCTATTTACGACTGGTGTTGTAATTAGCAAATGACACTGAACTGTACGAAGTATGTGCAGATGACTATAACCAGAAAAAAAGACTCCAAAGCTTTTTTTTGTACTGCGTGAACGGTGTTCTGTTGGAAGCTGTTCGAGAATATAAATGCTTTGGTGTTGTCGTTGCGCCAGATCTCACGTGGAACGTGCATGTAAACTACATAGTTGCTAGTGCGTTGCAGAAACTTTGGTTTCTAAGAAAATGAACCTACTGTACACACACAACAAAGTTAATGGCACACACAACTTATAATTAGGCCCATATTAGAATATGCAAACTTGGCATGGGACCCCTACACAGCAAAAAAAACATAGTGCAACTAGAACGAATCCAGAAAAAAGCACTGCGCTTTGTTTATAACCATTACAACAGGCTGACTTCCCTTTCTCCACTGTATAAGCTGCCAAACATACCTGAACTCAAAACACGCAGGAAAATTCATCGCCTTAAGTTTCTTTACAACAAAGTCAATGGCAATGTTAAACTTACATTAAAAAAATACATGCAATACAATACATCCAGGCAGACACGCAACGCAACAAGTCTTTTAAATATTCCTTCATACTGCGCACTGTTCATAAATGGAATAATTCACTTCTCAGCATTATCTATCAGCTCACAACTCCTTGCTCTGTCACGGCAGTTACCAATCATTTAAGGGGAGACACTGCTCTTTGAGGCAAAAATATGCTAAGAAAGCACATTTTTGAAATTGTGTTTTTCGAAGATCGGCAGGCACTTACTTCTCATCTTATCCTGAAGGTTTTTCTTTAAATAAATCTCTCTCAGCTTGAAATATTGGCTTGGAAACCAAGTAAAATGAGTCTGTGGATGTTTTTTTATATTATTTCTGAGTGAACTATTTACACCCTTCACTATTTTATGGAAGCCGTATCTCCACTTGCACATGTCTAATCTTCATATTTTTTTTCTTTCTCTGCTAGGTGTATGTGTGGCATGTGCAATAAGGGGTACAAATATATTAAATAGGGTTATCAGGCTTTTTTTAGGTGCCTTTTAGGCATCCTGCAATAAATCATTTTGAAACCGGAAAGTTCAAGTGTCCTAAAACGTTTATAAAACATCCTAGGGCTTTCATTTATGCCTTATTGGATTCCACGTACCTTTTAGTTCATTGATAGATGTTTATTTCTTTATTTCAGTATTTCAATTTGTCTTAATCCTTCCCATAATCTTTGAAAATGGAATTTTCAATATTAACAAAACTAATTGGGTTACATCAAAACCAAGTACTACATATTTGTAGTCAGATTGTAATGGGAAATAAGCTATCTAAATTTCATTTGAATTGAATTGCAAGTTATATAAAAAAAAGCTCTAGAAGCAGTGTTGCCCTTTCAAGGGGCACTCAAGCAGTTTTTGGAGAAGCTACTTTTTGGTGCGATGGCGTTAAGGAAGTGTCAGTGAATGAGTATCTTCAGTTTTAGAAGGCAGAACCGCCTATTAATCACGCAGGAATAAAATATGTGCGGACTCTTTTCTGTACTTGCGAGGACCAATTAAATTATCGTATGTTTGAAAATTTTGGCGGCTTTTGTAAAGTTTCGCTAAAGAAACAATTTTCAGTTCATTTAAATATGTTGTGCATGATCAGTTCAAAATACGTAAAATAGTTATAGTTTAGAATACGCGATACTGCAATTATCGTTTCACAAACAAGGGACTATGTTTTCTCCTTGCCTTCCTCCGCGGGGGGTGAATTTCCCGCTCCCCCGGGATGCGCGGAAGCGCACGTATCTGCGCGCGTTGCAGGCCGGTCGGGCCGGTCGTGTCGGTAGCGGGCCGGCTAGGCCTCGGTGGTGGTCGTCGACGTGGACGGCGTGGTGAAAGCTCATCGTTCCGCGTAAAAGCGCTATCCTTGACTGTGAATTTTCGTCGTGTGTCGCTATGATACCCCAGCACGTACTAAAAGGGAAGATCCACCTACTTGTGCGGCGATGTTGTGGCGGCAGTCTCAGGACAGCAGAAACGCCCGTGCCGTCGTGTTTGTTTACTTCGACTACAGTGGTGCTTTTGTGTCCTCGAACATCGCCCGGATTTCTTATTTGGCGCATTTCATGCGTGTGCTCAAGTTCAAAGTATTACTGGCGCGTACCGTATAAAGGATGCGAATTTTCACGCGTTTTCATCACCGGAGGGAAGTGATTAGTGTTAGCAATCCTGAACGCTCGCAACGTCTATCTGATCACGAAATCATATTTCTACGTTGCTATATCGCTGCTAAGATTAAATTGTCTTTTATAATTGTTGAAAAGGCGTGTGGCGATATTTGTACTATTGCAATGTCGTGTATTAGAGTCGTGATCGTCCAAGACGGCGTACTGCATCTTTTTATTTTTTTTTTTTCATCCACTGTTCCCTGCAAGCCTATCAAGAAAAAATAATAATAGAGCTTTAGGCTATAGACAACTGTGTCTATATTCGGTTACGGCATTGAGTAGCAGTGCGTCCCCTTTTTAGAGGGGCCGCTGAAACAGCTGACGGCCGCGTATAGAAGCGGTCGCCGTGCTGACGACCCGCTGCGCTTGTTGTAGTGGTTGCAGGTGTGTGTACGCGCGGGGCAGAGCGGTCGTTCCGGTCGCAACAAACGCAGTCGTAGGTACGCGCTCGTTGCACATGTCTGAACCAGCCTTTCCCCCGTCCTCCCGAGGCGAAAGGCAACGTGGCGACATCGTTTGAAATCACGTACCAGAGGTAACGCTGCGATGTCAAACGTTGGTTCGGTTATGACTTGCGCCAACCGCAAATCGAAGAATGCCCGAAAAGGTCCGCGTTTCGCCGTCCTCGGAACCCGAACATGACTCCGAAGCGCTGCTATCGTCCACATCGCACGTCGAAGTGGCATCATAGGAAATCATCCCCAGGTCGGCTGTCCGCCGAAGAATTTCAACCTCTAACGGCGTCAGGTCCTCGAGCGTAGAGAACTCCGCCATGATCGAAGCTCGAATGACAAAGAAGTTCGGCCGATGCGGCTGATGCGGCTACCTCGGGATCACTGCGCGACGGAACGTCGTCCAACGCCATTGGCCCGAGATCCTTTTGATAAGCGTGCGAGGACCAATGAGAGTGGTTTCGTTTTCGGGTGGATCCGAGGTTTGGCGGCCTTCAATTACATTTTTATTAAAGAAATAATCACCGTATGACTATATTTTTTGGTTTTTAGGGATACTTAGGGGGTCTAAATTCAGCTGTCATCATCAAAACACGAACTGAAAAACCACTTGAGTGCCCCTTTAAGGGGGGACACTACCCAGAAAAAAGAAATTTCTGCAAAAAAAGTTGATTTGGAAAGATTGCCACATCTGCATCCACCAACGTCCAGAGAGTATTCCCAGAAGGTTTCATTTGTTTGCATTGCATGGTTATTCATTTTATAAATTAGTTTGAGTCTAGCGATGCTAAATAAAAAGGGGGCAAAATGCCGTCTGAACTTTTCGATTACGCGATTGGAAACTAGTTAGGAACTATACGGAGGCCCCAAACTCGTTAGCGTTAGTAAAAAATGACCGCATCTCCACGTGGTGAATGATGTTGATTGGGGCGAAGCTCGGGTGGTGCTGATGATACTGATTTTGGTCATAGGTATTGCTGCTTGCTGTCGGCGTTGACGCTTTGCCGCCGCTTCCCGAGCTCTCAACTCCGGGTCCGCTTGCTGTCTACGTAGACGCTGAGGCGCTGCATGCCGAGCTTTTCGGTCCTTTTCATTCATGGCAGTAGGAGAATGTGTGGTTTTCTTCTTTTTCTTTTTTTAAGCCGACAGATGGGATGGCATCTCAGAACCCCCTACTCTTTTTTTTCTTCTTTTTCTTTTTTCATAATTATTTTTCATCTTTTTTTTCCAATTTTTTTTTTTTTGCCCTACACGAGCACGTGATCTCACGAGCAGAAGCACGAGCACCCAACGCCGGCCTACGGCGGACGGCGGACGGACATACGGACATGGCTAGCCCTAAAGGAGCTTCGCCCCTAAAAAGGTAGAGGTTCCAGCACTTTGAATGCGTTGTTTCCTGTTCCACTGTTTGGCATATATTTCACTTAAAAAAAAAAAAAAACTATTGTATGAGACTATCGATACTTTTAATATTTGCAGCTTATATGCCGAAGTTTTATGGAGCCGGTTACTATGAACTTAGATTTTTGCATTTTCATGTTCCTTTATTATGAAAAGTTGTAATTTGCAAAAGCTTGGTAAATGTGAAAAAAAAAAAAAAAAAACTTTTTTTCATAATTTTTTTTTTTTTGAAAATTGCATATTTTTTAAAATTTATTTTCACAGTAACCGGCAACAGGTATTCCACCATGCATTCCACCAGAAAGATATACGGTTATCAACACCATTTCTCCACAATAGATTCATTGAGCCGATTCCATAAAAAGCTATGCATTACTTCGTTCTGGGGGTATACTAGTACCCCATAAAATTGGTTCACAGGGCTGAAACTTCACATACCCTCCTTCTATATGGCTACAAACACCACCTGCAAATATCACTCCGATTGAGTGAGCGGTTCAAAAGTTTACATTCCCAGGTAGTGTCCCCCTTAATGCCATAGAATAATTTTTCATTTCCGTGTCTCGAGTGTCTTCGAGTGTTGCTTCAGTTTTTCTTCAATATTAGTATGCGCTTGTCACTTTGTGTTGTCATGCTGCCTAAGCTCATTGATGCTATGTTATTCTTTATTTGTCTACAATGTACAGTGTACGGTGCGCCACAAACTTAACGCCGCCACGAGATGGTCGGGTTTCTTCACTTTTTGAGCTATTCCTGAACCTAGCGGTCGAACTAGTTGGTGAAAATTTGCGTCCCCGATGAAAACCCAACCAGGGGAAGGTATTCAAGATGCTGCAGCAACCAATTTATCTTTGGGTAGCATGCAATAGATCAAAATTTGCGTAACCGAGTGGCGGCGTTGAGTTTGAGGGGCACTGTACATGCTGCGCCCTGCTCACCCTTGCCTTGGAATGCCCTCTAGGTGTCTAACAATATTTCCAAAAAAAAAAAAAAAAAAAGCAAACTGATCTGTCACCAGACAAGGATTATGTACCGCCTGAGCATTCTTTCTGCCCTCTGCCACAGAGCCGACATTACTGTGCTACAATGCAAAAGCACGTTTTCGTTACGTGATCAGTAGGGTCGTGGAAGTACTCGAATTCGAATTGAATAGCAAGTTCCCAAATAATTCGATTCGCGAATCGAGTTCCTAGCATTCGGTCACTCCAATATTCGATATATTCGGCCAAAGACACACGGTCGGCGCGGAGCTGACAAAAGAGCCGTTTTTACTCCCGATGTTAGCGCCGTGATGTTAGACAGAGCATGCGAGAAACACCTCTCGGTCCTACCATTCCACAAAAAATCTAACGCACAGGTTAGAAAGAATGAAAAGTATTGAACGCCGCAAACTTTATAGCACGGAGATTTACTCATGATCGTGAGACAATCTAACCTTGAATCACAACCGAAACATCCCGTTTGCGCCGCTTCAAGAGAGGAATTGTTGGGAAGCCGGAATTCCGTGCCATGCCTAATTTTTTTCACGAGTAAAGCCCCTCGTTTCAAATTGAAGCGCTGATGTAGAACACACTTGCCACACTCACAGAAATCGGCGACTCCAAGATTACAAAAAGAAAACCAAGTTAATTGCGCCGAGGAAACCAGCCGAGTTGTCGTCGTCATTCTTTTGAAACCGCAAGTCGCAAATTCTGATTCGGAACGAAACGGAACGGAAAACTAGTGTGCCTAGATTGGAGAGGGTTTCCAACCGTTCCATAGCCGCGTTTGAATTATGAACTGCGAGAAGGTGACAAAAAGACAAAAGCGTAGATCGGGCAGGCGTCGTCGCTCTTTCGTTTACTTGCCTTCTTTCCACGCAACAACATTACACATGCGCACTTACGACCAATCGGCTCAGAAGTCGTCTCCGTGGTTTCAGTTTCCCTTGCTCCCTCTTTTAAATCTAGGCTCTCTAAAACAGGATAGATGGACGGATGAAACGACGCGTAGCGGCAGTTGGGCGGTGACTTGCGCCACCTAACCACATGTTTTTTTTTGTGTTTTTTTTACTTCAGATTATATTGTTTAGGCCTGTTTACTCCGATTTAACAGCTACCTGTTTATTTATCTAAAATAAAATCCCGAGTGCCTTTTTTCTTCCTTAAAATTGAGATAAACTATCGCAAAATGCCCCTTTTCTGAGATATACAAATATATATAAAAAAAGAACATATCGCAGCGTTAGGTCGTGCTTTTAACGAGAAAAAAAAAAAAAAAGGCATGTGTGGCAGTAACTTTGGGCTTTTTGTGACGCTTAGGGCAGATATGTTTGCGCCATAAAACTGAATCTTTAGTGCCCAATGTCCATCAACAGCTGCTTTTCTTTTTTTTTTTCATAAGAACTTGAGCTTTTGTTTTGATTGAGATGCATATTCTGCACCAGGCGCATACTCTGCACATATAATAATCTCATTCACAGCACACTTTGAAAAATTACTACAAATAAAATTACTATTCAAAATTCAATTCAATATTCGGCTTTTTTTTTCTTAATTCGGTTCGGTATTCGATTCGATACTACTGTTCGGTATTCGCACACCCCTAATGATCAGCGTTCCACGGAGGAATCCCTGGGATTTCTCCCTCGGGTAAATACCGCTTAACCCTTTGATCCCTAGTATTGCTCAGGAGCAACAACTCCAGAATGATTTATTTCTCCCACGCCATGTGCGCCTCAATAAATTTAGCGCGCTCTATCGCAAGGGCGAGGATAGTCGCGCTTAGCAGTGAAGAATAGAATTGCATCTCCAAAACACATCACTTGTCCTTTAAAGCCAATGCTGACAGGAGATGTGAGGTTTGATGGCTTGCACCACTGACCTCGAAACTCAGAGAAGAAAAACAGGCGCAAATATTGCAAATCCAGTTACCACTGTTCCTACTGTGCGAAATGCAAAGTGCACCTCTGCCTCCTCCCAGGTCATAACTGATTTCGGTCACTGCACGTAAAATAATGCTGCAAATGCCCAATGCAGCATGGCCTATGTTGCTTTGTGGGCCATTAAAAGCTTTACTTACGCGAATGCCCAACGTTGCTGACAATCAACATTTCAAAAACATAATTACGAAGAAACGTTATTTTATTTCTGAGACCAGATTTCTGTTATTAATGCGAACGCATTATGAGCCGAGGTCATCAGTTTGAAGCGCGAAAACGGCACCTTCAATCCTTTCTCCAAGTGTGGCCAGCTCCCAGCTATGACACCACGCGAAAAGCCTAGATACGGCACCTAGTTTCCCCGACCCCAAAGGAGCGAAGTAAAGCTGATGAATTTTCGGTTTCAATCCCATTGGCTGGCGTGCGTCGACGAGGCTCCCATTGGCCGCTGCGCGTCAGTTTGAACAATTGCTCACCCGATGGAGCTGCGTGTCCGCGAGGCAGCGGCTCCACCTTTCCACGCCCAAGGTAAGCGCACCGTACGCCGCAGACAAAAGAAGGGAGCGAAGAGCGGCGTGCATGCTTTAGCATTCACAACTCATAAGTGCTTAGGTGTACCTCGAGCCTTTTTCTGTGTGTTGTAGAACCGCGCCAGGATTTCTAGGTCTGAAGTATCTCAAGTAAAGTTTTGGGCATTAAAGGGTTAACGGGCAGGCAAACTTCAAATGTATTTTTGAAAAAAAAAAAAAAAAAAAAGAGTGTATCTTCATGTGGTGAATGATGTTGACTGGGGCGAAGCTTTGGTGGTGCTGATGATACTGATTTTATTGTTCATAGGTAGTGCTGATGGTGCTGATTTTTTTTTATTGCTCATAGGTAGTGCTGAGTTCCGGGTTGCGTTTCGACTTCATTATTACTGCTTTATGGTCGGTGAAATGCAGAGCCAGTGGTTCTTCTAGCGGATCAGCTTGGATCCGCTAAAAGCCGTGGGAACGCATCTCCACCGCTTAAGTCAACGGTCCATGTCAGAAAGAGAATGTGTGGTATGGAACGTGGTTATATACGCATTTGAGCATTTGACCGCAGCGCCCTCTCGTCTATAAACATTGAGCCAATGCATGCAAAATTTAACGCGATTATATACGCATTTGACTGCAGCGCCCTCTCCTGTATAGACGTTGAGCGGCTACATGCACCGTTTCATCCATGACATCCCCAGCTCTTGAGTTACTACCACATCTCAGAGCCCCCTACTCGTCCCGCAGTCGTGGCCGAGTGGTTAAGGCGATGGACTAGAAATCCATTGGGGTCTCCCTGCACAGGTTCAAATCCTGTCGACTGCGCAAACATTTTTTTTTTTTTTGTGAGGACGGACGGACGGACGGACGGACGGACGGACAAGGCTAGACCCTAGGGAGCTTCGCCCCTAAAACAAACGGGTGTGTTAGAATTGAGTAAGTACCGCAGTTTAAAGTGCACCGACCTTCTCGTTGCGCCTCCTGCCCACGATGCGGTCGAGCCCATTGAAGGCCCCTGATGCCACGAAGAGGATGTTGGCCGTGTCCACGGTGAGGGCCTCGCCTCGGAGCTTGCGAGAGCTGCGCTCGGGGACGCTGACCAGGGTGCCTTCCAGCATCTTCAGCATGCCCTGCTGAACACCCTCTCCGCCCACGTCTCGTAGCTGGTGGATGCCCGGCACAGCGCCGATCTTGTCCACCTCATCCAGAAACACGATGCCTGTGGGGAGAAATTTTGGCCCTCTTCGTTGCTCCGAAGGTCTCGCAAAAGTTTCGGCTACAGTAACACCTTGTTAATTCGGATCTTATGGGACCGGAAAAAATGTCCGAATTATCCAAAAATCAAAATATCGAAAGGACAGAGAAAACTGCGCGAAAACGTTTCCCTGTGACATACCATTATTTTGAGAAGAAATCTGTTATTGTCGCCTGCTTTCTGGACGACATTTGGGCGGAGACGACAACTTTCCTTAGCGCGGTCAGGTGCTCCACCGCACTCACACTGTCAAAGCTGCGCATCCCGTGCGCTGACGATCCACAGCAGCAAGGCTTCTTCTAGTTTTGGGTGCACCACCTTCCGCAGCCGCTTTCCTTTAGCGTTGAACTTCTCACTCTCGAAAGCCTGTCGGATCTCTGTCTCATTTTTCACGTACGTGGCCAAAGTGCTTCTCTTGACGTCGTACCTTTCCATCACTTGTCGAGAAACGCCGTCCTTCAAGGCCCTCAGTATCTCCACTTTCATCGCTAAATTCTTGGCCTGGTACAGCTGCAACGGAAAAAGAGTAGCACAAGTGACCGACGACCGGAGCGGCAAAATTGCGACACATGGCGCTATTGTTCCTGAGCGCGCTGATAGCGAGAGTGCCAGTCACGTTGCCTGTTTTAACGTGGGGGTGGCCAGCAGAAAATTGAGGGATAAGATAGCTGTTCAAATGCGGGCTTCAGGATAGGCTGCTTTTTGCCGGCCACCCCCGCGTTGTGGCATGGAACGTGACTGTCACTCTCGCTATCGGCGCGCTCGGGAACAATAGCGCACTGTGTCGCGATTTTGCCGCTCCAGTCGCCGGTCACTAGTGCTACTCTTTTTCCGTTGCAGCTGTACTTCTGCCGCTTCCATGCCAGCTAGGAGACTAGCGCGCTGACGCACGGCAATCCAGAGCAAAGCTGGTGCAAAACAGAGAGAACCGGAAGAGCGAAGAACCATGGGAAAAACCGAAAAAACCACCTGTGCACTTCGGATGGATAGCGGTCATACCCTTTGGAACGGACGGTAGCTTGCGCCACCTGCCGAATTCGTCCGAACTAACCATAGCGCGCCAAACTGCCTTCGAATTAATGAGTGTTTGGTGCCATCGACCAATATACACGTTTGACGGGACCAGATCGGCAGTTCAAATTATATGAATTTCCGAATTAGCGGGTGTCGAATTAACGAGGTTTTACTGTAGTGGCAGAAGTCGTCCACAATTGTGGCCAACACGAGATGGGCATACCTCCGTGTAGAGCTGCAACTTTGCACTATTCATTCATACTCCGAACCACGCTTTCATGAAACCACCTTCCAGCATCTGTGGTCTTGGCAACGTAAACGATGACTGTCTTGGCAATGTAAACGTCTTAGCATATCATTAGCGGGTAACTATTTGCATTCCTAGAATTTGCTGATGTTTTGTCTTATCGCTATACCCTGTAACTAAGCCATAGGTTTTACGGTTTTGACCGAAAAACACGAGTGGCAAAAAATACAAAAAATCAGTGAAAACCGAAAAACAGCAACTCCTGGAAATATCTGCTCTAAGCTAAACTTTCTAGAAAAATAGGTCGTGCTTGTTGAAACCCTCCCTTCGTAAGCGTTGGTCAGGTGCATACTCTTACCTAAAATCGAGCACCCTGCCAGCCCCGATTCAGTGAAATCACCAACCTTGGAGGGTAGTGGAACGAGAGTTAGGTCAGTTATTCATTCACCACGGACTGTCATGATGTCTGTTTGTTCAGGACCAAGCTTGACGACGGTGTTCGAAACTACACTGGCGGTGGCTGTTGGTTGAATTTTGCGAAAGAAGCAAAAGTAATGAGACTTCCTCGTTGCATAACCATTTTGCACGACAACAATTAAAATTTTGCCGTCACACAGAGAAGAAGGACAGCTTTCTCGCCTCCCTCCCACGTTTCGAGCCGACGGTGTCTACGGCATCGCTCGTATCATCTGAATCTTTTGCTTTGGCAGACTAGGTGCAAGGAGCAGGCAAGAACACAAGAGAATGAAAGCAGCCGTGTTGTGCATAGCGTGCAAACATGATGCCTAGAATGAGAGTGCGTTCAACTAGGCGATTACGATCACGTGGCTTACGAACACCACAATGCGACTGCTCGGGCAGGTCACGTAAGAATTCTGTCAAGGTCGCCCAGTTGCCGGATGCAAATGATGGACTCCGGAAAATTCATTCTCGTAATTACTAGAGCTCTAATTTGCGAAACTTCGTCTGTATACTAAGTGACTGACAGGCATTTCATATAAAAACTAATTTACCCATTTATTTTCTGTGTCCTCCTTGCTTTAATTATGTTCAGTAACCATCCTGTGCCACCCTTTTTATTATGCGCACATTCAATTTTCGGTCGGTTAATATTCAAAGTATAAAATTTCTCAATAGTATTAGGATTTGTTTTGCATGAGGAAATCATGACGTTTCACAAATTCGAATACCGTAGTTACACGATTGTAGGTCGACCTATTTTAAAATTTTTGAAAATCTCAACTGGGGGGGGGGTTGACTTATAATCCGAAGCAAAGTATCCCACAGCCGACAAAGATGAAACAATCGTGATATCAAGAACGCCTCAGTTTGTTAAGAGTTTAGCCGGCTGTACCTGTAGCATATTGCAACTCCGTGCGTTTGTCTTACAAGACCTATTGCTTTTTCTAACCTGCGTGAACAAGCATTACGATTAGGGATGCCGCGAACTTTTTTCGAACTGAAGGTTCGATGATCGAATCAAGCGGTTCGAAAGGTTTCGAATTATCGAACTTTCCATATTGAGAAATTCGATGTAAGTCGAATTTTCGAACTTGTTAAACTAAAACGTTCGAAGCTTTTCGAACCTTTGAACTCCGTACGCTAAGAAATTCGATAATTTCAGAACTTTCGAACCTAAAAATCTAAAGAATTCGAAAATTGTTGAAATTTCGATACCTGAAAAGTCAGAAGTTCGACGAACTTCGAACTTTTAGGGTAAAAGTTTGAAGTTCTTCGAACTTCGAAAGAACGGCGGGCGGTTTCATTTGGATTCAAGCAGTGAGGTACATTCGTAATTGTTTTTTTTCGCATTTTGAATGCGGTGCTGCATTCCTTGCGAAAGACAATGCCGTTTATTTCAATCATCTGGCATGCTTGGTTTTAAAGAAATAGGTTCCCGAAGGAGCGAGGAAGGACGACGGGTTTTGGACAATTGTCGTTTGTGCCATATTTGAAGCGCGCCATAGCCGAAGCTATTCATGGTAGAGATGTTAAACTTTTGAAGAATGATATATGTATAGCCTCAGTAAGTGTCGTCTTAAGATATGATTATTGTTGTTCAAGACGAGTTTCGAAGAAATATCCAAACATGTATCTACGGGCAATTATGCCCTAAACTTCGTATTTTTTCATCTAAATTGTTTGAGGTATCGCATTTAAATTAACACCCCAGACAGTACACATCGCGACACTGTTAGCGCGAACACGACGTCGGCGCATTTTCGCATTTTACTTCTAAATAGTATTAGCGAACACAACATTTTATCGCTTACGTTGTAGAACTAAATGAGCTCTTTCCGTAGCAATAACAACTTGGATGACATCCCTTGGTTTCAAAGAGAAAAAACTGGAAAAACCGGCGATCGCCTGTTCGCGCTAACAGTGTCGCGCTCTGTACATATCATCACCATCTGCAGAATACAAAATAATGTCTTTATTGTTTTTTCATGTTGAGGAATAAATTAACTCATGGGGGAAGATTTCTAAAATTGTTCAAGTACAGCAGGTCATAAAAAAAAACATTTAAAAATTTTTTTTTTTCTCATGTCACGTTCCTGGGTTGTGTTTCTTTTAGCCTGTACACATTTTGGTATGAGAAACTTGTTTCGTAGTTCTGGGCCTCTGAATATATAAGAATACAACACTTCCGGCGAGTTCTTGATAGTCTTTTTTTTTTTCCAGCTTTTCATTTTTACATTTATTGTTATATTTATTTATTTATTAAATTTTACCAATGGCACAGTTATTTAGGTCAAAAAGACATAGCTTCGAACTTCCGAACCACCGAGCATGCGACGAGTAGTGCCTTCTGACAACGAGTTTCTAACAATGACCATCCACGCAATCTTTTCTGCAGTGAAGAGCGACAGTAGCTATACATATGCATAAATAATTTCAGATTAAAATAAGCTCAACCATGCACTTTTTCCCCGTATTGTTTTCTTTAACAGTCCGAAATATCTGGGGGGGAAGGGAGGGAAAGACTGGAGCCCCCCCCCCCCCCCCCCGCCTTCCCCCCCGTTTTTTTTCTTCCGACGCCACTGGTATGGTAGAAGGCTCCTCGACCTCAAGTTGTGTCAGCTTCTGTGCTTTTTGCTCGGCGTTTCTTCCGTCCCGGAAAGTAAACTTCCAAAGCAATTACAAACTAAAAAATTGTCAATTGTGCAGGCGAGCTGGTGTATGTCATGATGCAAAATCCCGAGACTGGGAATGAAATTCGCAAGAAATAGTGTAAGAAGAAAGAAAAAAGGGGACAAGACAACGTCTCAAACTCAGCTGAGTTGAGTTTGAGACGTTGTCCTGAGCTGAGTTTTCAGCTGAGTTGAGTTTGAGAAGTCGTCCTGAGCTGAGTTTGAGACATTGTCCCGTCCGCTTTTTTCTGTCTTCTTACACTTTTTTTTTCAAATTTCATTCCCAGAGCTGAGTTTGAGGCGTTGTCCTGTCCCCTTTTTTCAGTCTTCTTACACTTTTTCTTTCAAATTTCATTCCCAGTCTCAGGATTTTGCATCATGTACAAAGTAAACTTACTATATGCCAGCGTCACTCGGGTGGCGTTCGATCGGATTACTAGCAGCATGCAAGGGGGTAGGGAGGCAGTTTGCCAGATCACTTCAAGGTTTTTCTGAGCCTCAACCACCTGCCTGCCCCGGGCAGTTTCGAACTGGATGAGTATCGTTAAACAGTGCGTTTGTGTGATCACTACTTCGTTAATGACCCCCCCGGGCTGGCGGTCACAATTACTGATCTATGGTCACATGTCACTCTGCACTGGCAAATATTCCAGCACATCCGGGACACTCATGGTCTCATTTAATTGCCTGACCAACTTCGCACAGTCTAAATATCACACCCGAACTTTTCTAAACCTGATTTCGTGAAAACCAGTGAGGCGTGAAAACGTTATTTGAAACTGAAACTGTGGCGGAACATGAAAACTGGACTTCGAACTTTGCGCACTTGGACTTGAAAGAAATTGGAAACCATCGAAGTTTTTTTTTCGAATTTGGCCCTAAAAGAGAATCGAAACCTTCAAACTTTTCAAACTTTATGTAGAAAGAAATTCGAAATCTTCGAATTTATCAAACTTTATGTCAATAAGAATTCGAAACGTTCGAATTTTTCGAACTTCAGATCCAAAGAAATTCGAAACATTCAAATCTCTCAAATTTCAAGTTAGGAAAGTTTGAAATATCTTTCGAATTCGAACATCAGTTTGGTTTGAAAATATCAAAACCTTTCGAATTCGAACCTAGGGTGGTTTGCGGCATCCCTAATTACAATTATGGTGATCGCGATTCGCAAATCAGCCTGAACGCTTGGCAGTGGACGGTGCGCAGTGCGCCTGAGTCCCGGGGGTGGCCGCAGCACCTGGTGTAAAGCCCGATTCACACAGTTGCGTTTGACTGCGTTGCGGCAGCGAGACACCAGGACATCCCTGCTGCTTATATTGCGTGCCAAGAAGATTCCTTGAATTGGATTCCAAGCTTCATACGAAGCACAGATGTGCCGGTGACTCGCTTTCGGTTCTCGCCGCAAAGCAGTCAAACGCACTCAAACGCAAGTGTCTGAACCGGCCTTAAGAGCCCTGCCGGAACGGCTGGAACAGCCTCGCTCCCCGCCGCTTGTTTCCGCATGAAGCACGGCCGCACATTGCTTGATTCGGTGTCCAAATCGCGCGACCGCACTGGGGTGCCAACTATCTTTCTCTGTATTGGCACGCGGGGACTGGGCAGTTCAGGTTTTCGATGCTCGTTAGCGGTCATTGTTTGTCCGAAAGCAACCGGTAACTGCCCTGCTGGACTAGAGTTTGATCTGTCAGAGAAAGGGGTCTGCCAGTGGCATACGCAACGGCACGGGATCTTTTAACTGCGACGGCAAACGAAGAGGCTTCCGTGGGTCGAAATCTGGATACATCCGGACACTTTTCGGAGTTAAGGCTCGTTCACGCATTTGAAATTGTGTAGGACTGGCTGAGACGAGACCGGTTTTTAAGCCTCTTCCGACGGCTTAGGACCTGCTGCGCCACAGCGCACATGGTCTTACGCCATTGCAAGAGGCTTAAAAACCGGTCCTGTCTCACTCGGTCGTACTCGGTTGCAAGTGTGTGAACGGGCCTTTAGAGGTCGAGCTTGCAACGTACGCTGCAGAAGTCCGCGATCAATTCCCACCCGTGACGTGCAAAGCGATCGCCGAGCAAGCGCGGAAAATGCGGTTCAGACGGTCGCTCGTAAAGTGCGAGGTTTCATTGGGCAACGCCGACGGCGTGTCTTGAGAACGTAGCAGCGATGTTGACGGGAACCACAGCACCGGTACGGACGAAAGACAGAGTGAGAACGACAAAGAGGAGTGTCAGTCGTCTTGCCACCAGCGCAAGCTTCCTTACTTGGACAGGTCTTTGGCATCTCGCGCGCCTTGTGCGTGCACGTGCAGCTAAGCACGCTAGAAGACGTCTAGTGTGAGCCAGAGGGCAGGCATTCGAAAGAGGTGCCCCATCATTCTCCCACGTTCGCCGTAAAACGCCCGCCTAAAGTATGATTTTTCTTTCTCGTTTTGCTGACATGCAACCGGGGGGGTCGACTTACAATGGCGTAAATATAGTAACTGCCATTAAAAGAATATCTCACTAGTGCCACCAACGAAGTGTTCGAGTCGTACAGAACCGAAGTCAGTGTTGCCCGACACGAGGCTTGAAGGAAGGAGGTAGAGGAGGAGGAAGAGGAGGAGGGAGTGAGTGCACCCACCCTGCTGAGCCCGGTCCACGTTGAAGTTTGCGTCCTGCAGCAGCTTGGCGATGACCGACTCAATGTCCTCCCCCACGTAGCCGGCCTGCGTCAGGGTGGTGCAGTCGCAGATGGCGAAGGGCACGTCCAGGCAGCGGGCAATCGTCTGCGCCAGCAGCGTCTTACCTGCAACGCGCGACCCAGCCAGTTGCACCATCTGCTCTTTGGACGCAGTGTGACCTTGCTGGGCAAAAGCAGCCTCAAAAGCGCAAAGAAAGGACCCGTAGGGCCGCACCCGTCATTGACGGAGCCCGCACGGTTCCGTGCCACGCAGACAGTTTGCGTGATAAATCCTGAGGTAAACGTCCGCTAGCATTATCCCACGTTGGAATGGTGGGGCATAGAAGCAGACGTCGGTGGTCCTGGTGAGACCAGCTTGCTGGCGAGCCTTTAATGAACACGAAGAAGAAGCAAAATACCACCACCAAGAACAATATTTAGTGTTTCTTTAACTTCACTTCTCAAGAAAACACCTGTACCTGTATCATGCATGGTATAAAGAGCAAAAAAAAAAAATGTAGAGCCCTTCCCCTTCACGTGAAGATGGAGGAACAGCGAAGCTGTTATTTTTACGACGTCTAGGAAGGTGCCTAGAGGACGACGTCTAGGACGACTGTTATGAAGTCGCCGAAGCGCGACGCTCGTGAGCGCCAAAGTCCAAAGCGACCGAGAACCAAGAGAACCACCGTCCGCGGGAGCCCAAAAGATAAACATCTGTTCCCCACTTCGCGCGTAACCTGAGCACCCCGTATCAGAGGCGTCTTTCTTTTATTTTGTTTTACCTATAATAAACGAGACGGCAGTCTTCAGCCTGACACCGGCACGAAAGGTTGTCTGTGTGTTCTCTTCGCCAAAAGAACATAAAACGAAACAACGACCTCAAGGATGACTTCTTGGACGACCTCAAGGACGACGCCTAGAGGACAACATCTAGGACGACCTTCAAGGACAATGTCTAGGACAACTGCAAGGAGGACACCTAGGACGACCTCAAGGACTACTCCTAGGACGACCTCGAGGACGACTTGTAGGACGACACCTAGAGAAATTCAGCCTTTCCACTCTGGTGAAAGCCAGAGTGGAAAAACTGGAAAGGTTGCCGCCATCTATGAGCGACAACGGCAACAAGACAACCGGCAAACCGGTTGTCCGGTTGCCGCCGTCGCTCATAAATGGCGGTAGCTGTCCAAAGTTTTGAGTCAACATTTGCTTGCCCGCGGACACGGTACTGGGAAAATTAATTTTTAACAGCTCCGCTGTAAAAAAAAAAGAAACTAAAGTTGCCAAGCAATTGCACAATGTCGGCACATTGCGGCAAAACGAACACACTTGTAGTCCGCCGCAGGCTAAGAAAAGTGAGACCTTTCCCACACAGTTCTCCGCTTGCCATAATTGCAGTACAGTGCAACCCACTTACAACGATACCACATATAACGATGTACCGCTTATAACGATCAGTTCCTAGAGTTTCTAGACTGGAAATGATCAGTTTCTAGTACCGATACAACGATAATCGGTTATAACGATTGACATTTTGGGTTTTCTCATTATCGTTATAAGTGGGTTGCACTGTACTGCTGAAATTCGGACGAGTCTGTTAAGCATTAAGAAACCAAAAACATTCTGATGTACAGTGCAACCCTAACTTGCACTGTACATTCCCTAACCTGCAACAGATTACATCGGTTGCAGGTTCTCTAACCTGCAACAGGTTACAGTGTATCATCTGCTTTCTTTTTCCGGTCTTCAGTCGCTCTCTTCTTGTTCGTCCTCATGACTTGCAACGTTCAACTCCAGTTTTTACCCTCCCTCCCTTGATGCCACAGGACGGCAGGTACCGATGACCCGCCACTCCCGAAACCCGCAAAGTCCTCGCTGCACGTGGGAGAGGGGGGGGCACCCACCAGAGCCCGTGGGTCCGAGCAGCAGGATGTTGCTCTTCTCGAGGCGTATCTCCGAGTCCGGGGCGTCCAGCACGTCCGTGCCCCGCCCGGAGTGCCCCGCCCCATCGGCCTCGGCCGTGTGCGCCGTCTGCTGCGGCCCCTGGTTCTGGAGGCCCAGTGCGTGGCCGTGGGTGATGCCCGAGATGTGCAGCAGGTCTGCCGGAAAGAGTGTGCCCCGCATTTCAACAGCAAACAACGACTTTTAGGGTTTACATTTCTTCCAATAATAAGGCAGCTGCTTAAAGGGACACTGAATCGAAACTTAAAATATGCCTGTCACGTTCAGAAATAAGTGAAACATGATCAAGAGCATCTGCTAATGACAATCGCAAGCTTATATTTTGGACGAATAGCCTCATTTCTAGTTGCAAAGGATTGATTCCGGCGAGCACTTGAAGATCAGCCGTTGGAGAGTGCGACGCATCATGGGAGGAGTAACGTTAACTGGCCCAATGCAGAAAAATGCTGCTTCAGGGCTGGCGTGGTTATGAGCTCCGCCACTTGGTGTCGTCAACGTGTTACAACCTGGCTGTTTTTAGTTCCCGCTGCCCTGCAGGAGTTGAATAATCCGGGAGAGAAGGGAAATCTGGCGCCACAGGGCACCACGTGCGCATGCAGCTTGCCTCCGTGTTTCCACGGAGCGGCGCTGCTTTTAAGCCCGAGTGACGTAACCATGTTCGGTTTATTCCTTTGAAATAATGTTTTGGCGTCTTTTCGAGCAAAAAAAGATTGGTGTCTACGTGATGTGGCCAGAATGTGGCCGACATTTAGACAATAAAATAGGCGCAAGAATTCGTTGCAGCTTCCCTTTAATAACCGATTTCACTAAGCGTTCCAAGCACGCGTAACGCCACCATAACTGTAGTTTCGTAGGAGGCAGGTGCCAGTTCACGAGAGAGCTCGTGCCGCCTAGTGCTCTGGTCGCACAGACCCTCTGCGGGGTCATTGCTCGAGCAGGAAGACTACAGCTCTTGTGATGCATGGCAGCAGCGGTGGCATAATGAACCTGGCTGTAACATCGGTCTATTGGTGCTCCATTGACTTACCGAGAATAGCAAGTTTTAGAATAGCGTGTGCAAAAGCTTCACGCACACGTAAGAAATTGTGTCGCTGCCACTGCGCAAGCGCCGGGCATAAGCCGCGTTCTGAATTAGAGCACGCCGCTGTCGCCACTTATTAATCAAAAGCACTAGCTGTCCCATGGAGCGAGCCGACGTCATCAGCTTTGAAACCATGCCAAACGTTGGCCAAACGGCACCTAAAATCCCCTTTCCCAAGTGAAGCAGATTTCTGATGGATTATGCTCCCATTGGCTGGCACGCATCATCAAGGAGCAAGGCTCGCACTGGCTCTCGTGTGGCGTAATTCCCAAAAAAGCCACTAGAGAGAGAAGCCCTCTCCATGGCAGGGCAGCGCAGCGCACGCAGTGGCGCGGCCGCCGGTAAGAGGAGGGAGCGGTGGCGGCAGAGTCAGAGTCCGTCCGGTCAGACTCCAGAGAGGCCATACGGCCGAGCTCAGCGTGGCACGGCCACTTCACGAAAGTGTCCGCTCGGCCGTCTACCAGCGACATGTGGTCGTTCACGCCACTACGCCGCAGACGAACTAGGGGAGCGGAAGAACGACATTCATGCTTTCGCATTCACTGCTCGATAAGAAGTGCTCAGGTGTCCTCAGACTTTTTTGCGTATGCCGTTCTAAAACTTGCCAACTTTTAAATTACTACGGCTTCCTTCCTCCTGAAGGAAGGCCAACAGAGAATGCAGAAACTGCCGATTTCTACGAGAGAGTCCAATGTTGCACGACATTGCAGCTCATAGCTGCGTAACAGGGGACAACAGCCCAAAAAATAGATGAGGACAAGTAGACAAAAGACACAAACACAGCACTGTGTTTGTGTCTTTCATCTACTTTGACCTTGTGTCTTTTCTGAGCTGTTTTTTCCTGCTACCAATATGCACCAACTAGCCCACCCTTAAAATTCTATTACAGCTCGTAGCTGCAGCCAAACCCACAACTCGTCGGTGAAAAAAGTTCCCGCATTTATCGACAATATTTCCCTGCAACACGAATGGCCCCGAGCCCAGGAGAAACAAAAGCCTACGTCTTTTCCGACAAAGCCGACAATTAAGCTACGCCTCAGAAAAACAACACTTCAGCTGCTTTGTCGCTTAAAATCACAGCTTTTAATTATCCGAAATTGCGGGAAACACTTTTCCATCCTTTAAAAATGTAGAAACAATCGACGACGGAGCAGAACGACATTGTACCATCATCCCGAGACCGTATCCGAAACCCTGGAAGCCGTTTCAAACCGGAACTGTCGCGAATTGTTTTCGCCCCGCACTCGGCAACAAAATGGCGGCACCCGCGATACGATCGGGGAATGCACCGTCAACACTCCGAGCATAAATTATCTGGCGGCTCTACAATCTCTAGGTGAGATCCCGCAGTTCGTCCGCCCGTGCGTACATCCAGCTGTCAAAGAAAAATTTTGTCAATAGGCGGTTCGAGGGTAGGGCTTGGCGAGCCCCGAGCATATCACTACTGCTCCCAGTCAATGGGGTTGCGGCATTGGCGACAAGAAGGCCGAACGACGAATTACGAAGCGAGAAATGTGAACGTAATGAGAAAACACCCTGTTCAAAATTTAGTGAAATAGCTAATATACCTCAAAATTGCTTCAACACATTAAAGGGTACTGCAAAGAAAAAAAAAAGATTTTTTTAACAGCCTATTGGGACAGCATGTCAAAAAACAAATTTTCCGCGAAAAACAAATTTTTTCACAGCAATATTTATTGCGTGAGACCGATTTTAGTTTGCGGCTATTTCGTCTTTTAAATCGCGCGCCACGAAGTTGGGATTTCAGTGACGTCTCAATCCCAATCGGCTGCTATACTTCTCATTGGCTAACAGTTTGTTTTGGCATCATTATCAAGACACGCTGGTTTTGATATCACCTTCATTTGCAATTCTTTTTGATAGCTATTTTGAGTTTAGAGATAATAAACAGCATGCCAGAATGAGTAAAGCCTAAATATTCCAAAAATGAGTTCAGTTTGGGCAGCTCAAAAATATGTAGGGCAAATTGCTAGGCAATTTTGTTGCATACGTGAAACATTCTATCATCACAAATGCTTAGTGATACCCTGAGTTGCAAGTCGCAGACGCCTACGTTCAGGGCGCTCTTCGTCCGATAGTTTAACACTTACCATATGTACACTTGATAGCTGTTCCTAGAATGAAGCGATACTACCACTAATCGGACTGATAAACCGGGCAATCTTCCAGAGCCTTCCAAACTCTCAAGCTCCTCCCCTCCAGTGCACACAGGTGGTTGAGCTCCTCCTCGCCTATAGTAGGTTACAAGTCAAGAAGGTAGCGGCAAATGCCCCTCAAAGGGAATCATATATCCCTCCGCTGTCCGCAGGTCTTAGTGATAGGAAGCGACGCCGGGGGTTTTTGGGCTTTCTAAGTGCGGTTCTTTGTTTCCTCTTTTGCTTGCTTAGCGTGTTTTTTTTTTTTTTGCTTGCTTGCTTGCTTGCTGCCGTGCAAATGCCGACTTTTCAGAGATGTCAGATGAGTGATCCCGACAGCGAGCCTTCCAGCAGCCATGTCGCCCCGAAAGGAATGCTATTTGGCTGGAGGCAATCGGCTGTTCGTGTAGCGACGAACGTGTCCAGTTACGTTCTCGTCATATCGCTCCGGAGGCCGTCGAGATTCGCACTAGGTGCATCGAACGTCCGCGACTAGACACACAAAATAAAAAAAAGCACTGTGTTCACTACGTAAAAAATGGTCCCAGTTCATGCATCTGTGGGCAGGTACGAAATCTTGCCCAAATTTATTCACACCGCACGATGAGCGCAACACGTCGCTGTGCAAACGCAGTCCAACACCACGAAGCATAAAAACGGCAGATTTAGGACAATTCGGAGTTCATAGTTCAATTAGAATGACGTAATTTTGTTGAAAACGCCCGGCGGCTTTTTACTCACGGTGGATCAGCTGACGGCGAGGAGACTGAACTTGTTAAACATCAACACCACAATAACCAATTTGCGCTCCGTGTTAGCGTGGGTGTCTACTTCGAAGCACCGCACCACGCACACCACGGACGTTTCAGTTCTTTGTCGCATCGCCGTGTTGCACCAAACAGAACGAGATCGCCGAAGTCAACGCAGCACTGTCGTGACCTTGGCTTGTGGTTGCGCACTCGTGAACCCTGTGACTCCCTTCACTTTCAAAGCCCACACAACGATTACGAATGATACTTTCCATCTTCCGCAAACCTCACAGGGGCACTTCGCCGGTCACGTCTTCGCTATGAGCTCGCAGACCGCGCTTAAAGTGCGTTGTTGCCAGATCTTACCGGAAGTCGAGACGCTGCGTCAGGAGAGTGAGGGGCGGGGCGTACTTCTCCTCCGCGGGGGTCGAAAGAGCGGGAGTTTCAAATGTGGAGAGGTTCTGACTCCCGACTAAATTACGTCCTGTGGCGTAAATATTGCTAAAAAAATTATTTTTTTTCGCAGAACATTTGTTTTGTGACATGCTTGTCCCAATTAGGCTGTTTAAAAAACATTTTTTTTTTCTTTGCAGTTACCCTTTAAGAGACACATCTGAACTACTAGTACCACAAAATGTGAGTCGCAACAATGTTTTTTTTTTTTTTTTAAGTTATTGAAGTTTTAATTTTAGTCCAAGAGGTTGAGAGGCTCTACTGGCAACACCGAAGACGTTATGTCGGATGTTGCAATGTGGGGCAATGTAGGGGCACTACAGCTTGCTCCCGACGGGTTACAAGAAGTTTGGTGACGTGAAATGAATGCTGGTTATGCTCTTGCCAGCAAAATGCACACTTGTTTTGGCATCATCATCAAAACACATTGGTTTTGATATCACCTTCCCTTGCAATTTTTTTTTTATAGCTATTTTGAGTTTAGAGATAATAAACAGCATGCCAGAATGAGTAAAGCCTAAGTATTCCAAAAATGAGTTCAGTTTGGGCAGCTCAAAAGTATGTGGGGCAAATTGCTAGGCAAGTGTGTTGCATATGTGAAACGTTCTACCATCACGAATGCTTAGTGATACTCTGAGTTGCAAGTCGCAGATGCCTACGTTTGTGGCGCTCTTCATTCGATAGTTAAACGCTTACCATACATACAACACTTGATAGCTGTTCCTAGAATGAAGCGATACTACCACTAATCGGGCTGATAAACCGGGCAATCTTCCAGAGCCTTCCATACTCTCAAGCTCCTCTCCCCCACTGCGCACAGGTGGCCGAGCTCCTCCTCGCCTACCTCGTTCCTCCTTGCCTACCCCTCTAGTCACATGACCTCCCCGTTAACCAATCAGCGTCGAGCATCTCCAGGGTGTCTGGCAAATTATTATTTTGAAATTCCCTGACTTCTCTAGGTTTTCCCTGACAATTTCAATTGAAATTCCCTAACCACTGTAGAGGTGGATAAATACCGTATAAACTCATGTAAGGGCCGCACTATTTTTTCTCGATTAGAGGGAAAATTTTCAAGGTGCGGCCTATACACAGATAAAAAAAAAAAAAATCTGTAGCCACATTCTGAAATGAACGTACATGAGCGCGTTCGGCTGCACTGGTCGGAAACACCTCCACTCCGGAATCCGGACTCAGTCGTCAGTCGGATTTAATTAGTTTACATACTGCGCAATACGCATCTTTTTTTTTTTCTTTTTTTTTTTGCCGTATTTGATGGCATGCGCGGCAACTTTCGACTTGAATCACATATGACTGTTGAAGTGGTACTTGCCCATAGCTCTGAGATTGCGAGAAAAGGCAGACAAATCAAGACGCCAGACAAATCACGACGCTTTGATACGAATCGAAGAACAAAAGGAAACCTCCCCAGAGCGTACAGTGGCGTTCGGAAACCTGAGTGCATGCACGAGCCGAGCCCGCTGAATCCCCTTTCCTCGCGCTTACCACGGGACCTGACATATCGTTCATCTTTTCTCAATACCTTGCCGCAACATAAATGCATCCCGACAGTGCGGCCGACCACGATCGAGGTCGACAGCCATTTTGCCATGCGGTGATACGGATGAGTGGAGAGCAAATATCTGGGATGCGGACGCGTGCCGCTACATGCTCGGGCGGTGGCTAGCGCCACCTAGCGAAATATATTCATAGAAATGTGACATTACAGTCGGCGCGCCTCAAAAACAAGGGAGTGCGGCGCATACACAAATAATTTCTGTAATTTTTTTTGCAATACTTTGTCCTAAATACGGGAGTGCGGCCCTTACACGCGATTATACGGTATATAAGACCATTGCAACATAAGGCATCGAGCACTGTGAGGATCATTTTTCACAGGCTTAATCCAACTTGCATATTCCGAAATATTCGGGCTCGTCCATTCCGGATTAAACGAGCACTTTCTTGCCGCCGACGTCATCAGTGAAGAGGTCACTTCCGGAAACATGATGAAAACACGACGCTCAGCCACACACGTCAATAAACGAATGGCAGCATGGCCGCATGGCCGCCAGATGCACACTTTTGGGACACTTTCAACTAAAGGCTTGGATTAGGGTCTGCAGCTTTTACATTTGTGTCGCACCCACAATCCAATCCAATCCAATCCAAGGCTTGGACTGGATTTGACGGCTGTTCCCTTTGCATCGGTGTAGCATCCGGTAGCACACTCTACATTGGGTGAGCAGAGCCCGCGCTCCGCTCTAAGCAGAATTTATTTCCTATATTTCTGCCCCTAAGTCCTCATGTCTTTGCTCAGGGCACTCGATGGCGTTTCCGGTTCATTTTCCTTGACTGGGCTCGCTTTCTGGACAATATCCCTGACAATTCCTTGATTTTTCCCGGTAATATAAATTTCCCTGACAATTCCCGGTTGCTAGACACCCTGATCTCACTCCTCCTCTCCCACCCGTCAACCAATTGGTTTTGAGCCTCGAGGCCACGCTTTTATCCAGGCTTCATGAAATGTGGAACACCTAGCCAAAGAATTTTTCATGTTAAAACGTGACAAAGTGTCACGTTGCCATCTGCCGGACGCAGAGCGGATGTTCCGCAGGGCTTTCCCGCCAAATAGTACCTCGACTCATGGCGATGTGTCGTAACACGATGGAAAGACACTCGCATCTGGGTTCAATTCCCGCATGGTGGAAACGCCTTTTTACCACGACGACCTCTCCCCTCCTCCAACTCAAAACCAATCAGCGTCCAGCCTTGCGGCCACGCTTTTATCTGGGCTTCACGAAATGCCGAACACCTAGCCAAAAAACGTTTCATGTTAAAACTGCCGGAGCTTTTAAGCCGCCAGCAACCACGGTGAGCGGGACCTCACCTCTCGTGGTAAAGGTGGTGTGTGCCTGGCTGTCGACCGTGCCGCTGTTGTCCGGCTTGGCGGGGCTTCCGGCGGCGGGCAGGTTGTTGTAGATGCGCTTGTAGTGGTTGTACACCGCCACGGAAAGCACCTTCTTGGCGTAGTTCTGCCCTATCACATGCTGGTTCAGGTACTCGTAGATCTGCGGGGCAGAGGAGACCGCTTCCGTTCACGCCTTCTGGGTCTGCCGTAGTCTGTAGCAACGCGAGGTCGGCAAGAGACGCGCCACCTGCGGCACACGCTCGTCACCTTCCCGCATGTTTGGCTGCACGTGCGCCAAAGTGTTGTCGAAGGGGGAAAACCTTGTGCTGGAGGCAGGGCATCTACTGCTGATCTTATGTTGCAACAAAGAACTATAGGTCATTCTACTACAAGTGGCACTACAGAAGCTTACGAGTCCGGGTTTTTGTGGCAATAACCCAATCTATGCACTCCAAGCAACTGAAAGGACCCAATATTACGATAATGCGCAGCCTATTTCCCCAATAAAAATATGGCTGAAGATCACAATACGTATGCCCCTTTTCCTGACAGTTTGTAGGGAGAAAAAAGGATGCATCACAATCTTCGATTATGTTTTTAATAGGGAAATAGATCACAAATTATCATGATTTTGGGTCTTATAGCACTCTTTGAGCCCACAAATTGAGTTATCGCAATAGAAACACATATTACGATAATGCGCAGCCTATTTCCCCAATAAAAATATGGCTGAAGATCACAATACGTATGCCCCTTTTCCTGACAGTTTGTAGGGAGAAAAAAGGATGCATCACAATCTTCGATTACGTTTTTAATAGGGAAATAGATCACAGATTATCATGATTTTGGGTCTTATAGCACTCTTTGAGCCCACAAATTGAGTTATCGCAATAGAAACACAACTTCAGAAATCTCTTTAGGGCCTTTTTAACTTGAGCAAGCTCAAAGTACAACACTTTCGTGGAGCATTGAAGCCATTGCAAAACTGCAGTGTGACATGTTGACCCATCCATGACATCATAGATTTTCTGTAGTTTGTTTTAAAGTAGTGAAATCAACAACTGCTCATCGACGTTCAATAATCTTGAAAAGATGAGTGGGTGTGCTTCGGCGGCGTCCCTAATGCTAAGGAACATCCACTGAACAACATAAGAGCAAAATCATAAAGAGGCAAACCATGCTGCACGACAAAGTTGGCACAAACACAGCATCGGCACTTTCTGTGTTTTCCTCAGAAAGGTTGAGTGTCAAACCCCAAATCTTACAGCCTAAATTGGCATCTCATAAGTGCGTTCCGCTCTAGCAGGTCATTTTGATGACAGCCTATTTGCAGCGAAAGAAATATGGAAAAAACTTGAGATTGCGTGTTTCTGCCAAACGTGTCGCACTTGGTACAGTTGTGATCCATATACTAAAGCGGTCGATGACACACTGTCATTGACTGGTTCATTCTTTGCTTTTCGTGGCATGCAGGCCGCCACATCCACAACTCCACAGTTCCAAGGTGCTGCCAGCATGAAGCGAACAACGATCGTGAGTTCACCTTAATATGAATCGCGACTGCACTTTCGCAGAAATAATAAAACATACTTCAAAAGACACGCCGGCTGACTTCTGCTGCAGTTTGAAAAAAACTGTAGAAGTCTGACTGCGCTGCCGCCCCCCTGAATAAAAAGATGACTCCTGTACTAGCAATAAAGTATCCCCAGATACCATTAATGATTATCCACACTTTTGGGCTGTGGGTAGGGCCGATTTCTTTTTGCCAATCCGTACAATCACTCCTTTCTGTAGGTTTCATAGGACCAGAATGTGTTAAGTTTGAGCCGGATTATGCCACAATTCCCATAGAAACACCCAGCAAGTGGCTGGCTAGCAGAGGCTCGTGCATTTGTGCCTCGGCTATCTGTCTAGCCTCGCAAGTCACTTGGAGTGCCACTACTGTTACTAATAAAGATTACTTATAATTAATGTATTAGTAAACGAGCGTATGAACGGACAAAATATCGCCGGGGACGTTGCCCACCTTTTTGGGTGGTGGTGGAGGCTTGCGGACAGCGCCAGACTTGTCGGAGCCGATCCGCGCCTCCTTCAGGGTCTTTTTGGTGTCCACATCCGAGAGCACCACGAAGAAGTGGTGGCACTTGTCGCACTTCACAAACCTCGTCGACGCTGGGGACAGAACCGAGGCATTATTAATTCTAATCGGATACTGGTAATGAGCTCAAGCAGGCACCTGCACTCATGGCTGTACACGAATACAATCGGGTGTCGTTAATAAGGACACCTTCGTTTCCCCCCAAAATCGTCCATAATGTGCACTGTCCGTAATAACGAGACAAAAATGCATGTATTTGCCCAGATTGTCTCCGAAAATGTGGTCTATGTTGCTACGCGCGTCGCCGAGCGAGTGCGGGAGTGGCCGAATGGTTACCGTGCTTGGCTTTCGCGCGGAGGCCCCCAGTTCGAATCCTGGAAGCTCTTTTTATTTATTCTTTCAACTTAGCGTTCTCGTAAATTCGAAAACCTTGTCGTCTGATCAAGGTTCGGATGTTCTACATGCCGAACGTTCTACGCCGAATGCTCCAGAAGCCCACGCAGGTACAAAAGGTGCTCCGCGTGGCGGTCCGAGGTCAGTTTTGCTTTTGCGCTTGATCGTGCTACCCCACCGACCTTCAACGCCTACGACGCTACCTCTTTGTTTTTTGTTTAGGGTACAAGTTCTCCCCTATTAATAAACGTTCAGTTTGCTTCAGTTTCCCTCGCCTCATCAATTGTCATTCGTGACAATATAGTGGGGTACCCATATTAACGGGGTCACTTCTAATGCGGCACGACTGTAATTGGTTGCCCAAGTTCATTATTCACCAGCTTTCAAGTTAATGACTGAGGGGCAATGCACAGGAGCCCGTAGCCAGACATAAAACAGGCAAAACTTAGAGCCGAAAACGAGAGAACACAAACCGGCAACAGGGCAAGTGAAGCAGCAAATGCGCCATGGTCACCGACAGGATCAGAACAACAGAGAGGTACTTCAATTGTTTCACCTCCGATGCAAGTTTCTTCGACATCGCTGCGGCGTCTCGTAAGCGCAGCCGAAGCACGACAGAAGGCAACAAGCGCATGCCGGAGGCCAGGCATCGGAAAGAGATGCCCGGCCGTCCCCACTTTGTCGTCGGCGACTATGTCAGACAGAAAGTGGGCGAGACCAGAAGACGAGCAGAGCAAGCAGATGACCAGACAGAGCAGCAGACAAAACACAGAAAACAAAGATCCTTAGGCTGCAGTCATGCTGCTAATACACCGTACAAAAGACAAAAGCAGACGCTGTCCGAGGTGCCTTTTTTTATGGTACGACGGCCTTGTCATATTGGTCGTACAAAAATCGTCTGCAGACATGTTCCAAACATGCATATATACAAAGCAAACATGCTTCAAACATGCTTAAGGCGTGATACTTTTGTCGTCATGTCTGCAGCGAACACGGTGCCTTTTATACGATCCACGAGCACTACGACCGGGGCTTTAAATTATGAGAAGAGACGGACAAAAACATGTTGCAGGCAGGACCTCTTGAAATGAGGCGGGTGAGAAGGCAAACCAGGAGATGGGCCGTCGGAGAGCAACGCGGGGACTCACAGACGAAGGTCTCCACATGCGTGCACGGATTCCCGCACTTGGGACAGCACAGGTGTCCGTCCCTGTTGCCGCCCCTGCCTCCGGCAGAACTGGCCCCGCTGCCCTTGTCTACGTTGCCTCCTCCGCCGGCGTTACCGCGAAGCCCGGTGTCCCCATCGCCGCTCCCGCCAACCGCCGTGCGGAGCGTGGCCACCAGAAGGCAACCGGTGGTCGGGGAAGCCGGAGCACAACGGCGGTAGAAGACTCTTCCGCAGTGGACTAGAGGCACCCTGACCGCCCTGCGACAACCGGTCTTCTGCGACGAGACAGAAATGGACACAAAAGCTACAGACGACACTTTTAATGCAGAATGTGTTCCATTGGCCGAATCCCACGAGAAAACTGCCATGAAAAACCATCACTAGGAGCATCATGAAGGACCATCACATCAGGCATCGATTTCTCCGCTAAATATGTTGAAGAAATTAATGTCACATGAGGCGAAGCCATGTGGCGTCAATTTCTGTGAGTTGGTAGTTTGAGCCCAAATCATTCCGTGCTCCCTGGTCTTTGGCAGCGGGATTGACCATGCGTAACTTTCTTAGGGACCAACCTAAAAAGGCCATGAAATGGTTTCTGAACTATGGCACGATAAGGCTTGAGAGTAGTCGCTATCTCTTATAAACTGCAGAATCCAAAACTGTTTTTGCTTGTGTAATGGTGCGTGTGGACCAAGAAAGATGAAGAGTGAAGGCTGAAAGACGTGTGTGAACGCGTGCAAGAAAAGGCGAGCACCGAGACTGGGTCGTTAAGCCAGAGATAGGTGTCCAGTGAAATAAGGCCTTTGGCAAGTTAGAGGTAGTGGGAGCGGTCGGATTCAAACTCACGCTACCTTTCATCTACAAAAAAATGAAACAGATTGGAGTGTGCAATACCTCTGTTTTACGCATTCTCCAGAGCCTGGTGTGCAGTGATATATCATGAAGAAAGTGAAGCGTTCGGCTAGGCAATGGCCTCAGTCTACTATAATCCGTGTCGCTACAAGCCATCCTAGTCAATCCAGTTCTGTGAACGTATCATGTGACAATGCGCACCACGTGCCACCTGAAGGTCATGTGGCATTCACACGGCTCTGGATTTGTTTCGATGGCATGTCACATCCGCTGTGGCCATTAGAAGGTCAAACGGAGCATAGCAAGCATTATGCTACAAGGAGAACTGTTCCCTCGCATTACCCCATGCCCTCCAAATTTCTTTTGTTCTCGGGGAACAAGAATGGGTAGCGGGACAGGAAGACTGGATGGTTTTGCGGACTTGGAGTAGCTGGCACCACTGAATCTCTCATGTAATAAAATTTTGGCACTAATACGAGGTTTTTGATACACTCAACGAGAGGATTTACAAAATGGCTTTAAATTGATCTACGTTGACAGGCTACGTTAACATACGTCACAAAATGTCCTACTGTGGTTCTCATGAACGTTACAGGCCGGGGAATATAATGCAGCAGAATCGCAAAGATTCCGGGAAAAGGCGACATTTTATTTTTACTTGTACCAAGGCAAAGAAAAGAAAGTAACAAAGTTCAAACTCTCTTTCGCAGTAGAATCGTGTCATGGCCTTTTTAACAATGCAGCCCAAGGTTAAAGGGCACCTCTGGTCAAAAACTAAACCAAAATAACTGACTGGTATCGCTTTAGCGTCACGAAATATGATCACTGCCAAAATATTACGTCAAAGTGAAGCCACATACTCCACTAAAACCTGATTTTAGGGATGCGACCAGCTGCTCTTTAGTTGGCGGCAAGCGGATTAGCTTTTAGTCGAGGAATACTGGCGCAGCACCCCCGTGACATCACGTCGCGGGGCAGCTGCAGTTGATTCCGCACATTGTACCGCAGCACCACGGTGACGTCACGTCGCAACTATATGGCTGATGATCGGTGTTGCCATTCCTCTAGCACAAGGGTCTCCAAACTCTGGCCCGCGGTCTTTCTAAAGAGAACCGATCCGCGGCCCGATTCCAGCAGACCCGAGCTAGCGGCGCAGAATGAAGTGCACGTAAAGAGACACTGCATCGTAGCACCGGTCGTCTCGCCGTATTATTATTTGAACATTGTTATCACTAGCGTTATCATTCTTAGTGCCCTGCTTTGTGTCTGCATAACTATATAAAACGTCCACTGCATTCTCACGTACACACTGCACTTCCGTGTCCTCTGTCACAACTACTGCATATTGTTAGCATTAGTTTTATCATTCTCATTAGTCTTCTGCCCTCTTGGAACATGCCAAGGTTCCCATGCGCTTTTGATTTATGCCTGGTGGGCTTTCTTGGTCACAAGTGTTGTGTAATGTCACAATTAGCTAAATATTAAATTTATTTGAAGTGTGTATATTCATCTACCTTGGGGTTTTCTAATACTTACTCTAGCATTAATTTCTGCATTTAAATGCTTATCTGGGTTTATTTACTTAGTTTTTCTTTGTTCATATTCACTCTTTTTTTTTTCCCGGCCTTCGAGACGGAGAAAGATCGCTAACCCGGCCCCCTGGCCAAAAAGGTTGGAGATGCCTGCTCTAGCAGATAATTTCGGTCTTGCCGAAGATGCCCGAAACCAAACTCTGAGTAGTGATGGTATTTATAAAACTACACACAATATCGAGAAGAAAAAAAACAATACCTTATAATTCAGGGACACTACCTTAGCTGAAAACAGTCGTAATCCCAAATTAAAAAAATACCAACCGGAGTCGCCCTCTAACAAAACAAGTCACACAAAGGACATCCGAAAGGAAACAGCTGCTTGCAAAATGCCATTTCTGTTATGCTTTCCGATGCTTGCAGCACTTTCGAGTTATGCCCAAAACAGTGAAAATGGCAAACTCTAATGAGTAAATGTAATGCATTTAATATCACTGATCATGAAACATAATATATGATGCAACAAAATTCTGTACATAATTTATACTTCAATATCTTTTTCGTTTGTTTAGGCTTCAGTTTCCGAGATCTCGGGATAAGGTCACAGGCCAAGGAGCGCAACTGCGGAGGCAGCCACGTGAGACCAAAAAGTTGTAATGCGGCGGTACAGGTGTGCTCAATATGTAAACTGAAAGCAGACGACGAAGCTGCGCTGCCTCACAAGTTTTTGGACCCCTTTGACTGCCGCCATATTTGTGCTCCCTGGTCTGTGACAAATCCCAGCCCCAGCAATCAAAACCAATAATAAATTGCTCACAAAGAATTGGCACATTTTATGCTGCATACCATGATCAGTGGTGCAATATGCATTATTCTGAGTAAACTGAAAATGCGAACCAACAATAGGTTGTGTCTATTTCCTTACTGCAGGCTCCCCAAAAGACAATAGGTTGAATGCTGGCCCCGCATACCTCCCAAAAACGATCGTACAGGCAGTAGTCATGTCGAAAAACTCACTTTTTGCAACTTTTCTCAGAAAGAAGGACCGCGTGGGGTTGACCCTGCATCTTATGGCCGACATCTCAACTGCAAGTGAGGCACAAAAATAAGGGTCAAAGATTAAAGCACATGCTCCACAAAGAAAGAAAGGCAAACAGAAGATGCAGAACACAATCAACAAAAGAGTCTGTACTGTTACAAGTTTTGCCACCCTACTATGTTTAGTTGGAAGCAACCTCAGCACCACTAGACCCTCCCGCTCCCCCGACAGGAAACCCAGTGCACAGCAGTTGACAGGTCTTTACCCGAGTCACCAAACTTGACAACCTGGGCACACAGAGGAATATAATAGCCCTCGCTTATCTGTTTTTCAAAGAGCTATTTTGGGGCAGAAAACACGGCTGATAAGCAGCAGCTGACCTAGCATGCCTCGCTCAGTCCTGGCTTGTGTCATTTTCGGTTCAGGGTCGACAGACCTCTCCCCCACAGACTGGGGCCTCTCCTTCCGAGCGAATTCAATTGATTCATTTTTGTGTGAGACAAACTCCCGTCAAAGCTGAGAGACCCGGGGTACCGCCAAGCATGTTATGTGAACTAGAAAGATTATAAAATTTATCCCTGTACTTATTACTATCGTCAATGGCAGAGTGAAAAAGGCGAGGGCATGCCTTTTAACGCCCAACCTCCAACACGCGCTCCATGCCTTCCTCCGTTCTTTGGCATGCACACGCGTGCTCGCAGTGCACAAGATGCCAAAGAGTCATCGAGGGTAGGAAGCTCATGCTAGAGGCGGGACAACTGAAGCCACCCCGTGCCCTTTTCACCTTGTCAGTGGCTATGGGGCCCTAAACGTGGTGATAATTGGAGCATATGTCAAGTAGTGTACAAAGGTTTCCATATCAGGACTAAGCTAAATTTTCGTGCCCCGACCACTTCAGAGGTGCATACTAAAGATCTTTTCCACCTCGTCTTTTAAGAGAGCCAGCCTTATCTATGCGCTTTGAGAATTCTTACGAGCCCCAATTTGCTCGTCAAAAACATGACAGAACATTTGCAGGCTTTCCTTTTCCGTTCTTAGAGATGCTTTCACTCGGCATCATCTATCTTATGCCACATTGTCAAGGCTAGCATAGCTTCTGCAGTGCCTTTGTCGAAGTTAGTTGCGCAAGCACACGCAAATGAGGCGCAAGCCAAAAAGCCACATTTTCCTAGCAGAAATGTGGGGCATGCAGCAGTGTGGAAGCTATGCTAGCCTTGACAGTGTAGCACAAAATAGCTGACGCCGAAATATAGGGGCAGGACAGCAAAGGAGAAGAACAGAGCAACGAAAGGGCTCTGGAAGGATTTGATTAACTGACTCCACTGACATATTCTTTCCTTGTCAGCACCTTACAACATTACTACCGCATACTTTCATGGATCACTGTCCTGAATGGGGTGTGAAGACAGCCGCATCTTGCTCGACCAAGTAACAGGCAAGGTGTAGCGATTCAGGTGACGACAGCTCCAGTTTTAATTCTTTTCCCTTCTGTTCCCAACCAGTTTTTAGATCCTCCAGCATCCACTGATGATGCCATACGCTCTAGTTGTTCCTAAAATGTTGACACTGAACGCATCTCCTGCTTTCCTTCCATAACTGTCTCTCCTCCTGTTTGGCATTTCTGCTCACAGGGCTCAGTGCCACTGACAATGCCACACCACATTTCGGTTTCGGAAAGAGATGCATTTCAACTCATAACTATGCTGCGTCCGCAAAGATAACCAATCGGGATCGATTCAGACACAGGTGTCTAGCACAAATCGAACCGATAATCCCGGCATTGAAGTTTTTCTTCAGCCAAGCTACAGCCCTCGTCTACGCCAGTGACGTCTGCTGTAGAAAGTCACTCCTCCACCTAACGACAACAACGATGACGACTTCACGGCACTTTGCACAGATGTTCATCGCTTCATGTCCCATGCTGCAACGTGAATGACAGGAAATGGGCAGATGAGCTTAATGCAGCAGTCACAACAGCTTCTAAACCATGGACATTGCTCCTGCTGGCCTACGGTAATAAAATATACAATTCCTGGAGCAAGCAGCATGCCTAAGGGTGAACATATCTTCTCTAACAATCCAACGAACGGCAGCTGGTATGCTGCCTATACATGGCTTGCGCCGACATCACATCAGTAGCCATGTGAAGGAACTTGCTGCTGTATGCGTGCCCTCTGGAGCATACATTTTACACCACTAAATGTGACTTCCTCAACAAGAACAAGCACGAATGACCATTTGTACGGTGCAATGATGCCACATGAGAGCCATGTATACATATGCACTTCACAGCTCTGTACGTGTCATATGCTCATGCAGAAGTAAAAAAAAAAAGTGGAAGCATATCGTTATCATACAGACTGTTTTTCCTTTTCGTTTATTGTTCAAACTATGCGGGACTGGGATGCACTGCAGAAAGAAGATATTACTGTTGCCGACGGCGCTCATTTTTAAGATACATTAGAAATACAGTGTGCAGGGGAACATACATTTTGCTTGCTATGTGCATGTATTTTTGGTGTTTGCCCTCTGCATAATGCCTAATGGCACAGAAGGTATACATGTAAATAAATTAATAATGGCACAAGCATAAAACAATTTATCGAAAGTAATCTAAGAGCTCTTTTTCTTTCAAGATCAACAGTCACCAGCTTGTTGTTGTCTCTTTAAGTAGTATATTTGGGTTGCTTAAAACATGTTTTCATTTCTTCCTGCAAGATAAGATGGCTGTCGTGATATCTACCATCGAAGGAACAGCCAAGCAGTTTCAGACACACTCAGCCATGCAACTCGAAAACATTAAGGTGCAGCATCTGAGCGGCAGAAAGTATTACTCAATCGTTTGCCAAGTAACGATTTACGTGAAATATGGCAGGCGATCTTATCAATCATTGCAACGCCTGTACACCTCGTGGTAATTTTGTTTTTTGCTGAAACAGTTTTCTTCCAGCGCGTGACATGATCGCCTCGGTCATATTTAGTTACATTACCACCGCGTGTACGAGCTATGTCACATTCTTCATTACCTGCACGATCCAGGCGATGAAACGAGAAGGAGACTCGTGCGGCCGATATTGCATAACTCGTCCGTCCTTATCTCGCACGACTGGAGACCAATCACGTATTGTTGGGTTCCGGACGCGAGCAGAAAGGTTCAATAAACTTGGGTGTTTTTTCCGAGAGAACAACGTCGGAACTCGAGGAGCTTGGTGCGCAGAACACGGGAGGACGTCGAAGAAAAAACAACAAGAATGCGTGGGTGCGGGAGTCTTGAAAGTGGTTCGCGTGAAACAGTCAGAGTACGGGTGCAAAAGAGCTGGTTGACTGAATCGCATTCGCTCCATCGCGTCTCTGTACGCAAGTCTAGGATTCCCCGAAATTCGTTCGAGTTTCGTCGGTATAAGCCTAAAGGGAAGCGGCGAGTCAGTCAACACAAGATGAGGGGTGTTGTTGAGTCGTACGAAGTCCTTACCTTGGCGAAAAGCGAAGAGGGGGCCGTTTTCGATCTAAAACTTCCGCTGGAGAAACTGCCGTGCGTGCGCCCGCAATTTTGTGCCGCGCATGAAAGTGGATCGGGAACGCAGCCTCCGCTCGACTTGCACAACTCGCGTCAGTGAAAGTGAACCGGAGATCCCAAAGCATTCATTTCTCGGCTGGCCTAGTGAACGTCAGGTCAGGGGCTGGTCCTGGTCGGGTGCCTCGCTGTACTTTTCCGGCGCGCCTCTAGAGGGTGCCACGTGATTGCGGTTTCAGCAAGAGAAACAACAACCGTAACCTCGTACAACATTTAAAAAATGAAACCACCAATTTATTTAAATAAAACAAATATTACAAAATAAAATTGCGTAAAAAGTAAAAACAAATAATTTGTTATTTATTATTAATTAGTGTGGGTTTTGGATTCGAAGTAAACTCTGTTGACTGAATACGTCAGGCGAGTGATTTCGGCTGTTGAGTTGTTGTGAAGATAATCAAAAATTTTATTTTTACGCAATTTATTCAATGTTTCTATTGTTACGGACGCTAGCGAACCCCTTGTTCGTGTACCTCGTTCACGACATGGTTAGTTGCCATATCCATGGTAAACATCAGTTTTCGCTTTCATTGCGGATTTTGAATCCAATCCAATCCAATCGTCGTAAGCATTGGTCGTGGGTAAAACGTTGTTGTGTTGCGTGATTGCGGCGTGGTACGTGGTTTATCGGCGTTTTCCTACAGTTCCGATCAAAAAAGCCGTTCACCATGGCCGACGACGAGTACGAGGCGGACGACGTCGGCGGCGGTGACGACTTTGACGACGTGGACGAGGACGAGAACCTGGACGAGATCGACCAGAACGACGACGAGAACATCGAGCTCCTGCAGGCGTCCGACGGCCAGCCGCAACAGAACCAGAAACGCATCACGACCATGTATATGACCAAGTACGAGCGTGCCAGAGTGCTTGGGACACGAGCGTTACAGATCGCCATGTGTGCTCCGGTCATGGTTGAGCTCGAGGGCGAAACGGACCCGCTTCAGATTGCCATGAAGGAGCTCAAGGCGCGCAAGATACCGATCATCATTCGGAGGTACCTCCCCGACGGCAGTTACGAGGACTGGGGCATCGACGAACTCATTATCACCGACTGAACAGCCCGATTATGAGCCGAACCTTTTGAACGCTGCCCGTGTGCGACGCAGTAGCACTTTCGCTGTACCACGGTGTCGATGCCTGGGTACTACACAATAAAACAGTCCTCGTTAACGGCTAACTATGTGCATCGTTTTACGAGACTGATGAGGTGAGAACGACAGGGAGAAGGTTAGGTCGTCCCGCCTCCAGCGCGAGCTTATCACCTTCGACAAGCCTCCCGTGCGCCTCAAGTGTGCGGATAAAGCACGGTGAAAGGCACGGAGCGCCTGCCGGAGGCCGGGCGTTCGAAAGACATGCCCCGCCGCTCTCGGTGGTGCTCAGCAAACTTCTAATCACAAACAGAGACAGACACAAACAATGTCAGAAGCAGTTGTCCATGTCCCCTTCTTCGTGTCCGTCTCTGTTTGTGCTTAAAAGTGTCTTGAGATACATTGTTTCCTTTACGTACTCTGAAAGAAGTTGGGCCCTTTGTGATGCGTAACTGAAAGCACACATTGGGACGCAGGAAAACCTTTTCGTAAAGTGGACGATCGATTTCTGGGTTGGCGGTGCAAGGCAATACTCACTAGTGGTTGCGGATTCAGCATCCGTCAGTTTTGAAGAAATGCATATGTGCGCTTCTAATTGTGTGGCGTTACTCTCTTCTGTGGCCTGGGGTGGAGTGTGATCGTGTGAGGACGCTCTCTCCCTGATGCAAGATATGTATGAAGAAGCAAGGTAATGCTCCAAGTGCAACCACACTTTGTGTTCATCCCTGCGTCATCTGTGGGGTGCTTTGTTGCTCAAAGTATGTTTGTTTCGGAGTGGAGATGTATGTCCTTCGAGGCTGGTACACATGCACGTTTCGAGTGGGAACGACTGCGTTGCTGCAACTGTTTGCGACTGCTGACTAGAGAACAGACTGGTGCAGTCTATCGGTTATCCCGGGAATGCATCCAATATGCGTATAACTAGGCTGAAGGTTTTGCAGTATTTGAGATACCAATTCTGTACGCTGTTTATGGGGAAATGGTTGCTTGTATTTAGGTTTCCGTGTTTTTAGAATTTATTTTCCTTCGAACTTGGGAGTATTTTTTCGAGGCTTATTTTTTTCCAAGAAGATTCTTTTTTTTTTTTTGTCGATTTTTGGTGTTGGGGAAAAAAACGCCGTTCCTTAGGCCTTGCATGGAAGAAACGGGACATGGGCACGGAATCTCTCGACCTCCAAAGGATGTAAGTACGCTCATGCCTAGAATGCCTGGGAAATGGTTCGGCACCGATAAAAGGAGGAAACATGATAAGGGATCTGGCTTCCGAAGAAAGAAAGAGGCCTCACGGACAGTTCGGTGTCTGCTGCATCCGAAGTAAACACAAATCAAGGTTGTAGTTGAAGAATTTTTTTTCTTAAGAAGCTTGGGCTGGGGGGTTAATTTTCGAGCTTTATCAGTATTTACCAAAAACACGGAACCCCATTTATAACATTCTCGAAATTATTTTGGGGCCATGGTGTTTTAAGGCCACCCGATAGAGGGTGCCAGCGGGTCATCTCGTCGTAAGCACAGTAAGCATTCGCAAACGGTTGCACCGCACTTAGTCACACTCAAACACATATATGTAAACCAGCCTTTTTAGAGTGTCGTTGTACTTGTGTCCGCTGCTTGCTAGAGCTCTAGCAAGCTGTGCGGCTCCACAGCTTGCTGGAGCTGAAGAAAGCACTGTCTGGGTGTGCACAGCCAACCCGACAGCCTGTGAGTTTTTGTTCCACCGTATCGAACTCCTCTCGGAACAACAGGGTCGCAACTATGACGATTGACAACTATGTACGGCGGTTCCTACTTGGGGTCCATTCACCGCAGCTTCGGACTTTTGGTCCGTCAAAACTCTCGCGACGGAACACGTGGAGGGCGTACTCTGCGAGCTTACCCGTTGACACCGTTTTGCCCAGACGAGTGTTCTGTGCCAACGATCACACGGAAGCTCATTCACGGTGACGTAGCGTTGATCCTGGCTTTTGCTCGTACCGTTACTATAATGGTGGCCAGAAAGTGAACAGGTTTTGTATCTAAACTCCTTTGTAGGGGCAAACAGTTGGCGGGAGCGATCGACTGCCTCGCACACTGTCGTGACCATGACGACATCGGGCAGTCGCAACAAAATTGCCAAATGAACGGAGAATCTGTGGCATCTTCAATGCGGATCTCCCCTTTGAAGGACTCCTTGTTGGCTCTTCCATACTTATTGACAGAAAGGCGGCTCAGACATGGCTCAGACTTCTTACTTAAAGATTTGTTCTTTGGCATTCTTATCGCATAATGCCGCAAGCTTATTGGCTGTGGTGTAATAATCTATGAAAAGATGCACAATGAGTAGATGGTGTTTCCCTTCTGATGTTCATCGTTACCTCAACATGCACACCTTTCCCTATTAGCCAATGCCCATCCGTTGGCCCTCCCATGGGCTCTGTACATTCCACCTGAAAATAAGGATGCATGATACAGAGGCAAATAATAGAAAGCCAAAGTGGAATGTCTGGTGCCGATGGAATGGCATGGTTCAAAGTGTCCGGTCAGGAGTGTCGGAGATGACGTTCCCTAGATCAGTAGTCTAACCGAAAGCTAACGGTCACACATGCACGGTGTCACACCTGTGAGTAGCTTTTGGAAACTCTTGTTTCAGAAACCGGCACATTGTGATCGCTAACTTTAATGTGTGGCATCCATACTTGAGTAGATTACTTTAGAAATGTAATTTAATTAGTTAAGACAACTTTGTTTCCTGAAGTGGTTAATTACAATTAGAGCAATAGTGCACAAAAAGTAGCTTAATACGATTAGGTATTCTTTTCCTGCGAGAGCTTCCCGACGTCGATAAGGTGATAGCGTTTTTCTCCATTAAGGTGGATTGGTTCGTTCCTTGTCTGACCCTTGAGGAAATATGCCACATCTTAACTTCATCACATTTGGAGTCTCTCTTTTACCTACTTCACTAATGACTTGATATGGCTACCGAGTGTTTGTTTGAAATGTGTCAGTTGTTTTATTATTTTTCAACACCACCAACATTGCTAGTGTATTTTTTTATCATGGCAGTCTAAAGTAAACGTCAGTTAGTGTTAGTATAGGCACTGAAAAAATATAGACCTATTACAGTGGTCTCCAAGCGTTTTGGCTAGGGGGCCGGATTGGGGACTTGTTGCAGTCTCGAGGGCCGGAAAATAGGTAAGACAATATAAACAAAAAAAAAATAATAAATGTGCATGAAAAAACAAATTATGTAAGGTGGACAAACCGATATACTGTAAAACCCTCAATGTTCGCGAGCCTCATTTTCGCAACACCTAAGGGTACGCGAAAATTTCGGTCCTTGCAGGTGTCTGGAATTCGCGAATTTTAGTGGCCGCGATTATGTTCTCTGTGACCGATTCGCGAAAAATAGTGGCACCGAAAATAAAGAGTTTTACAGTACTACTTTAGTTTTACGTGAAATATTTTACTATTTATAATACTAGGAAATGTTTATGAGCGCGGGAACTCACCAGACATACATCAAAGCACATAGGAACTTGGACATATTTACACGGGGCTGAGGACTAATGAAACTGGTCGGTCAGATATCAGATCACAATGGACGATATACACGAGAATGCAAAGCAATTTTTTTCATGGTTACACAGACATGAAGCAGGGAACTATGAGTAGTAATTCTGGTCATGAAAATGTAGAATAAATAATGTGGCGAGAGAACCGGCGTCTTGATGCTGTTGTCTAGAAACGTGCGAATGGTGGATTTTGAGTTTGGAGCGAATAGTTGTTTTGGCCGAATATTTTCGAAATGAATATCAGATAGTTTCTCGATGCTTTTCACTACTGCACCTTCCTTGCCTAAACAAAAACCCATCTGAACTCGTAATGGTTGTTCCCAAGCTTCCACTCGTCCATAGTTAAGTTAATTTAAACCTATCTGTATTTATGGTCTATGACCTCAGACAATGCCTGCATGGGAATGACAAGTAAACAATGCATTTGGCTAATTGAGGAGATTTATAAATATTCTTGTTATATGCAAATATCTTTTAATAAATTTAAAATTTGAGCATAAAATAGAAGACAATTATGAATGATGAACATAGGTTGTCAGGACGTCTCTGCCTAACCTATGCTCTTGCATAATAGCCACAGTTTAATTTTTAAAATTGTACTGGAGTGTAAATTTCAAGATTCATAAAGTTTCCATTTCTTTTTACATACACCACGCGCGCGTGCACCGTCCCACGTTGAAAGTGGGCTTTCCTCTTAAGAGGTGACTGCAATATTCGTACTTTTCGAAGTGCTGATCGCGGCGGGTAAGCCCCGTTGAGTGCGCTGCAAAAGCGAGCTCCGCGGGTGTTGCTTCTCCGCAGTGCACTAGTGCTCGGTAAGAAGCGCGCTCAACGGGGCTTACCCGCCGCGGTAAACACTTCGAAAATTACGAATATCTGAGTTCATCTCGAAGCGAATATCACATAGCGTATTATTTGGAACTACTATTCGAATATTCGCACAACACTACAGTTTTCTCTGATTCTTTCTGTTATCTTTGTTTGCGCTTTAAATGCGTGGCGCAGCACAAAAAAAAAAAAAAAATTCTTTTTATTTTTTTGGTAGCAACGGGTTGCGGACCGGACCTCACTGGAAAGACCGCGGCCATCCGCGGGCAGTGGCGTAACTAGATATGACGGCGCCCATGGCAAATGAAATTTCGCGCCCCTCATAGCCCATGGCAAATGAAATTTCGCGCCCCTCGCGTAGCCCCGCTGCCGTTTTTTTTCCATAGGGCACATGTTGTGTGGACTCGGCTCGGCGCCCCCTCCCAAGTGGCGCCCGGGGCACTTGTACCCCCCTGCCCCCCCCCCCCCCCCCCCCCCCCTAGTTACGCCACTGCCCGCGGGCCGGGGTTTGGAGACCTCTGGCCTAATAGATACTCAAAATATTCTGGAAATGACCAACAGTAGTCGTGGGTCGTGATAAGGTATTTAATGTGCACATCACAACCAAATTATGAAAAAAAAAAATTTCCATTCTAACAATGGAATGCATTCGCTTTATGTAAGACATTGTCTGTTCCCCTCTGCGAATGCTGTAGCTTCGTCAGTTCCTCAGCTACGCATCTGCGGCCGGCGACCAGGCGAAATTTGGGCGCTTTCAAAGTTCCATGAGTTGTGAATTCCGGTTCGTGGCTAGTTTAGTCCCCTGTTGCAATACAAAAGATTTCGTCCAAATCGGGAGCTAAAAACACAATTTTCGTTTAAAACTCGTCAAAATATTAGGCGCTGAAGAAAGTGAGCCATCTAGCGTTAAATCCTCATTTCTGACTCTTTTGGCCCACGTTTTACCAAAGACGCTTAAATACCCCAGGACCGGCCATGGCGTCATGATCAGCGACGCCGGCAAAATAACACGATGCCCGGTCTCACGGCTGGCTTTCGATACATCGGCGCAGTAACGAACGCGTGCTGGAAACGGAGCTTCAACGTCACCCTCAAACAGGTGTAATTCTCAGCGTTCGTGAGCACGCTTCCGAGAAACGCTACGAGCGCGGACGCGTCACCGAGACATTTTGGTGGCTCGTTTGGAGTGAGTTAGATATTACGACCCCGCTTTTTGGTTCCCAGACTCTCAGCGGTGTTGGTTAGATTGGTGGGTATGGTGGCAGGGAAGTACCCAATCAATATTTTGCGGCATAATCAAATATATATATATATAAAAACACACCCAAAACTGAAATACAAGCACGGAAGCTCATGGCCGGAGCTCACGTGGCTACACCCGTCCGCGTTTTTCTTTTTGCTCCGCTTCTCCGGCTTGTGAAGCAGACGACGAAGTTGCGTGCACCGCTTGTCGTGCGATTGTTTCGCTATGGTGGCTAGAAGGGCAAGTGTGACGGGCGCCGTATGCTCGCAATGGTAAAGTGGGTCGCGAGGCGCGATGATAAGTTTTTGAGAGCCCAGATTAAAGAGAGGGTCCATCTTAATGGGACACTGACAGGGTATTTATGCTCGCCAAGGTTTCTCTCTGTAACACAGGCTCTCCAAAATGTTTGGGGACTGCTGGATGCAGCGCCCCTAGCGGTCTCCAAAAGTTTCATCGCGCAATTTAGGCGCACGGCCCATTCAACAGGTGAAGCGTGCGAAATTCATGTAGTTGACAAAGAAAATACAGTCTGACATGGTGCCGTATGCGCACCATGTCAGTGAAGGGCGCAAGTAGCAGAGCGCACGCAGATACTGATTGGTCGCAGACATCGAGTTCCTGCTCGCCGGCCCAAATGAAAGGCGCATGTTCTGCGCTACGCTGCGTTCTTTGAGCTCAACGTCGAAGTATAAGAAAGCCTTTATATTTCTTCCGTTGCTTCCGCCTGATGTTCTGCGCTTGAAGATCGATTGGTCGGTACCACGAACGACAGTTCCAAAATACTGTCGAGACCGGTTACAACGAAGTCAACGGGAGTCGGAAATCACTTCGCTATATCCGCTATTTCGTTATAACAGACTTCGGTTATAACGAAGTGCAAAAGGGAATGCGAAATCGTGATCGCTTCGCTGTAGCTGCTATCTCGTTATAACCGATTTCGTTACGAGTCATGACCGGTCCCGACAGTAGCGGAACCACATCTGTCGCAATCTTCGTCCGTCGCGCGCCGCTATCGCGCCGTCCAGCCTGTTCTACTTCCTGCGATCTGTACAAGTTTTTGTTTTTCGATCAACGTATTTGCAGTTTTTTGGTGGCCATAAAAATGGGGTTTATATTATTTTCTATCTTTAATATCGAATGTGTACCTTAGATGACCCACGACTTGGAATATCTTTGCTACACGTAGTTTGAACGCCACGTGACCATGGAAAAGAGAGTGAGCGCGACCGAAACCGGCCAATTCTCGTCCGGCGGTTTTCAGGCTGAAAGAAGACGAATTTCGAGCTGCAAATTACGTTCTGAGTAGTTGGGCTCTTATAGGTCATGTTCAATTATAAACTTCGGCGAGCTTAAATACCCTGTCAGTGTCCCTTTAACCCCTTTGTCGACGCTAGCGCCACACGTGGTCGGTTCAAGCTTGGAAGTAGTAGAACAGAAGGCAGCCGCTTCGCACCCATACCTTGGTCGTGTCGTGGAAACGCCAAGGGGTCCTTATGAAGGCTCCTTCGCGCAGTTGCGTCGACCGCGCCGTGCTGCGTTGCGTCGTGCAGCGTAGCGCGTCCCCATTGGCTCGTCGTAAGGGTCGCCACAGCAACAGCTCGACGCAAGCAGTAAAACGCAACTGTGTGAACGAGCCTTGACGGAGCCAGTGCATAGCATTTCTTTTCCTTTCGCCGCCAACTCTTCACTAGTGAAGTAGTGGTCACGTGCTCAGGAGTGCCCCAAAGCGCTGCGGTGACGCGTTCTTGAAGAGCGCCGAGTTTTGGGTGGAACATATGTGCAGCTTTGCGCTCATGAAATGTGTAGATGCTGTACGAAATCTAAAAAAAAAAAAAAACAAGCAGCGTCTTGAATTTTTCTTTTTAATTCAAGGTCGTTTGCTGCTATCTCCCGTAAGAATGATAGTCGCTTCACCCACAATACTCGGACCAAAAATGGGAACTCATTGGATACTTTGTTCCGTAAGAGTTCTATACACGGTTTCTCTATAGTTATGTTTCTTAGGTAGCACAAGAAAGAAAAGAACGCCGTCCAGTTTCCACTGTACGTTTCGTGGCTTCTACATTTATAAGGTAATGCTTCGTCGCACCTCACTTGTGCCCGAATGGAAGAGCACTTCCAGGGGTACGCGCCCTCGCACTTATCCTAAAGGGACCATGAAACAATAATGAGTTCGAATTTTTCTAACAAGAATAAGGTAGGGCAAAGTGAGAAAAAATTTCATTTTAATGGCATTTTTTTAATATATAAAAAAAAAGTCATGGGGATATTCTTAAATGTCTTGACTATATACTCAGTAAATATTAGTTAACTGGAGCAACCGAAACATGAAACAAAACTACAATATCTGAAAGTCACACAATGTCTCATTTTGCCCTGTCTGGCAAAATGAGACAACGTGGTGGGGTACAGTGAGACACGCTTAAAAGACCTTCACTTTTTGCAATAGAACACTTGAAACAGATTGTGTGCGCTCCAACGCACTCTTCATGAGCCCACTCCTTGCATTCCATGCAGTCGATTCATGCTGAATGCGGGGCTTTTTGGCTCCAAAGTTCATTGCAAACCAGGCACTGCCAGTGTCTTGTGGTGTGCATCGCACGGTCTGCAGAACACTCGGACACTAATAATCTTCCTTTTTGGTTTCACGTGTTTGTTTGTTTTCTTGGGGAGGGGGGGGGGGGGGTGCGGTCTAACGCCGGGCCTTGGTGGCTTTTGCCAACATCAGCTTTGCCTTGCGGGGAGATGATGTTAGCACAGTGCTGATCTCCGACCCGCTTGTTCCCTTTTTCTATCCTACGTCAGGTACAGAAGAAATTGAAGATAGAGTGATTAGGCAAGTGAGCTGGTTGATGTTACACATTTTTACAGCGGAGCTGTTAAGGGCTAGGTTCCCCAGGATCGTGTCCGTGTATGTCGACACAAACCTGCCTGGACAGCTACCGCCATCTAAGCGACGGCGGCAAGCACACAACCAGTATGGTTTCTGCCGTCGCTCGTAGATGGCGGCAACCTTTCCAGCTATAATAGAAGAATGGATAATTGGGCGCGTTGGTGGGAATTCATCGTAGGAAACAGCGCGAAAAACAGACGACGACGAAGAAGACCCGTACGAAAATGTCAGATACAGGCCGGAAAGAAAAATGCCGGTTCCGCCTAGACCCAAATTTGGGGCACCAGTTTGTATCCAGCCTGGAACCGCGCATTTCCAGCCCAAATTTTAGACCCAGGCGGTGAACCGCCGAAATTCCCGCTGCGCTCACCACTGGACTCTACAAAAGAATTTCGTGCTATGCCCTTAGCCGTTACAACCAAGAGATCGTCGCGATTTTAGACCCAGGCGGACTGGGTCTGAAATCGCGACGATCTCTCGCTTGTAACGGCTAAGGGCATCGCGCGAAATACTTTTGTAGAGTCCAGTGGTGAGCGCAGCGGTAATTCCGGCGGCGCACACAGTCGTCCAGGCGTCGTCGCGTCGTCACCAAACACGGTGCGCAGAACACACACACAGCACGCACAAGCACAGTATCCAGTGTTGAGTGTCTCGGGAAGTTTCGGCGGGCAAGCGGTATCCGAGTTGTCCAAGTATTGTCACCAAGCACACCAGCGCATCCAGATGCCGAGCCAAACTGCAATGAGTCGGCAGCTTCACACTATATAAAGATTCAAAGCCGAGGTCAGTGGGTATTCATCCAGGGCAACGATAGGCGCGTGAGTATCCGTGCGCCCGCAGCGCGAACGTCGCCGCCGGGCGAGCGCCGGCCAACAGTCCGACGGGAGCGGAGAGGAACCGAAACTCTCGAAGCGCTGCCCCCGACTGCAACAGACAATGCAAGGCGCGCGTCGTCACCAAACACGGTGCACGGAACACAGACACAGCACGCACAAGCACAGTATCCAGTGTTGAGTGCATCGGGAAGTTCCGGCGGGCAAGCGGTATACGAGTTGTCCAAGTATTAGGGACTTTTCGTAGATCGTTTCCGCTGTCCCGCAACGCTCTCCGCAACCAGCTACGCTAGCCGGAGCTCTACAGTCAAGGCCATCGGCGCGCCGGCGCAGTAGCGGCTGCTTCGTTGCGTACGGCTTAGCGGAGGGGCAAATGCGGTCTACAAAAACTCCCTAATACAGTCAAGGCCATCGGCGCGCCGGCGCAGTAGCGGCTGCTTCGTTGCGGACGGCTTAGCGGAGGGGAAAATGCGGTCTATGAAAACACCCTATTAGGGAGTTTTCGTAGACCGCGTTTCCCCCTCCGCTAAGCCCTCCGCAACGAAGCAGCCGCTACTGCGCCGGCGCGCCGATGGCCTTGACTGTAGAGTTCCGGCTAGCGTAGCTGGTTGCGGAGAGCGTTGCGGGACAGCGGAAACGATCTACGAAAATTCCCTATTGTATCCGTGCGCCCGCAGCGCGAACAGTCGCCGCCGGGCGAGCGCCGACCGACAGTCCGACGAGAGCGCAGAAGAAACTAAACTGACTAAACTCTCGGAGGGTTGCGCGGCGCCGATTGCAACAGACAAAGCCAACCGCGCGCGCGGAGAACGCCCGCTCGCAGCGCCTCCGAAGCGGATGCGCCTGTCCCTAACACGTGACCTGCGAGAAAGTTCCCCGCTGACCGGCTGACCCCCCCCCCCTCCCCCCCCCCTCTCTCTCCTCCTGCAGTCACGCGTGTGCGCGCCCGCTGGCTGTGTGCAGACCCTACTGGAACAAGGGGAGCGGATCGGATCCACCCATCACCGTGCGTTTCCAGTGCGTTGCGTCTCACTGGATCCGACTGGTTACACCCAGAATCCAGCGGATTGGAACTGTCTACAAGTTTACAACCGCGCGGAACCGAACGGGAACCGCTCCGATCTGACATTTTCGAACGGGGAAGCACACAGTGTATCGAGTACAGCTCCGCTGGTCTTCCTTCTTGACGAGAGTGGAAAGGCTGAACGGTTTTGAAAAACCGGAGACGACGGACTACGAAAAAGGAACAACGCACAAAACGTCTCAATTGAGACGTTTTGTGTGTTGTCGCCTTCTCCGTCCGTCGTTTCCGGTTTTTCAAAAATGTGTAACAGAAGAAATGTTCTTGAGACCTGAAACCATCCTTTGGTACGCCAAGAAGTGTGGCAGCAGTGCGAAAGGAGTGACGCTGCTGCTTGACACTTTCAATAGGAGCTTTTTTCGTGTCACTTTCACGCTATGAAGCCCTTGTTTTTATTTTATACGTTCAGATCATCCTAAACACTAAAAAAATTATTTCGCTAAAAAAAAAACAAAAAAAAAAGTCGCTTAAATTTGGTCCGAATGGAGCTATTAAAGCATACCAATAAAATTAGAGCTTACCTTGGCAGAATAGTCGGTGCCAACCTGGGTGCACGTCTCAAAGCGAAACCTCACGCTGAATTTTGCGCCTTTTTGGCATGGAGTAAACACGTCAACCTCAACTCCGCATTTTTTTTTCTCCTCCGGAACACTCTTGCGAACAGCTCTGAATTTTTACATGCGCAAAGTGTGGAGGTCACGACACCTCTCGGTGAAATTCGAACGTGCTCCGATTGCTATAGTCTAGGAGATAAATGGCGCTATACACAAGCTGTCGCATTTTGCCCCGCGTCTCATTTTACTCCACCTTAAACTAAATGTCAGAGGGATACAAGAAGATTATTGGCATGAGGTTAGCACCGAAAACGTGGCTTCCTTCGCGCAAATAAAAAAAAATAATATCATTTATTAGGGAGTTTTAGTAGATCGTTTTCAAAGGCCCGCTACCTCTACGAGCGCGCGCTACAGAGCATGCATCGAAGTGGCAGCGCGAGCTCCCGCTACGATTAGCGTGGCCTGAAAACACGATCTACTAAAACTCTCTATTTTCTTGGAATGCGCTCTAGCTTGATCGCGATAAGCCTAGGTTCAGAACGATTCTGGGTGCGTCACAGCCTTATGCTGCTCACGGATTGGATTCGAGCATTACGTCACCGGTCGGCTTGGACTCGGAAGCAATCAATCTGCCGGCATATGGACGTTTGAAAATGCGGCCTCTGGTCGCCACCATCTTGCTGCTGTCTGGGAAGATCGTCTGATAGTCAAGCATTGCTAAGACGTACCCGCGGCCTCAGCCAGGGGCTCCGGAACTCGGCGGGGGGGGGGGGGGGGCAGGGGGGGCAGTCGCCTCCACAGGTTCTATACCAGTGGGGGCATGCCCCCACACTCAAAGCTGTTCCGCACCCCCTCCCCCCCCCCCCCCCCCTTTTCTCCCCTCCCACCACCCGTGAGGCTGTTGCATGTTGAAGCTGCACTCCATCGGCGACGAGACGCCAGAGGCTAAGAATACATGGTGACATGTATTATTTCTTTGGAAGCCTAGTTAACCCGTTTGTTTGAAGTTGTCAATGTTTGTCCAATATGTGCGTTCTTACTAATAAATATTCGAAGATTCTATCAGACTGTAGCCTTCATTTCCCTGCACTATGCTTCGTCAGTGGTCGTAGACAGTGGCGTACCAAATTGTTTTTGAGTGGGGGGGGGGGGGCAAACCAGACCCCCCCCCCCCCAGGGCCGGTGCCCTTGGTATCCCTTGGGCGCCGCCGGCCAGTGTTTGCCCTGCCCAGTGGCGGCTATTTCAGGGGGGCAAAACGCATGCCTTGCCCCCCTCCCCCCCCCCCTAACTCTGAGGACTGGGGGGGCAAGCGCCCCCCTTGCCCCCCCCCCCCCCGGTTGGTACGCCCATGGTCGTAGAGTAATATATAGGTATATATATACACATGCAGGGTGTTTCACGAAAGGTGGACAAATTCGATTTTGCAAAAATTTCGCATCGCACCAAAAAAAAAAAAGGCCTGTGTCGTTTAGGTCCTAGGCCAGGGGCTTATTTGGGAAAATTATTAAAATTCGGGCATGGTTTCCATTATAACCTTGCTGAGCATCATTGAAAAACACTAACTCAACAAATTCCAGAACGATAGAAGGCATGCGCGATATTTTACGGCTTTGTGAAAAACCGCAATAACTTCGACAGGTTTTTAAGTTTCGGTCTGCAATCGGAGCGCTTCTCGGCACCTACGGCACCGTACTCCGTGGAGAAATAGTGCAACCTAGAGCACTATATAGCTCCTTCGGAGCAGAGTAGCGCAATCTAGAACGCCATCTTTCGGCGACTAGCGGCGAACGCCCGGGGGTTCCAACTCCGATCAGAAATGCATGGGGAACGTCAATAGTTTTTGACATAATAAAGGAACATTTTAGAATAATTTGCGCTAAGTTGCATGCCATGTAAGGGCGTAATTTGTTTTAAAAAATTGCCTGAGCGGCATCACGCAGCAGACGACGCGGCGACGTCACGGAGACGTCGCGCCGTCCACGTGACCCGCTCCGGCCAACCCAGGAAGTCCATCTCCGCTGCGTACAAAAATCGTCTGCTTCAAACGCCATTGCCTTGGAAATTGCCTTCTCAAAATTTTCACACGCATCCGATATTATTAAAACTTTGATAAAGTGTTTAGTGCTTTACAAACTTCACGACAGACTAGTTTCCAAAAGTGTGAACTCGGCGTTTATTTTTTGATCAGCCGTGTTGAGTCGATCTCCATGTATTCTCCCATAGGGTGGGCCGCCTCCTGGAACCCTCAGTACCACGTGACTCGCGCCGCGCTGCTCTGTCGGCCATGTTGTCGGCGAAACACGCGGATCAAAGGATTGCGCTACTCTGCTCCGTAGGAGCTATATAGTGCTCTAGTGCAACAACCTCTGCTGCGCTGTCCTCGCGCAACGCAGCAGAGGCCGGTTGCACTCTCGGCCCCGACGACACCGCGCCCTGTGGAGAAATAGTGCAACCAACCTCTGCTGCGTTGCGCGGCAGAGGCTGGTTGCACTATTTCCGCCCGCAGCCTCTCCTGCGGGCGGTGAGGTGGAGCTCGATACAGTGTCGTACCTAGAGTGTGACACGGGGCACGGACCTGGTGCGGTTCAGAGTTTCGATGATCTGCAAACCACTTAAAAAATCGGTTAGACTTAAACGCTCTTCTCTTTGGAGTAACTGCACACGCTTCGCTTGCGGAGCAGAGTAGTGCAATCGTCTCCAATTTTTATCCTGCAGATACTGCGGGATACTTGTCTCGGAGAGCCAAGATTGAAGAGAGGGAGAATCATGTTGTGTGTTGCTTTAAGCAGTGGCATAGCCTCCTCTATACTGACAAAGCCTGGCAGATCGTCACATGTCGCGGCCGCCAAAAGTGACAACGTAGAGCGGCAGACAAGAGACATGTAACGGGCGCCCCGCTGCGGCGAGACACCAAAACACACTTGTCCCGAGCGATGGAATGTCCGCTCGTGCTTCTCGCGTTCCTCGGGCTACCGCTTCTTTTGTCGTCGGGTTTAAAAAACATGTTTCGGGTCCTCGCCGCCGCAGAAGCTGTGCGCTGAATACCAGACTCCCCTAGACTCCCCGAGAAATGCTCTGTACGGCTCCGTCATCGAACTGCCAGGCTTTGTGAGTATAGAGGAGGCTATGGCAGTGGGAAGCTAGCCGGCCCCAATGGACGTCCGGTTGTCTCCAGTATGGGTGAGAAATTTAGTTAGAGTACGTTAGTAATGTTTCTCGTCGATCGTGGAGTTGCTGCGATGGCTGGAGGGTGGCTTCTTTCCGGTGGCTTCAGTGACTCTCAGGACTCGGTGGTTTAGTAAATAAATATATATTACAAATGACGAACAACCTTTTACAACACGAAACAAGAAAACGTCGCGCTGCTGATGCCGCTCGCGGCAACCCAACGCCAACAATAGCGCCTCGGCGCCAAGTCCCTTGCCGCGCACGGCAAGGTCTCTGTCTCGCGAGACAGAATACGCGGAGCCCTCGGGACCGCGGGAGAATAACGTCTTGCTCCGCGCACGGGCTCGTTCAGACTCAACTTTTCCAAAAAGGCGCGCCGACATCTCGAAGGGAGGCCGGACCACGGTGGGCCGGACCTTTCTCTCTCCCCGGAGTCGCCGACATAGCCTTGACAAAGTCATTTCCCCAAGTACCCCGGCGGCAAGGGCAACCACCCGTTCCCGACCTGGGAACGAAGACCTCGTTTACTTCCCACGCAAGGAAATCTGCTTCCACTTTCGGGAGCTGGCCGCCGCTTGCCGCCAAAGGGAAAAACCTGAGGCATCGGGCGCCTCCGAAGGACACTTCGGGTGACCGCGCCGCTAATTCCCCGAGCTCTTTCGGCTAAGCTCCTTCGGCCATCCCTACAACGTTAAATACCTCAAACCATAGACAGCGTTTTCAACATAATGGCGGACACCCATGCGCAGATTGATTCCTCGTGCGCACGCGCGCGCTGCTTGGAGACGCTTGCGGACAAGCGACGCTTTCGCCTCGTCTTCCCCGTAGCTTGTATGGAGAACGCGGCTGACGCGGCCCGTAAACCACGTGACCCCTCTCGAGCCGTTGGAAATATTCTCAAATCAAGGCACTGATCTCAATGACAATTGCTGGATCGCGCTTCCCGCTCCCGCAAGTGAAGCCACCGGACGCAACCTTACTGGGATACGATTTGCGGGTTTTGCCAGCGTTTTTGCTGCGGGTTTCCAGCGTGCTGTATACACGTTCTCTACTCGTTCGTCGTCATTTGCCGAAGAAGTTTTTTAAGACTGTGTGCCGTTGAGACTTGCCGTTGGGAACACATGGAAATTTTTACGAAAGCGCAGTGCTGCAGGAAAAAGGCACAAATCGTCGAAAGCGAATTTCACCGGTCTCGCGGCGTGATCAAAGCTTCCTTGGCACGCCCAAGTGCTGCGTCTCTGTGCCTTCGCACGCTTGGATACCGACCAAGAGTCAATGCCGTGTGGATGTGTTTTGCGAGTTCAATGTGCGTGAAGCCGTACGTATCTAAAGGTACAACTCGTCGAAAGCAAGTGTCGCCGGTCTCGCGGCGTGATCAAAGCTTCCTTGGCACGCCGAGTGCTCCATCTTTGTGCCTTCGCACGCTTGGATACCGATCAAGAATCGACGCCGCACCAAAGTTTGAACGTGTGTTGCGCGTGGATGCCTTTAGATAATTTATATATATATCGGCCACGGACTTCTGGATCGTCCAGCTGTTCCGGTGAGTTCCTATCAATAAAGGGGGGGGGGGGGGCGAATCTGTACGTGTTCTTATGTACTATTAACCATGGCTATGTTCCAAATCTACTCTAATATATCACATGGGAGCACGAATATAGCAAAGCTCTGGAGCAAGGAGGGTTTTCGAATGCAAAAGTACAAGACGGCGAGAATGAAAATCTTCGAAGCGCGGCCCATATGGTCGTGTGCAATCTGTTGACCAATCACAATTAGGCAAGCCGCGCTCAAACGTCAACTGCAATTAAGTAGGTTGATAATGAGCCAGCACTGATCAGTGATGAGGAGCTGTTTTGCGCAATATTCTGTAACTCGTCTAAGAGCGAAAAAAAGGCGTACCTTCCCCCCTCTTCAGTCGCTACCGGACGCTGGAATAAGCTCGTTTCTGGACCGCAAGTACCGCAAGTATACAGTCGTCAGAGTAAAGTAATACGCTGATCCAGAGGCACATACGGCTTCACGCACATTGCACTCGCAAAACACATTCACACGGTGTCGATTCTTGGTCGGTATCCAAGCGTGCGAAGGCACAGACACACGGCACTTTGGCGTGCCAAGGAAGCTTTGAACACGCCGCAAGACCGGCGAAACTTGCTTTCGACGAGTTGTGCCTTTTTCCTGCGGTACTGCGCTTTCGTAAAATTTTCTAGCTACGTGTTCACAACGGCAAGTCTCAACGGTGCACTGAGTCTTAAAAAACTTCTTCGGCGAATGACAACGAACGAGTAGAAAACGTGTCTACAGCACGCTGGAAAACCGCAGCAAAAGGCTAGCAAAACCGCAAATCGTATCCCAGCAAGGTTGTCGTCCGGTGGCTTCACTCGCGCTGCAGCGAACAAGCGGGGGAAGCGCGATCCAGCAATTGTCATTGAGATCAGTGAATCAAGGCAATCTGACCTGGATGGATGTATGTATGAATGGATGAGGCTTAATCCAAGTTTGGTCAATGGGAGGTGCGGGCAGAGCCACCTGGGCGTGCACCAGATGCAGAAAGAGGGCTTGACATGCACCCTTGGCCAACCAGAAGCCGAAAAGAATCCCCTAGTGGCGGTAGCGAGAACAGCTTTAATCGTTTCAATACGCGCGTAAGAGTTAAATGTAATAACCCTTCGTGGTTGAAAACAGGGCGCATCGTGGTGTTTCAGTCATGGTCATGTAGTAAGATGTAAGAAACGAATGTGTCGCTCAACTCTGCTTTGCTCCTCGGACAGAGTGTGACCGCTCGGACGGGCAGATTCCTGGCCCTCGGCGCCTGGCGTACGGGTTTTGTCGATCGTTCCGCTAGTCGCACTCTTCCACTAGGATTTTGGATGGCCGTGCTTGAAACATCACGTGCACCCTGTTTTCAGTCACCGAGAGTTACACCGGGCGCATTTATTAAGTTTGCTTCTCGCGAGCCACCACCAGGGTAATATTTCCGGCTTCTGGTTGGCCAGATCTGAATTTGCGAAGACACCCTGGAACACGCCCAGCCCACTTTCGGCCAATGGTGCCTCCTCATTTGTCTCCTATACTTCCCAACGAATGGCCAAACTCTCTGCATATAAGGCTCTGGCTGAACCTTTTGAATCGGGCGGGGCGGCTTGAGCTAACTAGCATGTGTTTTTTTCCCTACCATTTGGTTAACACAGAGTTATATATCTAGAGATCTATTCGAAAGCTATATACAATACATACGACGGAGCGCCTCTATGCAACCGGGTGCGCAAACCTTCGCCCTACGGGTCGCCCGGAAGGAAATAAGCAAATTTCATCCTTCCCTCGAACTATGCCACCAGTCAGATAATCTCTTCTTAGTTATCTGCACCTTCCCCGATGTCTATTTTTCCCTCATTATCTAAATCCCAGTGGCGGTTTGTTAACGAAGCCCCTTACAGTAAAGTATGGAGTGCTCAGCCGTATCCTCTCCTCTCCACAAGCTCCACACACCGTGTCTACTTCCTAATATCTACTCTATATGTCTTAGTCCGCAACCTTCCGTTGTCGCCTCGAAGGACAGGAGCTCTCCTCAGAAGTTGTCGGATGGGCTCCTTAGTACATTCTTAAACGATCTGTGCATTTCGAAGGTCGATTTAGTCTGCATGCCTGCTTCCCATATTTCCCATATTCGCCTACCCGCTATTGCCCATATGTTTAGGTCTAAATTTTTAGTGCGCTTTCTCCATTTTGTATCGACGCTTCTCATGTGTTAATATCTATGTACTCTCGTGCCCATAGTTCTGCATATATTTCTCTTAGCCTAACCTCAAATTCTATCTTACTGCTAGCTTCCCTGCCGAGGACCATCCCATATCGCCCTGTACACCTTGGTTCGGTGTTTGACCATGTGCTCCCAGAGCCAATCTACCTACTCCACGTTGCTTCATTCTTAGCCTTGCCTGGACGTCCACTTTTATGCACAAAACTGCGTTTGCAAACGTAGGGCTCGAAACCATCACTCATTTCCAGAATCTCCCTCACCACTTCATACCTGTTATAATTCAACAGTGCTCTATTCTTCATTACAGCTGCATTTCTGTTACCCTTATCAGTGACACATTTTGCATGTTCATTAAGGTATTCTATACCCACGTTCATTCATATTCCTAGATACATGTATTTATCGACTCGCTCAACCTCTAATCCTTGTATCTTTAGCACTGCGATTCCGTCATCATTGAGCACCATGACCGCTGATGTGTCGCTACTAAATTCTAAGCCTAACCTGTGGCCCTCTGCGCCATATATATTCATCAGGGACTGAGGCTCTATGCTGCTATCGGCCATCAGCATACATCAGACCTGGTAATCACTGTTTGTCATCAGTATACATCAGACCTGGTAATCACTGTTTGATCTTCTGACCTTGCCTGTCGTATGAAGGCTCAAACCCAAGATTGCTTTTTTCGCAACTTTTCTATTCATCTTTAAAGATACACCAAGTACAACAAAGACGACAAAGAGCATCCCTGTCTAAGACCTCGTTTTATCTCAATTGGCTTTGTTATCTTTCCTTCCCATGTTATTTGTACCATGTTGTCTTTGTAAATATCCCTTGAAAATGTCAATATTCAGTCGTTCACATCTATGCCCCCTTTTATATCTAAGAATGCTAACCAGAGTGGTCTACCTTCCTTTTCTGCTTCCCCGGTACACAGTGTTAATGAAAATAAATGTTTCTCCAACCTCCTTTTCTTTCTTTTTTTTTGAACCCATTTTGTAGTTTTTTTTAGCACATTCTCATTTTCTACCTATGCCTGTAATCTCTCCTTGATAATCTGCATTGCCAACTGGTAGACTTGTGATGTTACTGTTATGGGACGATAGTTACTTATGTCTGCTTTGTGCCCGTTTCCCTTGTTTATTAAACTCATCGTGCTCAGCCTCCATTGTTCCGGGGCAGCTCCCTTCATGATAATGCTACTTACGACTTTCGTTTACGGTTCCTTAGATTTGGGGTCCTAACCGTTTTATCAACTTTATTGGTATACCACCTGCACCTGTTGGTGTACCCGTTGGAACTTGGAGCTCTGCGTTCTGCTCTTTCCCAATCTTTTTGTCCAATAGCCTCAACATCAGCACTTGAACTATCCTCCACTGGTGAGGCGCTTCCTATGTATCATTGCCGCTTGAACTTCTATGTCATTAGTGTTGCTATTTATTCCACTGCCTCATCCCCTTCAAGCTGATTACCCTCAGGCATGAAAATACACAGTACTATATACTGTCTCGCGACGCGCACGCCACCTTCCGCCGCTTTTCTCTTCAACGCACGAGTAATTCGTGATACGGAATTTCGTCGTCTGCTCTTTTACCGTTTTTCGTATCCCCGCCCCTGTGTTTAAGCGGCCCCCTGACATTGAGTGAAAGTACGCTCCAAAGCACAGCCGTTCCTCAAACAAAGACATTTCGTTTTCGCTGCGACAGTTGTGGCTAGCAAATGACTGCCTAATTTAAAGTATAACGTCGTTTATTGCATTCGGTGGCGATCGCCCGACGCTAAGCGATTTCTGAGTTCCTTTCCTGGACTCATTACTCTGACTGCGGTCGCTCGATTCTGGGTCGCGTTCCGTGCTTTGACTAAAGAAACTTCAATTAGTTCGAGTCTCCTTTGTTGTATCTAAACAAAGAGGTTGTTGTGGACGTATGCGTGTGCGTCCAAAGCTCGAACGTGATCGACAAAAAACAAAATGAAAAAGAGTCAGTTTGAAGAAATGTGTAATACCGTAAGCAGAAAGAGATGCTAATTTCAAGTAGCATTTTTCGCTGCTTTTTGAAGACAAGTGTAACGTATATTTAGACCGGGGTTAACTGTAACCATACTTCTTATATAGTTTAACTTTTAAATTGCGGTAAGGGACAGGTGTCTCCAGGCAGAATCCTCTCTCTCGGTGTTTTCACTGCCAGAAATATGTGCCATCGTATGCTTGCGCAATCTCTCAGCGGGTTACGGCAGCGCTCCCATAGAAACCATGTATTCAATATACAAATATGGCCATAACACCAAAACGTTACGAATTTAAACAATTTGCCATGCTACTCCTCCATTCTATCATATGCCGCTATTCTTTCGCCAACATTGCGAGATGATGACGTTTAAACTGCAGGTTCCTCAGTCGAATAAGCGTTTCGACGTATTGCCACAACGAACAGTATCTGAGTTAATCAAAGTGTATGGTTCATTCTTGGATATGAAAACTCGCTATAATTATACAAACGCCCAATAATTATGGCAAATTCTTGTGCCTAAGATATGTATATGTCCCACATCTGCAGACAATTCTGTTTCGGAGGGATCTTATTCAAACCTTTGAGTTTTGAGGAACAGCGAAGTTCAAACGAGCCAATTTAAAAATACAACAAAGTACAAGATTTGCCATACGACTGCAATAAACCAGAAGAAACTATAATGTGCTAGGGACATTTTGTTTTTTCTCAAAATTATTTTTTTGGGGGATTCCTAAGACCAATTTGCCAAATGAGGTGGATTCGTTCTCGTTTATACATTTACAATAATTTCCAGTATTTTGCTACTGACATAAATAAATTAGAAAACAAAGCCGCTGTTCTATATTATGATAATCTAAAATTATAAAAAAGTTTTCAAAATATTTTTGCTAATTATTAATGTTATGTGATTATAAAAAACTTATTTTTTATTGCAAGAAGTGGGAGCACTGCGGTGAGTACCCAATTAATGAGAGGGTGGTTGTTCTTGTGAACTTAACATTCACATGCCAAAAGTAATATTTATTTACGTACTAAATGTTTACAATAAATTAATTATCCTAATCACCCTAAACACAAACAGAAAAAAAAAAATGGTAGAAAAGCGTTATGAAATATAATATCCGACTTTATATCACATTCCTCGAAGATGGCGGAAGTCAACGATTCTGAAATAGCACCGGCTTATAGTCGGCGGCCTTAAATTTTATATTTTTTTGCCAGTTGAGAACTCGGTCGATCTCAAAACGACCCCGGACAAGGCGCGGGTGGCTAAATTTGAAATGATGAACGAGTGCCTGAAAACAGTCGAACCATGTCCAATTCAAGAGAAGTTTTCTCCAAGATGGCTCATTTCAGAGGAGTTACAATGGCGGAAGCTTGTATTCGATGGCCCTAAAGTTTGTATTTCGACACAAGTTGAAGACTCTGCAGATCTCAAAAAGTTCCTGGAAAATGCGTGGGTGCTCGAATGGGAAATGATGAACGAATGCCTGGAAATAGCCGAACAGTGTTCACTTCGAGACAAGTTTACTAAAAGATGGCTCATTTGAGAGGACTTGCCATAGCAGCAGCTGTTAGTCGAGGGTCCTAAGCAGTGTTGAATGGAACGGCGTTCCAAGGAACGGCGTTCCTGGAACGCGTTTTTTTAGGAGAAACGAAGGAACGCCGCCGTTCCATTTTGCATCGGTGGAACTGGAACGGGAACTCGTTGCATTTTTACCAGAATGGCGAAAGGAACGGCGTTCCTTTTTCTTGTCCAATCGGGTAATTTTAGTTTATTTCTAAGAGGGGAATGCTAAAAGTATAAAAACAATATTTTTACGAAAAACAGGATCTTCACAACTTTTTGGTTACTTAGGGTTTATTTCGTACGGTCCTCGCTTGGTAACAGTCGGGTGCAGGAGAGCTAGTGGACATCGATTCTTTTTTCAGTGCCCGAGACAGCGGTACAAAAAGCAAAACTTTTAGTCAAAGAAAAAGACATGGAAAGGGGGATTTTTCAAACTCAGCTACTTTCTTTGCTTCCACGAATCCGCATACACACAAAAATTTAAGGCCGACTACAGCCATCACTGAACTTCCACAAAGAGGCCTACAGTTACAACGAAACACCCTTGTATCCCGAACATTGGTCACCTAAAACATGTACTAAAAATAACCTTTATTCCTACTCCCCTTGTCCCCCACCCTCAAACTGAACAACGAATATAACCTTCACAAAGAAGGACTTGTAGTTTTCAAGACTGACCTTCCCAAAGCCCTACTCTCTTCTTCACTTGCTTGTCTTGCGGACATCAACATCGAGAAGTCAGTGTTGTTAAATTCGAACAAGGGATTTTGTTCGAATGAAATGTGTGAGCTCGTTGTAAAACGCTCGTGCAATGTGGGGTAACAGTACACTTAGCTCGTCTGAATCGCCCACCACAAACATGAATATGGTTAAAAGCTGAGACTTTTAAAGGTGAATATATAAAAAATATTAAACCCTGCTTCCGCTTGGTTTCTTCTCCTGGTGCCCTTCTATCACGGCATTCAAATTCGTATGTTCCATTTTATGAGATAGATAAAAAAAAAAAAAAAGAAGAAAACTTCAATCGATCTAACTAAATATGCTAATCAGCAAAATACAAATGTAACGTATATGCAACGATACGTTCCCTTTTTTTTTTAACTGCAACGGGAACGAGTTCCATTTTTACATAGGGAACTTGTAACGGGAACGCGTTCCAGAAATCAGAAGAAACGAGGAACGATCTTCCGTTACTTTTCTTGAGGACTCATTAATCTCTCAGTCGACCTCAAAAAGTTCCTGGATGAGGCGCGTGTGCTAGCATTTGAAAATATAAAGAATGGGTGAAAACGCCCGAACCATGACGACTTTGAGACCGGTTTTCTCAGAAAGGACTCATTTTGAAGTATTTGCCATAGTACCAGGATGTGCTGTAGGGCTATATATTTTCAATTCGTTGGGGAATGGGTTGTTTTCAAAAAGTTCCCTGGCGAGTTGCGGGTGCTCAAATTTCAAAAGATGAACGAATGCGTAGATACGGCCGAACCATCCCCACTTTGAGACCGGTTTTCTCAAAAAGGAGTCATTTTGAAGTATTTGCCATATAGTACCAGGATGTGCACCGAGGGCTCTAAAGCTTTTACTCCAACTATAGTTGGGCACTGGGTTGTCCTCCAAAAGTTTCCTGGCGAGGCGCGGGTGCCCAAATTTCAAAAGATGAACGAATGCGTAGAAACGGCCGAACAATTGCCACTTTAAGACGATGCTAATCGGTATACTTTAATTTTTGTATGGTTTGGTTTTGATGGACGCGGATAAGGAAATTATCATCCGCCTTTTTGCAGTGTCATCCTTGCGCCGGCTGCACGAGTGACAACTTTCGCGCACCACCGATTTTCCCATGTGCTGCGTTTCTTTCTAAAATTTGCTGATCTTGTGGTTTTCGATGACGCTCAGCAAGTTTACAATTCGAACAATATGTTCATTTTACTAATTAAAACTATTCATCAAGTTTTAGTATATTATTCAACTTATCGTGACGCTTAGCCCCCTATATCACGTCCCCCTGGCGGTATAATTTACGTGATTATGCTGCATTAGCGAATTTTTAAAAACGACGTGAAAAGCCAAAAAGAAATGCCCTGTATACATGATGTAAATGTAATAAAGGTAATATTCTGATACATTCGGACGTGGTGTAAATGCCGCATAAGTGATAGTTTTCATACTTCGTTTCAGCTTGAAGGGATACTGAACCGGAATTTAGATTTCGCAAAAAATAAGGCCGCAGAAGCGTTGAACGAGACGCTACGAACTCCAAAACCTCTCTCATACATCAATATCTCAAACGGATGGCCGTACTTATAGAAAAGAGGGGCGCGATCAAGCGAGGCTATGACGTCATTCTCCTCCTGGAACACTTGAGAATGAGGGGAAACGGCCTCGCTTCTCTCCTCCTCGCTTCGGTTCACCAGCTCGACGGGATGAGGCGAGGAGGAGAGGGAATGAGAATCGTGACGTGAATTTGTCTCGTCGGCCTCGCCGGCCGTGTTGAATCGCGCACCTATTCACCAAAAATACAGCGATCCGTTAGAGATATCGCTGTAGGAGGTTTTGCAGCGTCCCGCCTATTCTTTCAGCTTTGTTTTGTGAGCCCGAAATTTCGGTTCATAATCCCTTTAAGCCCAGATGCAGCCGACGCTACGAGCTAATGGGACCAAACAAGCACCTTCAAAAATGCGAGTCACTGGGTCTTTTTTGTCTAGGATTGGTTAAGCGATAATAGAACACGGGCATAAACATGACGAACACTATATGATGGTGCGCTATTAACGCTGTCTGGTTGTTCCCAGAAGCTCGTGGCGTCGGCTGCGTCTGGACTTGAAGGTGAAACGTAGTATAGCCAACATTGTCGCGTGCGTGACGGAGTTGTCAACGCATGCATCTGTCACACAGAGCAATGGGGTTCGAATCCCGCTATACTTCGTCTCACCCTACGATGGACTAAAAGCAGAAGCTACGAACCACCAGATCCGATCACGAGCCACTTAGAAATTGCCTGATATTTTGTTTCAATGAACGTTACTGAGTGACTCATCAATTTTACATTGCAAAGAAAGCCACGACATACTGGCTCTTTGCAGCGTCGAAGCTATAGAAATGATGCAGCGGATTCTGATCAGGTGCATTATTCGTCCATCCTTAATCAATGTTAAGCATGTCATAGTTTAGCGTGGAACGTGATTGGACCTGGCGGCCCGTAGCTTTGGCCTTTAGTCCATCGTAGGATGAGACGAAGTATAGTCTCGAATCCTTATTTTAATAATTCGTACTTTCCCAAGAAATCCTAGCCCATTTTCGACTCTCATCGAGTGTTCTTGTTCAGAAAATTCCTGAACGTGCCGTGTGTGTGAAACTAGCGGTTACGCGCTGCTTCGGGTCAGTCACACTTCCGTCGCCGACGCAAGATGCGTGGCACCTTTCCCTTCATGTTTGTAGGCACAATTTTGCCTTATTAAACGTTTATTTTTCGTTATAAATTTATCTGCTCTTTTTATATGTGACAACATTGCGCCGGGCAGAAAGTGGATATAAATCAACACGTAAAAAGAAAATCATGTGCCTGAAAGCCATAAGCTGACAATCCATCTATAGGCACGTCCTGTACGGAAGCAACCACTAATAATAGCGTACATTTTTTGCCCTATACTCACTCACAACACTGCTGTATCTAAGGGTACCTAAATATATCGCACTCCGAGTCAACTATAAGAACGTGCAATGACTTCTGCGAAATCATTTAGAAGAATTACTTCGGAATTAAAAACAGTGCGAAAAGACGAGGACCAGACAACGAAGTGACACGGACGAAGCGCTACGCTGCGTCCGTGTCACTTCTTTGTCTGGTCCTCGTCTTTTCGCGCTGTTTTAGAGCGCAGCTCTTAGGCGCCCGTTTCCGGCTTGAGCGGCGTCGCCGTCGCCGTCGGCGTAACCGCGCAGTGCATGATGGGTAATTTTCCCCGCTAAACCTAGCGGAAAAGTTTCCCCGCTAAATTTAGCGGAAAATTTTTCCCGCTAAACCTTGCGGAAAATTTTTCCCGCTAAACCTAGCGGAAAATTTTCCCCGCTAAATCTAGCGGAAAATTTTCCCCGCTAAACCTAGCGGAAAAGTTTCCCCGCTAAATCTAGCGGAAAATTTTCCCCGCTAAATCTAGCGGAAATTTTTCCCCACTAGATTTAGCGGAAAATTTTCTCCACCCCCCACTTCTCGAGGTCACGTGACCCCCCCCCCTCCCCCCCCCCCCCGTGCCTTCCCCTCCTCCTCAAGAGCTGCGCTCTGATTCGGCGTTACAGGGAGTTGTAAACGGCTTTCATTTTTTAATTCCGAAGTATGTACCAACTCGCCCAAGCCTCAACTTTAGCATCGTTTAGAAGCTCCGATGTTCTTCCTTAGATCGCAGTATCGCCATGAAATGGTAACGGAGAATGATAAAGTTATGAGCGTGGTGCAACCGGAAAGCCCTCATTATCTCATCCTTTTTGTATCTTTGAAGTTACTGTATTTTTCACTCGCTACACACACTGCTTTGGCGAGAATTTTCACACGGCGTAAAAGTTAAAGGCGAATACGCCACGTGGAGACAGATAAGTGAACTAGAAGCGAATGTCGCAAATTTCTGGCCACGCACTTCGTTTCACCGTAGCCTCGAGCCAATCAGAGTGACAGATGTGAAGCATGTGACAGACCTTACCAAAAGTGCAGGGACAAGAACGTAATTCAAACAGCTGGAGAAGAGGAGGAAACAAAAAAAAATTCCCTCTTACCGGGACCCTTTTCTGTCTGTCCCAGACGCCGCTTTTGAACCCCTCGGAGCCCTCGAAGCGGACGCTGGAGAGAAGGCGAGGTGCTAAAGTGAGGTTGAGTATAGTCACGTGTTTTCTTCCGACGCGCTGATTGGCTCACCGGGACCGTAGCCTTCGCCGTTTGCCAAGGGACGTTGCGACGGATTATGAGAATCGCGCAGCGCGCAGTGTAACGCATGATTAAATCCTTACGTCAAGCACTCAAGGCCGGGACGTTAAAAATTCAGTGACAGTGGCGAATGCAGGGCACACTCGTAGCCAGGGTTGTAAAAGTTACTTAAAAAAATGTACCTAACATACAGTTACAGTTACTCATACCAAAAGATACCTAGGTGCGTACCGGTACTCGCTTAAAAATGTGCCCAGGTACAGGTACAGCTACTTCAAAGATACTTTATTTATTTTTCTCAAATTTGTCATAATATATTCGAAGTAAAGCTTTTTATACTAAGGATACTCACAAAAGCAGTTCCGTAAAAGTGCTTTTTTGGTCTCAATGCGATGTCCACATCGGAAATGAGTCCTCACGCGCTTTATCCCCACGCTCCAATTGGTTCATCGAGGCCACAGCTTCCAATGTTTACCATGTCGCGCCGAAACAGCTGAAACTCGCTTGGTTATGTTCTTGCCCTCAGAGCCGGTGCTGACGTCGACGAGCCCAGAAGACATCGGCGGCATGAAGAAACGCATATGAGTCGACTCAGTCGAGTGCATATGCACCTAACCTTCGCAACGACGAGCGAAAAACTTCTAGCTTCCTTGTTTTTCCTTTTTTTTTCTTTCGTTAGTCGGAAGAAAAATAAGCTTTTTTATTTTCTTTCGGAACTTTTTGCAGTTTTGATAACTGCAAAAGTTTAATCTGATTTGTTGAGTGTAAACTGCATTATATACGCGATGTTACATTCCTTTACGATTGTAGTTATAATTTATTTTCAATTACATTTTATATTGCACTTATAGCATTAGAGAGCCACCACCAGGACAAGATACAGGCGACAGAAACTGCGCACATCTTTCAAATTATCTCCTCCCTTGTATAGCTGTCAGAGGAGCTTGAAACACGCAATAAGTCGATTTCGGTTTGAAATGAAGGAAACAGCTAGTCACTATTTTCCGGAGTTCCAAAGCGATTCGATAAATTGGTGTCGCTAGAACGGCATCGCTAATCCATCGTTCGTTCAAATGAACACCGCCATTCGCTAAAGTGTCGTTCGATGAAACATCATGGGCGGGGCTTCGTTCGCTAAAACGTCGTTCGAACAAGTCAGTGCCTCCCAGGTCGTAGTCAACTCAACGTTAATCACGTCACATGGGAGTGTGTTAATACTTCAAGGTTTATAGTTTCTACCATTTTGACGAAGTGAATAGAAAAGTACCTGTAAAAAGTAACTTCACTTAGTTACAAGTTACTGGAAAACGTACCTAAGATACAGATACAGATACCGAGAAATGAAAGTACCTCGGTTTGTACCTCAGGTACAACAAAAGTACCTAGATACTGATTTCCAGTTGCTTGTACGTAGGTACTTTACAAGCCTGCTCGTAGCTAATTAGTTCTGCTTTTTATGAGTAATAGGTACGTCAAAAAAGTTTAGATTGTGAGTCGCATCTTGTAAACATTTTTTTAGTAGTTTTTATTTTAAATATTGACGCTTTGTTGACCAATTGGGTAAAATATGTCTAACATATCTTATAAACTAGTTGTTTTTGGAAGCAATTCAAGAACCATTACCAAAACTATCCACGCGATGATCGTTGGAACTTCTCAGACGTCTCAAAGGTTTCAAAGCCCCTATTTTTGTGTGGTCCGGAAAATCGACGATAGATGGCGCAACCAGCGCACGGGTCTCGCGAATACTCGCTTCAGATTCTCTCGCCAAGTTCTCCTTTCTCGCGCCTCTTTCTCTTGTTTCTTTGGCCAAGCTTTTTTTTTCCCTTTATTTTCTTCTGTGTTCTTTTCGACAGTGTTTAGTACTGCGAGTTAGAGCGAGAGAGAGCTGGTCTTTCGCGGAGTGTTATTTGCCTCGCCAAGCGACGCTGTTCGATCAGTAAAGCGCGCAGTCGTGTGTGAACGTTCAACGCCGAAGTCGCGACATGCCTTCTTCGAGTCTTCGGTCCAAAAATATGTTTACGGAATCACTTCCGCCGACCGGATAATCACACCGAAATGGACGGAGGAGATCGTTCGGCGTCCGTTCACCCGCGCGAGTAGACCGCGAACTCTCCGCGATTGCCCGAAAAGATCGTCAAGCTCGGCAAAAACGATCAGTGATCGCAGCCCTCTGAATCCGAGAATACGAGATCGTCTGCTTCGAGACAGTCGAAGTCGTCTGCAACTAAAGTCGTCTGCAACCAGTGTCGTCTGCAACACGAGTCGTCTGTAACCAGTGTCGACTGCAACAGGTGTAGTCTGCAACAAAGGTCGTCTGGATCTGTAGTAGTTTGCACACAACGTCGTCTGCAACTGGACTTGTCTGCAACTGAAGCCGTCTGCAACCAGTGTCGTCTGCAACCGAAGTCGTCTGCAACTGAAGTCATCAACAACTGACGTCATCTGCTACTGAAGTCGTCTGCAACTGCAGCCGTCTGCACCCGACATGCCTGTAACTGGACTCGTCTGCAACTGAAGTCGTCTGCAACAGGAGTAGTCGTTTGTAACTAGACACGTCTGCAACTCGAGTCGTCCGCAACCGGTGTCATCTGCAACTAACGTCGTCTGTAGCTGCTACGGATTACTTGAAATTATCATCACTGGAAGTGCGTTTCGAATCCTGCAACGGCAACTTTAAGTACTGCAGCCGCCCCTGCGATTTCGACTGGGCGTCAGTCCATCTTCTGCCAGGCAAGTGTCGACCGTCTATAGAAAATTATGTTATCTTCCCGTTATTTGTAAATACTGTACCTCTAATGAATTAGTTCGTGATGTGCCTCTATTAGCGTTCGGTGAACGTATCGTAAGACAGGAAGCGTCGCGATTTCATTTTTTAACGGCACAATGGAAGCTTCTTGTCGCAAGAAAGCAGAAGTATTGCGCAATTTAGTATAAAATATACAATTTCATATTAAATTATTAACTTATATTAGCTGAATTTACACATGAGCTAACTTTCCTTGCTAAAACGTTATTTAAGGAAACTTTGAAGGGTTTTATAGGTTTTACAAGAAGCTTTTAAGGGTGGCTTTATTCACGATCCACACTCCACAAATGGAGAATTCATTAAATGCTATAGAAGCATGATGAATGAAATATATCTAACCACAATTCTAAGCTTGCGTACCTAAACGGAGACTGGCAAGCCTTCTTACAGGAACGCGTCTAGCAACCATATTGCGCCTAAAAGTACAATTAAAAAAACTCGCAAAAAGTAAAATTCGAGAGAAGGAAGTGTTTGTTAGTCTGTTCTCATTTTATTAAATTCGCAACAAGAATGGCAACAATAGAGAGCTGATCGGAGCTGAGAACTACTACCGTCTCAAGAAAGCCGTTGCACCCGATTTAAGCGTCAGAGAACTGTTGTTACTTCAAGTCATTTCAACTTTAACCTCGTTCGTTGGTGGGAAATTGATCAGCTTTGTTTGGCGTCTACTTTTGTGCGTGACAGCCGCGAGAGCAGCATCGTCGGACATCTCCGAGGAGTTGTGTGTTGTGAAGTGCAAATATCCGACAGTGCGCGAGAAAGTCATGGCCCAGGTGGAATGGAACAGCACCGCCTACGTCAACGGCACTCTCAGCAATGTCAGCGGCATTTCGGAGTCGGAGCTAGAATTCTTCTACTTTTATCAGGTAAGCATCTCCTTCGTTTCAACTGCGACTCGGTCCTGCTTCTTAGTTTTTAATGGCGTTGTCAAATTATTAAATTTCTTGAAACAATTGCTGCCCCCGCGGTCACGACAGCACTCCTTTCTTGGATTGTTGAAGCTTGTGAGCCAGGCACTGAAAAAAACCTTTGAAAAATTGCGGAAGTTAGTTTTTTTGTTGTTGCTTTCTATCAAGTTGAATAGAGTTGGTTGCTAGTAAAATATGTAAAATTTAACTTGTCAGTAACGTAAACATTTGAAAGCCAGAAAAAAACAACGTAATAACGTTTCGTTAAAGAAAAAAAAAAAGATTGAAAAAAAAAAATGCCATGGAAAGCCGAATGTTTCTGAAGCCAGATTCATTCTTCTTCGCTCCCATTCTAAGCTGTTCTGTCCGTAATTTGGAAAACGTGGTTACGTCAGATAAAGAAGGGGGGAAAAATGCGAAGTATTTTTGAAGCATTGCAGCAGTCTTCATTGTTCCCAATTTAATGGAGGGTTGTAAACTAAAATGGGTGGTCAGTTTTTAGCGCCCTAATAATTCCAGTAATATAAAACCCTCTCGCGGAGCAGCAATCGACGCCTGAAATTTAGATCTGGGTGCCTAGTCGAAGAACGGGTATCATAAAATATGGAAATGAAAGCCTTGAAACTTTAGGAACTCTTTAGAACTTCAGAAGAAAGATAATTCGCTGTCCTATCAGACGGGGCAAGCGGCAGGAAAATTTACTTTGAGTAGCTTCTATGCGACCGAAAACGCATACGGCCAGTTTTGCATCGGTACAGTAAAACCAAACAAAAACTAACCGGGTACAATTAGAATTACTCCAGATTAAAATACATCCATTATACATATACAGGGTGTTTTGTTTTAATTCAAACATACGTAAAAAAAAACACAAAAAACAGGATCAGTGAAAGGTACATTAAGACAGCCCATGCAGGTAGTTATACGGCCGGGACACAATGCAGATAGCTAATCGTCACGATACGTCAAATAATTAACCATACTATGTTAATTAACTTTTTAAATAATGAAAATAAACACACGGTTTTAGTTTTAAACTGGCTTAGCGTTACCGAAAATACATTCAATTTTAGAACGGAATTGATGCACGTTGGAAGCGCTGGGGTGCGAGAGGCACGAGGCGGTCGGTGCCGAAACGCAGGACGATATTAGGGAGTTTTCGTAGATCGTTATCGCCGTCTCGCAGCGCTCTCCGTAACCCGCTATACGATACACGGAACTCTACGGTCAAGGCCATCGGCGCGAAGGCGCAGTAGCGGCTTCTTCGTCGCGGAAAGCTTAGCGGAGGGGGAAACGCGGTCTACGAAAACTCCCTAATCTTGTGAACCGCGTTCCCGCACCGCTAGCCTTGTGCCCGTTACACGAGTGCTGACTTCAGCGCACCACGGCGCTTCCCGCGTGTCCCAAGTCTTTTTTAAGATTTCTCATTTTGTGGGTTTCGATGACGCTCAGCGAGTTTCTAATTGGAATCGTACGTTTAGTTGCACTAACTCAAAAGTCAATCGACAAGTTTTAGTGAAATATCGGACGTAACGTGAGGAAGAATCTCCTACATATGTCCCCTTGGCCGTATAACTTACCGGCACAGACCTCATTAGGGTCCCTTTCACAGATTCTTCACGTGAAACGTGTCTTGTCTCGTCGAGGGGGGAGGGGGGGGGGGGGGGTAGAGATTTGTGAAGAAAAGAAGTGAAGCCGCCGATTAACTCGATGATGATTGGTTGAGCCAGGCGATTACGTCACACACCCCTAGCTCGACGCTGATTGGCTGGTTCAGGTGTTCTGGAAAAGCGCCAGGGGTTTAAAACCCGGGTTAGCGCCGGTTATCTCCATTCCACGAACTGTTATCCAGTATGTACATGCCACGCGCTAAGCCAGTAGCTAAACAAACCGACGAAGAGCGCTGAAAGCGTAGACGTCAATCCCAGAGGAATCGGACTGAAAGCACACGTTTCACGTGCAACAGAATTGCCCAACAATTTACCATGCATTAAAAAAAAAAAAAAAAATATATATATATATATATATATATATATATCTGTTCGAATTAAGATTAAACACCCTGTATGATCTCTGTAAGCTTAAAAAACGCCTGGCGCGACGAGTCTCGAGCATCTCATTATCACCCTGCAGTCAATCAGATTACGACATTAGATGATAAGAACGCCTTTCAACCAATCACGAAGCATGAAGTGTGCAACCAAATAAGGCAGTAACCAATCACGAAGCAAGAGGTGTGAACCCAATAAGGCAGAAACCAATCACGAAGTAATAAGTGTGAACCCAATAAGGCAGCAACCAATCACGAAGCAAGAAGTGTGAACCCAATAAGGCAGCAACCAATCACGAAGCAAGAAGTGTGAACCCAATAAGGCAGCAACCAATCACGAAGCAAGAAGTGTGAACCCAATAAGGCAGCCACCAATCACGAAGCAAGAAGTGTGAACCCAATAAGGCAGCAACCAATCACGAAGCAAGAAGTGTGAACCCAATAAGGCAGCCACCAATCACGAAGCAAGAAGTGTGAACCCAATAAGGCAGCCACCAATCACGAAGTAACAAGTGTGAACCCAATAAGGCAGGAACCAATCACGACGGGTGTGAACCCAATGAGGCAGCATGTTTTCTTTCCATGCTCGCGCGAGACATTTCTAAAATATTCGGCCGAAAATGGGTGACCCGATCACGACGCTGTGGTCGGCTGATGAGGAGGGCGCATCCGCTGTGCATGCATTTTTTTTTCTCGCCGTATATACGTTAGCGAGGATTGCAGATTGTTCGCGTAGCTGCGATATGCCCACATTTCTGGCAGGTGTTGTTTTATGTTATTGCTGTTCCAAATGCGAGTTAACCTGCTCGGTATATTGTGATGGATGAGTGTGCAGACAGCGTGTTGAAAAAGCGCTTCCCGAAATAAGGAGCGTTCTCGCCACCTGACTAGATCGCCGGGGTGAACTCACGGATGCATTTCAACCGGTTTTTCCAGCGAGCGCGGAATCACATTACAACTCTTTGTTCGTGAAAGCTCGGAAATAACATTTTCTGATTCCGCATTTTTTTTCCGCCGACAAAATTTACGTTTTTCTTTTTCGTCTTTTTTTTTTTTGTGCAGGTTGGAGAATCAAAATCAAAATGATTTAAATCGTTATTTACATCATGATTTAAATCAAACCAGTTTTACGATGATGGTTTGAAACAAATCTTTCCCTCGAAAATAATTTTAACTTTCCGCCTGCCTATCATTTGATGACTTCTATGTGCATTTGTTTTGTAGTGAAATCATAAAATCATTAGGCAATTAAAATTTTACATCAGGCAGAACATGAGAAGAAAGCAGTGCCCTTCTCAGAAAATCGCAACATTAAGTTTTTCTCTGTACCTTCCACCTAATTCGTCAATTACGTAACGCCATATTGAAAGCACGTCAGAACGTAGAAGAAAGTAACACATATTAGAAAAGTAATTTCTTATTGCGAGCAAAGTAGAACGCGAACGGAGAGCAAATAAACCTCCGGCGTTTTTTTCAGTCTCCGATTTGCCTGGAAATTCGCAAATACGCGGAAACAAACATCGTTGAAATAGTAACCCAAATATTGGGCCAAAACACATTTTTTTGGCGAATTTACAATTTTGGTTTTCACCGTGTTTTTTAAAGTGAAAGTCTCTTCTGACAACAATGAAAAAGTGACGTCAGGGGAAGGCAGGGGTTCCCTCTTTGGACTAGATTTTGTTCCCAACTGATTACAAGCAGTTTAATGGTGTAAATGCTCGGCATAGTTCATTTTTAGACTGACCGCTCGACCTGCAAGCCTGCCTTCCCCCTGACGTCACGCCAGTGAATATTTGAATGTTGATTTTGACATCATTTTCATTCGCCCATTTCACAATAACTATCTTAAATTTCGCGATAATAAATAGCATATTAAGAAAGAGTAAAGGCCGGTGATTCCGAATATATAATTAGTTGGGGTAGCTCAAGAAATCGCCGGAGTACCCCTTTAATAGCTCAGGAAAAAATCAAGCAGATTTTTTCCCCGGGTATTTGTGTGTGTGTGTGTGTGTGGGGGGGGGGGGGGGGGGGGTTACACTTATAAAACGTTGTTAATTAAACTTTACTTTAAAGGGGCGATGCAACCATTTTTGTACTTTGCGCAAATACCGCTTAGAATGGATCCATGACGTTACTGACCTATGAAACACGCGCTAGTTTTTCACCCCACGCAATAGAAGTCCAGTAAAAAATTACAGAAAAACGAGCAGCGTTCACCCCCTCAACTCGCAGCCAGAACAAGCGGCCACGTGATCTGCAGCCGATTATATGGCGCCAATGTTTATCATAGCCACGCGCTGGGGTTGGCAAAGCACAGGACACGCGCTGAGTTCCAGACATTGTTATGGCTCGGCTATTGTCGTCGTTGCAGCGATTGGACACGGGCCACTACCCGAATGCTTCTCGAGCTATCAATTATCACGAGCCAAATCGAGTGCTCACGCAATGCTCGGGTCCAATCTATGAGACGCATTCAAATATCGTACCTGGAGGATGCTGCTACCACCAGGGTACGTCATCAAAATTTGCGAAGGGGAGATTGAAAGAAAGCGCTCGCTTTTCTCCTTGAAATTGCACCGCAACAAAGAGGTTTCTTGGTCAGTGGCATTGCGTGCGAGTGTACTTGGGGCCCACTAGTGCCAGTAAGCTCATACAAAGTGAAAAACGCTCAAAACGAATATCGTTGCACCGCCCCTTTAAGTTTAGAGTAACATTTTCTTCCTGATTGTCATCAGCGACTGGGCGGATTGGTCAATCTGCCATGTCTATTAATACATGTAGTGATACAGAGTGACTGGTTACTAGCTACATTGATCTAAATCAAAATAATCTGATATAAATCAAATTAACCTGATTTAAATTCTGCTCATATATCCGGCAAAAGACAGTCTGCGAACACAAGCCACCGTAATATCCGTGGTTCGAATACCGCGTGCTCAGTTTTATCTTTGAACTCATTGCCATGCGGCATTCGAAGCACGGATGTCGCGGTGACTCACGTTCGAATCTGTTTGCAGAATGTCTTTGTATAATGTATCCGCGGTGACAAGCTCGTATAGTTCACTGGACGCCATATTTGTGGGTGCTGTTTCGAGCGCATGCTCAGAACGAGCTCACATCAATAGGCTACTAAGACCGGCACTCTTGATGGTGCGGAATGCACGTTGCAAAAGAACTGTGGAAGCTCGCCATCAGCACGCGCTCAGAATTCGCGCACACAGCTATGGCCGCCGGTGAATACTCCCTATATGGGCAATGCACGTGCCAACCACGCGGTTCTCTTTTCATTTTCATAGTGCATAGAAGGTTGGCATTGGACGCGCTTGCACCAACGAAGGAAGCTGAAGCACTCTGGGTTGTGAAAACCTTCCACCAGGCGGCGATGCCCGAACTTGTCGCCGCGAATAAGCAGTGTGACCCCGGCTTTTAGTGTGTAGACGTTTAGTGTGTAGACGCAAAGCTAGCTGGTGATGTCGAAGTTTTTTTTTTTCATTCATTTTTGTTTAATTTTGTTTTTATATATATATCTTTAACGACACCTTGGATTTAACGTAAAACAGGCCCCAAGAAGTAAAATACATTTTTGAGAAAGGTTTAAAACGAGCCTCCGAAATAAAGTGCGTTTTAGTAGGTAAATTAAACGCATTCTAAAGTATCCTATACGTTTTGGCACGTATTTCCGAGTTTTTTAAGGGTGCAGACGCGTTAAAAATGCCATAAAAAGCTGATATTACCTTTTTATTTCCAAAAATACACGCTTCTTACCATCGGCTAATCCGATTCGTAGGCCGATGACCTCATTTCGCGTCATGAAATCGAAAGCCTCATCCGATCGCCTCATTCTATATATATATATATATATATATATATATAATATATATATATATATATATATATAAAATAGCCTCCTGGAATGATCGCGAAACTGGACTTTACAGAGAAAACAATATTTATGTCTACAGCCATAAAAAAAAAAGAAAGTGCCAAACTACTACCGAAACAGGCGTATACCACCACGGGTCTCGGGACATGGCCAAATGCCTCACTCAGTATCCTTCACGGCGACTAAAGCATATGCATCGCCACACCGGCGCGCTCTGGGCCTTGAGGCTGAGAGGCTGACGCAACGGGACTGTACCCCTGACCAAATAGCTCGAACAAATATGTGCCTCGTTAACTCTGAGCTAAAGACCGTGCGTAAGGAAAAAAAAAAAAAAAAAAAAAAAGAAGGAAAATAATTAAATCGCGGGTTTCGCTGCTAATAAATCACACAAAAAATTCAAAGACGTTAACAAATCTCTGTAATTTGATATTAGAGCGCTCCTCTTGAGGTATTTTGATTTTGCGATATACCGTGCTAAAGAATTTGAGGAAGAAATATCTATATGTACATATATAGACCATTTCGGGGTAAATAATATATATATATATATATAAATTAATTATTTATTATAATATTATTTATGTAAGGAGGAGGAGGGTAGGGTAAGGAGGACCCTCCCCCTCCTCCTCCTCCTTCATACCCTCCCTTCCTCCCACAGTTTCCCCGCTAAATTTAGCTGGAAAATTGACGCCACGTGACCGCAACAGTGTCACGTCACTTATGAGGAAATTCAGTTTCACCGCTAGATTTAGCGAGGAAATTGACGTCACGTGACCTCAACACCAATGCAGTTCCCGCTAAATGGAAACTGAATTGGTGTTGAGGTCATGTGACGTAAGTTTTACCGCTAAATTTAGCGGGAGAACTGAATGTGCAGTTTTATATTATGGGACGTCTCCGATCTACACGCCAATTCAGTTTCTTCCCTAAATTAAGCGGGGAATTGAATTGGTGAATAGGTTTGTGAAGTCCCATAAATCAACGCGCGCGGTTACGCCGACGGCGACGCCGCGAACCACGGGAACGAGCGCCTAATGGTACTTAAGCAAACATGCTACGAACACGTTTGAGCTGTGTCCGCCGATAATTATTCCTGTCTTTTGTACCATGTATGAGGGATACGATTCTACGTTACATTCTTTCTATCTTGGACGCGATCGAGTGCTCGAAATTACCCTCGCAGTAATAATAACGCCACCCATAGGAACGAAGCAAGAAAGGAAAAAAACAAAAACAAATAAACAAATAAAAGCGCTCCGGAGAGGGAGGCAGGCGGGCTGCAGTTCGATGGTTGTGCGATTGCGTCGTCGCGGCTTTTTGATTCTACGGTCCACGGCTTGTTATAGCGCCGACGACTCGAACGATTGCCCATGCTTTTCGATCGTGCCCTTCGTTTGTTTGTTTCTTCGATGTAAACCTCGGCGGCCGCTGACCCTGAGAAGATCGGCGGCGTTCTTCTTCAAGCATGCTTCCGGTTGCAACTATACCGGTAGGATTTTTTTTTTTTTTTGGCTTCGCGATAAACAAATTTAAAAGCGGCCGCCGTGAAAAAAAAAAAAAAAAAAGAAGAGAAGAGAAATAAAAATGAACGAAGAGGAATAGCGCGATTATATATATACGCAGATTTCCCCGGAGAAAAGGCCGCTTTGGGAATTTTAGATAAAGGATCGCAGATATCACGTTTCATCCGTAGGAGTAAAATGGGTTTCGGGATACATATTAATGGCGTACGCAACCGGGCAAAGCGAACGCAACCATTACCGGACAGGAGACAAGGCCGGCACATTTCTTCCCCAAACGTCATCACTAGGGAACCCACACCACGCGGCATCACCGCCAGAGCGCTGATCGGGTTTCCCCACCAACAATGACGTCACGCGCGCGGGCCTCGTCTTCTAAGTGGTGTAGTCGGAACGCGTCGGAAGTCGGGTGTGACGGCGAGAACTGAGGGCGTCCCCGGGGAGAGTACGATGAGGCGGTAGAGCACCACAACGCTTTTATATATAAATGTGTACGCAGAGTGTCAAAAAAAAAAAAGAAGGAAAGAAATGACAGATTTTTTTACCGCAAAAATAAACTAGGCATCGCCGAACGCTCATTTTCCGCTCAAAGAGAGCTCTAGAGGTCACAACCAGGTGTCAAAGTTTCAGCGCCCAAAGGTACAGCTTATTCAAAAGTGATTTTCTGAAAAATTCAATGGAAAAATGGGGGTGTACACTCTTAGAAAAAAGGGTATCGATAGTCCTCCCTAAGGGAGGAATGGTCTTGTACCTATGTTCCTTTAGAAAGGGAGAAACTTTCGTCCCTGCAGCAGGGGAGCAAATAGTTCCTCCGTCGCCTGCATCTCACTATGGCGGCCCTGAATCGAGCAAATCGAGCTCAATAAGGCTTAACGAGGACGCAACGTCTCTTCTACGGACGAGCGGAGCAGCAAATAAAAGCGTAAAGCCCGGTTCACACAGTTGCGTTTGACTGCGTTGCGGCTGCGAGACATCCCTGCTGTTTATGTCGCGTGCCAAGAAGATTCCTTGAATTGGATTCCACGCTTCATACGAAGCACAGATGTGCCGGTGACTCGCATTCGGTTCTCGCCGCAACGCAGTCAAACGCACTCAAAGGCAAGTGTCTGAACCGGCCTTAACACGAGCTTTCCGCGAACCGGTGGCAATCAGTTCGTCGAACGACGTTTCATGGACAAATTGTTTCGTCGACACTGCGATGTTTCATCGACAGATCGTTTCCTGGAAACGAGCACCCGCTCATTTCATCGACAGACTTTGCGACGTTTCGTCGACAGCTCGCTCTGCCAGCTCCGTCAGCTGCACCCACGATGGCTGCACCTCATCCACCTCATCGCAACCTGTGCGCCTGCGCGGCGCGCGGCCTTGTGCTGGATGGATGGATGAATGGAGGAAAGATGGCCGACTGGGCCAAGTAGGGCGAACCAGTGCGCAACCATCTTCAATCACCGACTTAAACTATCTCAATTTTTTTTCCTGCTTATCTTTTTTTTTTTTTCTTTTTGGGTTATTGATTGCATTGATGTCGGAACTGTTTGGTTTCGCTCTTGAATGCAGTCAAAGTTTTGTTCTCGACCCCAGTCCTTTCTCAAATTATGCGCTGCTCTTGAGGGCTACGCTTTCGGCAGCATACGTGATCGAGGTGTTATGTACGTCATCGAATGCAACCTTTCGCGGGCTGGCGGGCTGGCCACCGGCACTCCGACTGTTTTGACGAAGTGTCAAGGTCGTTTCCAGAGCAAGTGCATTTTTCCGCGCGTCGCGTCTTTTGGTAGAATCCTCAAGAGCCACCTGAACATAGCATAGATAGTCCCCACGTCAAAACACTAAAGCTCGATGTTAAAAAAAAAAAAAAAAAAAATTGAAAGAAAAAATGAGGCCTGTTCGCGGTGCACAACACAGCCATTATATCGTTGAAAATGGCATAAAATCGGTTTTTAAGCTAATTGGCATCTGGTCTTAGCCGCTAGCAATAAACTTTGGAGGAGACTGAGCATTCGGTTACGCGTAGTTTACTTTTACGGTCATAAAACGCAGCTCTTTTTTTTCCTCCAAACACCCGGTATTCAACGTACTGTACTTACGAGACCGCATATGACTTTTAGACTTTAGCATATGGAGCTTCTGGATATTAAATAACACAAAAGTTATGCATATGTTATGTCTGTACTGAAATTTGGCGTGCACATAAACTAATGCGTGACCAAAGAACATTAGATTTGGAAGCCGCTCTTTTATGCAAAGAGCTGGGTCACAAACTTTCCCCTGGTATCTGTCTGCTGGCATCGATAAAAAAAATAAAATTTAATATCGCATGTGAGGACCAGTCGGCTGCTGCCGACAGATCTTGTCTAGTGCTACTACCGCCTCCAAGGCCTTGCATGTGGCGGTTGCTCGAGAGAAGCTATATAATGCATTAAGTTGCACATTTGATATCAACTATGGTTTACTTTGTGTAATAAGACAAAACTTGGGGTAATGTTTTACTTATCTGTTACCGATTCTCGTTTTTTTTTGTCCCTTAAGGATAAACGACGATGAAACGACTGCGACTAAACAGTTTCTTCGCGTATAAGTCGCAGTTGCCAATAAAACACTGCCTCACTTTTCCTTTTGAATAATTGAGGGTAATGTACATGTTTAATTTAAATTGAAATATTAGGGTTGTAATGTAGAAATAAAAGGCTGCTAGCTGTATTTTTGTTTAAAAATAACCAATATAAAAAAAAGTGTCCACGGCCTTTTCCGCAACCCATCATTGGATCGAAGTTTTGTTTTGCACCTGCGCATATTTTTCTCCACTACTTTTCATCTTCCAGTAACTTTCGGTTCCATAGACGGGCATCGGAACTTGCAAATATCCGAAGAGGCCGCGCGCGAAGTCCTGCGCGCTCTTGCTTGTTCCATATGTGACACGGATGAGAGCGAGAGGGTAGCGCAGTTGCAACTGCACTATGCATCGTCTTTGTTATCTGTTACAACCGCTTGTACCTTGAGTTTCCGGAATTCCTTTTGGAGCCGCGGAGAAAAAAAAAAGTTTGTTGACGAAACGTTTCAGGGTGGGGCTGTCCACGAAACGATTTTCGACGAAACGTCACAGTGCCGACGAAACGTGTGTCCATGAAACGTGTGTCCACGAAACGTAATTCCACGAAACGAGTTTCGACGAAATGATAGGGACCCCTTTGCTGTTCCTCGAGTCACACTTCCTTCGTCAACCGCACATCACGGAGGAATCGCAAACCCAATCCGCGAAACCAAAAGCCGCTCTCAAAAGAACAAACTCGAAGCCGCTGTTTATCGCGTAGCGTGAAAGAAGGTTAAATCGCTTGCCACCAGAGGGCAGGGTCAAGCAGAGTATTGCAGAGTAAACATACAGAGCGAAGTACCAGGAAATGGACACAGTGTGCGCTGCTTGTGGAGAGGAGGACGAGACGGCTGAGCACTTGATACTCTACTGTAAAGGGCTTCACCCTATGCATACCGAAGACAACATAGATTTAATAAAGTCATTGGGTTTTAGAGACAGTGAAGGAAAAGTGGATTTCAAGACAGTAGAGATTACCAAGCAAAAACTAAGTGAATTGTGGCAGAAAGCGAGAGAAAACTAGGCATTTTCTTATTAACTGATGGCAAGGGGGTTTTATAGCCTCACTTTCTTTTCAGTATGGAGTGAATATAGTTTTCACATTTAAATATTCTAGGCTTAAAGGGTAAGACAAAATGGCTAGGTGGCGTAAGCTACCGCCCAATCCAAAGGGCTCAGCCGTATTCATCCATCCATCCATTGCAAGTAGCTATTCTAGGTGGCGCTAGATACCGCCCAATTCATGTTATACAAAAATATTTATATTTTCTCAAGCCACCATTGCGCTTCGGTAACCTCTACTATACACACATGTGACACATTACGCATACAAGCATCGGGTGAACATATATTGAGCGAATACACATACATGGCACATTCAAACATCAATACAACGGGACACTAATCCGAACACTACACCCGAGCTCCCCGTTTCCGTCTTTTATACTGGTCGGTTTGAACGTACGAAATTTCTCGGTGATCCTAAGCAATAAAAAATATTCCCAGCATGTTGATTTTTTTCCAGCAATGTCATACCTCTGAGAGTATTTTGAATGGCTCAAGGGATGAATCTCTTATTAAAAAGTAAAAGCTCAATCATGCCGTATTTATTTGGAAGCCAATAAATTAAGCCGCTCCAATGCGGTTCGAAGCCATGAGTTTGTTTCCCCGCACGGCACATCGTAGCCTGCATTTCTATTGTAGTGTTTGTTTTTCCATTTGTGCTGTTCGCGCACGGCTGCAATTGCCGTCTTGAATTAATCTCTGTAGAGCGGATATTCACTCAGCTGGAAGCGATGCTTCACTAGGGACCAGACGTCCCGTTTCTGAGGTCCGCTTCTGCCTTCCCGTCCTTTTGTGCAAATAAAGAATCATGTCCCGTTTTCGCAGGAGTGCATAGTTTTGAAATTGCCACCAAGCGAGTTGAAGCAAATCGTAACTATGACCAAAAATTACCGTAGTTACTTTACAATATTTACTCAGAGAGTAAAATTTAGAACTGCTCTTGCCCACAAACACCTTCCAAATGGGTGCATGAAACTGAACGTGAGTGTTAATGTTCCAGGGCTTAGTGCAATATATGGTAAAGTTGTGAAATGGGACCAGTTATTTAATTAACTTTGTTCTCCCGATTGAAATCAATCTTTAGTACCCCCCCCCCCCCCCCCCCCCGGATGTCCTGTTTTCTACCTTGAGGAATATGGTCACCCTATGCTTCACGGGCAGAGAAATCGCTTTTCGATAAACTGGAATGCAGTCAAAGCCGCGACTGGCGCGGCAGGTGTTAAGTGTACGGAGCTACGCCGTGGCGAGCTCGAAAACTTCTAGCGCTCATCCCAGCGCGCCACTTGGAGGGCAGTTTCTCCAGGAACCGTAGTATATATTTAAGCAGCAAAATAAAGGATAGCTTCTTTTTTTTCGATTTACCTACTATTCTTTATTAATGCTAAAATTCCACACTGTAAATATACGTACTTTCCGTCATAATTTCGTAATGTTTAGTCCTTTCCCCAGAGCGCAATCGCTCTCGGGGAGGAGACAACTGACAGTCCCATTGGCCACTGTACGATAGGAACTTACTGTTCAGACCAGCGTTCCAACATGACTATCCGCACGTCGATCGATTGCACCTAATTCCACAAGTGGTCTTAAACATTTTAATGAAAAGCGGAATGTCAACCAGCGACACCCCGCCCCCTCCGATCACGGCCCGACCAGCGGCATCAATGCCCGACAGTTTACGTCATCTCATCTCGTTGTTACACCACTGATACGCGAACACACGGTCACATCAGCGATAATTCCAGTCTCTTATTCACAACCCACAACACTGCCATCACCATGTTGCTGCTATGTTGCTGACACGCAGAAATACAGATCCGCGTTGATTGCCGGTTGGCACTCGGCATCGGAAAACAGAACCGAACTCAGCACGGAAGGCACCCAGGCAGCCGGCAGCAAAACCTGCCTGTCTTGAACGCAGTTCCTGCGATTTCCATAACGTCGAACACGTAGACATAGTACCCTGTGGTTCCGCTACTGTAGTTCCGCGTGGGTCCCGCAATCCGGAGACGGCCATTTTACCCAGTGTACGTAGCGCTGCTGGCATTGCTCCGGAACTTCGCTGTTTCTATCGTCTTCGTTTGCTCGTTTGATAAAATTAGTGATAAAAACGTAATTCCGTCTTCACTAGAAGACGGAATTACAGGCGGCCTTCGCTGCCGCTGAAGCTCAATCAACTCAACAACATTTATTAAACAACGTGAGCGACGTGCTCGAAAAACGAAACCGAAAGAAGATAAGTCGGGAGGGCGAAAGCTTTCTCCCGTCTGCCTGCAGAAGGAGAAAAACGTTTCGTTCCTCCCTGTTTCTCTTGTCCGCTTGGGGGCGCGTCCGTAGAAGGGAGGAAGACGCGCCGTTGCTACCTTTTACCTCCATTTTTTGTTAGAGTGTAGGAACAAATGGTCCCGGAACTAATGGTCCCGGAACAAATGGTCCCGGAACAAATGGTCCCGGAACAAATGGTCCCGGAACAAATGGTCCCGGAACAAATGGTCCCGGAACTAATAATCCCGGAACTAATGGTCCCAGGTTCAAGGTAGGAAAAAATGGTTCCGTAATAAGATCACTTCGAAAATATAACACACTCAATGCACTTTATTTCTTTATGCTCTCTACGTACTTGTTTGCTGGTGGAATGATGAACTTGGTTCCATAATTGGAGACCGGTTACCTAAGAGCAAGTTGATAAGGTTTTTTTATAACTCTTCTATTTAAAATTGCCGGAATAGTATTGTCTAACAAAAGAAGAGTCAGTGTCATTTTATTGTAATATTGAGTGATCGTATACTGAAGGGGTCACTGCTATTACCATATAACTAGCATTTTGCTATTTATGTTTTCAAAGCCTTGTTTTGATAGGCAAAATGAGCACTTCTCCTCATGTGACTGGTGCTATGCGACTTCAATTACGTTCATCTCCGCGTGTCTTTTGGTTACGGCCCACATTAGGAGCGGAGCTCGCTGCCTTTTGATGTGCATTGGGTGCGTATGCACGAGTGGCGCTCCTTCTTGTCTCTCTAAACAAATCAGTAACTACACCACCTAGGTTAAAATATATTTTCACGGGAAATTGTTCAGAACGCGAACATTTTATTGATGCCGCATATATAAACGTACAAAAGTACAAAAGTCTTATGTTTGAAGAGGCCGCCGGCTCACCCCTCGAAAGAAGTCAACCATGGTTTTCACGCCCTGGTTATACTGGCGGAGAGATTCTACAGCTAAAAGTATAAAACTGATCATTATTTACGATATCTTTCGAGTGGGACGCTTATTAACTTTTACATATACGCGGTCTGAAGGAGCACAGTAAATTACTTACCGTTCGAAAATGGGCGACCGGAAGAAAATGTGTAACTTTAGCGCGTCATTCGTTAAGTGAAGCTGAATCATGCTGTCAATGGTGAACGCCTGTGTTGTCGCTTATCGCACCAACAAAATAAGAAAGCGCCCCCCCCCCCCTTTTACCCCCCTTTTTCCGTTATTGAACTTTTAAAGGTCCTAGTGCAACAATTGGCACGAGCTCCGTTCTGAGGCTCTTAGGCGCCCGTTTCCAGCTTGAGCGGCGTCGCCGTCGGCGTAACCGCGCAGTGCATTATGGGACGTGTGACGTCACTGATGACGCCATCAGTGACGATGCCGAGGACGTCATCAGTGACGTCACTGATGACGTTATCAGTGACGATGACGATGCCGAGGACGCGATCAGTGACGTCACTGATGACGTCACACGTGACGTCACTGATGACGTAATCGTGATGACGTCATCCTCATCGTCACGTGACCCCACAGGGGTCACGTGACAACGGTGACGTCACGTGACCCTCGTGAGGTGACGGCGACGCCGCTCGGAGGCAGGAGTAGCAGACAGGATGAGGAGGTGAGGAGGAGGAAGGAGGGGTATACACACTAAACATCGTAACACCCTTATGGGTGTAAATGGCTTGTCCTATAACTAACACCCATATAGGTGTAGCATAACGCCCTGAGAAAAGGGCGTTATACCTAACACCCCTAAAGGAGGGTGTTTTTCCCGAACACCCTTAAATAAAGGTGTGATTCCACAGTACACCGTTTTATTAGGGTGTTACGACTGCGCAGTACGCCCTCTAAATTGGGTGTACCGCCGCCAGAAAGGTAAGTAAAAAAAACGCAATGACCAACACCCATAAGATAGGGTGTATTAACCCAAAAGACTACAGGAAGAAATGACTTCGAATGAGTCGAAACATGCCTGGTTCACTTTTTATTTTTCGATCAAGATTCTACTAGGTTCTACTAAATTCTCTTCAGACGATTGCAAGGAGGTCATCTGGCCGCAGCCATGTCTCTGCTTACTACGTTCACAAAGACGGAACGACCGGAAGTTACTTGGGACGCAAGCGGCAGTTCATGTTTGTAAACAGTAAAATGGTCTATTGAGACGGAAGCAGGACTACAATCAGAAGCATGCATGCAGAGTACTTACATATAAGAGAGCGATCTCATGTAATCCGTGATAGATGAATAATCCGATTCGAGCAGCACAGAACAATTCGCAAACACAATGCCGGGGATGAAGGCGGTCGCTCACATTCCACGGAAGTATCGCGGTCACCGATAAGGAGCTTTCTGTCGTGATAGATGCACAATCTGATTCGCGCAGCTCGAAACAACGCAAACACAATGTCGAGGATGAAGGCGGTCGATCACAATCAACGGAAGTCTCGCGTCCGCCGAGGCCCGATGAGCAGCTCTTTGCCGAAACGCGTTCTACAAACACAGCACAATAATTCCATAGACTCCAACGAAATAAACGGCCATTATAAAAAAAGTTGACATGGATGTATTCCGCCATTCACGACGAAAAACTACGGTCGCGAAGTGGAACTCGTCAGGACCTGCTTGCACGAAAAACAGGAGAGCACTGAAGGACGCTTTTTGGAAACCGGATTTACGTGGTCCCTACAACTCACCATAACCTGGCAAACGGCGAAGGCTATGAGTCCAGTGAGCCCATCAGCGCGTCAGAGCGAGTCTCGTGACAAATTTTCGTCCAAGCGTTTTTGTCCTACGGAGAGCGGTCACGTGTTTCGCTCCACCCCTCTGATTCGCTAGAAGCGGCCTTCGCAGTCGCTCACAGCCACACGAAGACCCAAAAGGAGGTGTGGAAGCTTATCAGAAGACGAGGTCAAAGGTGGTAAACAAAGCAGCTAATCTCCCTCTGCTGCCTCCTGCGCTGTACAGGGAGGGTCGTTTGTGTGCGGGACCTTGGAGTCGTTGTTCGGGTGGCGGTTCCCTTTCGAAAAGTGTGGAGCCGGGGAGTGGCTTGTGCTGTCTCGGTAGAACTCGTTGATCGTCGTCTTGTTTATGCGTTTGAGTTCCTTCTTTCCCTTTCTTTTTTTTTCTTCATGTGTTGGGAAGTGTACTTATTGGTCCAGACAGGTGAGATTGTATTACCCGAAATAAGGGCGCCACAGCTTGTTCAAAGCTTCAGCGCAGTCAAAAAAAAAAAAAAATATTAAGCAAAACGGAATTTGTTTGCTTTTAGCCCGAGAAAGACTTCTCGGGCTAAAAGCAAGCAGATTCCGTGTTGCTTAATTTTTTTTTTAACGTCGTATTTTAGGCGGTCAAGAAATAGAAATACCTCTCCGGCATAGCCGATTAACGCAGGATACTCTCAACACTCAACCAAAAACGGCGTCGCGTACGTTATGTCAGGATGGCGTCGGCGCGACTCATCCCATTCGTTAAATATTGGCTGAACCAAAATGGTGTGGGCACAATCTTTTCGATTAGATCCAACATCGCGCAATACGGTATGTTTCCTGGGCTGTATATTTACACGTCTTCGGTCACCTTTTGCGAGCGGAAGTGATTTTTTTAAAATCGAAGTTGAACTGATAAAACGGATGCACGCGCGACACGTAATTTTCGGCTCGTGTCGGATGGAGAGTTCGATCGGAGTTGCAACAACTATTCTCTAACACTTCCTAATCATACGCGCCTTCGTGCGGCGATTAATCATACTCGATGTTAGTACCGCCGTACATCAGCAACAGTTTCACCAAAGCGATAAACATGAACGGTTATGAAATCATGGGTGTATTCGAGAGTATCAACATTACGCCCCTCTCTCACCGTGTGAATGAAGGGCGTAAAATTCGCCCATACACCCTTTTTACACGATTTTAGAAACCATCGCTACAAGTGGGACGTAAAAAGGGCGTGTAAGGGGTGTAAGACGTCAACACACCCTTTTTACACCCACTGATATTCAGAAATCGTGTAAAAAGGTTCTAAAAAGGGTGTTTTTCCTAACTTGCACCCTTCTTACACCCTTTTTACACGATTATGGGTGTTACAATGTTTAGTGTGTACCTTCCCCTCAGCACCCTTCCCTCCTCCTCCTCAAGAGCTGCGCTCTAATTCGGCGTTACAGGGAGTTGTAAACGTCTTTAATATTTTTAGCGTTTCTAACCTAATATCAACGTCTTCGAAGCTGTACGAGAATGATAATACTGTAAGAGATTTCTGCAGCTCAGCCAGGTTGAAGGGGGGATCGCATGCACAGTATCAAAAACGCTGAGAAATTTTAAGAGTGATATAACAGGTCCTTGGACTCTACACGACGATTGCTCAGGGTGACTCCGGATTACACTCAAAACAGCGTAACCATAGAATTGGTCGAAACTACCGGTCACTATGGAGCTGAGGGACCTCCGCTCCCATGATTCCACGAGTGTGGGCCGGGGCTCTAGGGGGATTTAGAAAAGGGTGTATTATGAACGTACCCGGTTTCGATGGACAGCAGCGAGCGTAACGAACCCTCCCAGCCAATCTAGCGCTGTGAGTGAATATTTTAGGAGCCTAGGGAAAGGGATCACATTTTGTGGAAGAGCTGGTCTGCTGGCCCAACTTCGTGGAATATTTCTGGTGGGAGGATGTCAAGTTGGGCGTCTCGTGATAATCCGACAGCGCGACGCAGCATCTTCTTGCGCTTGTATACGCGCGCATCCGTTCGTCTGCTTTCAGCCAGCCGTTTCTTCGAAAGGTGTAGTTCTTGACGGGATTCTAGATTTTTCTTCTCAATCGGCTTGGCTTAAAATGCGTCAGCTTGGTTATACTTGTCGCGCCGTCCCGTAGCAGTCTTCCGGGCTCCTGACATAGTCCGACGTTGATAGGGAAGGCTTAGATCTTGACGTGGCGCGGGTTCTCTTGCCAAACTAAAAGTTTCTTGTCGGGGACAGAAAATCGTTGGTGGATTTATCGAGGCAATCCCAGATGTTCCTCGAGGAAATAACGATGGAGGTTTGTCCCGACTCGTGCCTGTTGGTGAGCGTGCTCCAAACACTGAGCTTTGACGTGTCCAGCCAACACCATCCACCAAATCAAAGCCCGTGAATAGAGTCTTTTCTACCTCCACGTAACATTATCGAGGATGGTGCCAACTGAGCGATTGGGCCTAGTGTCACTGAATACTCTGTCCTATCCTATCCTATTATAAACCTATTCAGTGAGTCTAATTAGGCTCAAGCCCGACGCATTGATTGAACATGAGAACCGGCCGAACGCTGACACGGCACACGCGTCCAATCTGTTCCTGCGGTGGCCTCCGATAGGTGGCGCCACAAATCCAGCGGTTACGACCTTGTTATGGATAACCTTTCCGCCTCTCCCTTTTTCGTTATCTCTCCTTACCGTGATGTTGAAATCGCTTGCCCCATCTGAAAGGATGATTGAAATACGCGGACAAATCGGGTCTCAGCTCGGTCTCGTCCACGCTTAGAAGTGCCGGAGCCAAAAAAAGATACCCCTCAAAATGACATACAAAACGGCAGAGGTATGCACTCCGTGCGACGCGACTGGCGCGCCGCCGCGCGGCCGTTACCGAAGGTAGGCAGTGAGAATGCCAGAGAAAACGAAACCGAAACCACACCGCGCACGTTGGTATGCATTGAAGTCGCAGCGGTGCGGTTGCGCTGGGTTCACAGCATGAAGTGCTGCCGGTGCTGCGTCGTTAAGTACTTCAATAGTTATGCGTCCTATCTCGTGGGGCCAAAGTTTCACAGTTTTTCACCTCGCCGATGTTTTGTGGGACAGCGACAACGATGGACCCGTGCCGTACGGCGCGAGAAATTTGGTCTCCCGATCATGTCTGCCACTGTGTCGGCACGGCTGACATATTCTACACTGCCGCTTTGCGCTCTGCGTTTGTTTTCGTACCAGTAACGCCTACATGTGTTAGCGCCGATGGGACGAACTGAAATGCCATCCCACACTCGCGAGTATGCAGTGACAATTTCGTTGGAGGAATGCCCTCCAAAGACGTTTCGTCCCCATCGTACGTGATGATGATATTTCTGGACCAGTATGGCACGCAGTCTGTACTTCAGGAAGAAAGGTTCGGACGGTAAAAAAATTACAAATATGAATCTAAGGAAAACTACAATGAAACTCGGAATTACTGGACACTCGACGTTTGAGTATGGAAGTTTATGTGGTGTGCTTTCTTTTTTGATCAGCGTCCTTTTGGATGTGGAAACGCTGACACCCCGAGTCTTGTAGACAACAATTTTTATACTTTGCTTTACAGCCACCTATCGCAACGTTGGTCGATCTGGGAGTACCGTCCACTGGTCCCTTCCTACCTGTAAAGTGTGCACCTCCCGCGATGAGTGGTATTCTTTTGACAGCTTTTGACGCTCAAAACCGGTTCTCATTTAGTTACGCCGCCCAAACTAAATTTCCACCTGGTTTCGCTGTGCCACCTCTTTTTGGTATAATAAGTGTTGTGTCATGTTACGGTCATGTCAAAGTACCTGTTTGCCGAAAATCAGTACCTCGCACAACAGGTTACTTCACAACAGCTGACTCCAAAAGCCTTTGACGGCCAAACCATGTGTTGGCCGACAACTTTGTTTTCTCGGCTTTGGAACCACCTTTCGTAAAGTTGTTTCAATTGTAAGTACTGTTCACTAGTCCCTTCCTATACCTGTGAAGTCTCCACCTCACGACGAGTGGTATTCTCTTTACAGCCCTTTCATGGTCAAAACCGCCTCCCATTGAGTTACGCCGCCCAAACTAAATTTTCACCCGGTTTCCCTAAGCCACCTATTTTTGATATGATAATTGCTGTGTGATGTTACTGTCAAGTCCAAGCACCCATGTGCCCAAATCTGCACTTCGCACAGCCCGGTTATAACACAACTTTTTGGGTCCAATATTGGATATCCCGTACAGCTTTATTTCTTTATTCGTTAGAAACATAACTTTCACACCTGCTGTCTTAATGAAACTTGGCACACTTCGTGCACAAACTTGGTGACCATCTCACTCGCCTCCAAATATCGTCGTTCCAGCAGTCTTACGTTTACAGCGACGAGCGAGATAAATTTCCCACTCAGAGCAATTATGGTGGCGGCCGTCTTGCTTTTCAGAAAATTGCTCCAACTCCTTTTTTTTTGGCCGCAACTAGAGAAATTACCCTTAATAACGACTCAAACTCAATATATAAGTGGAGAATAGCTAAATGCCCTTCTTAAATGTGCCCCAGTCTTCATGCAACGTCACCCTCAACTTATCGGCTCAAAAAGTAAAAGTTCCGTCCGTGCGCGCTTCCGCCGCCACAGCTTGGCATGGGCAAAGGCGCCGCAGGCCGCCGAACGCGCCTCACTGTCGAACGCCAGCTCCTCCGCTAACGGCGCTACGCGCGTTTTTCAAAGCGCCCCCTATAGTTCCCGCACGGAGTGTATACAGTCGGCGGCAATATGAGCTGGCCCGGTTCAGTGCTAGAAGTGAAATGGGTGAAATGCTACGTAGGGTGCCAAAACTGACCGCCACGTCACGACAATATATATGGAAGGTGGCAGTTCATTGGAATCTCTTTGGTTGCATTCATGCATAGAGCGTTAGGCTCGAGTGTCACGAAAAGTCGTCACACGTAGGCCAACCCTACATAAAGCATACATAGCCCATAGCAGACAATTCATAAGCGCACAATGCATAAGCATATTTAGTCGTAACTAATCATATTTAGCGAGATGTACTAAGCCCGGACCGTGGGAGAGCAATCACTTATGACTCAAGGGAGCCTGCGGGTAGGCGACTGTCGGCGTGCGCAACTCCGAACGGCAAAGTGTAGCTGATCTAAAGACGTCAACGGCTATGAGTGCATTTCAACTTGTCCCGATCATTCTGATAAACATAAGAAGTACACAAATCTGTCGTGCGAGTAGCACATTCGAAACTACCCAAAACATTTCATAACATATGCATAACAAATCATATCGCGCGCATATTGCTCGCACAAACATTTTCTGCACTTCGGGTTTATCGGAATGATCGAGACAGGTTTATTTTAGTACCCGAGGCTCCTCGCAAGGCGTTTGTGCCAACCCGCCTGGCACGCGGCTCGATTCGCTGCATCGGTATACATGTACACCACTCTGCTTCCCAAGGTCCGTCCCAATGCGCACGTGACATCATCAACTGATCGAATTATCCTTTGCAAAAAAAAAACTCAATCCGTCGGGCCATCCAGCAGATTGGCAATCACGTAGAGAAGCGCGCGTCATCGCAGGCGAGATTAGGAAAGCTCCCTCTCAATGAATATTCCATCGGTTGGTTCGTGGACCGACTGCCGATACCGTCGGTTACTTGAACGCAAATTGAAACCTGAATTATGTACGAGGAGATTTCTCCGCGCGCTTTAAGATGGCTAATAAGTAACGATGCTGGTCTCGTAAAATGTGTCTGGATGCGCGATGCGAGAAGCTATAGACGTTTGCAAGCATGGCGTCCCGGCTGGTGCCCCATCCGTGCAAGCACGTGCAGCATGCACGTGAAGATAGCCTTGGCAGGCCTGGAATTCCACGTGCTTGATCACACGAGGAAGAGCATGGCGGCCGCCAGATGCCCTGTTTGCAATCGTCTATTGGCAGCGCAATGAACGCAAACGTACGTAGAGAAAAAGAAGAAGTCGGATTTACCTTGGCTGCTATCGAGGTTCTCCTGCTATATTGTGTCTTTATTCAAGATTTCCGCTGCTAATTCAAGGTAAAAACCATACGATCCTCGCTATTGACGCAACGGTCACCGACCATGGCTGAGGCGGGCCATCCCGCCGGCCAAGGCTCACCATCGATCGAAAAGATGGACAGGCTGAGCGGCCATCATTGGGTACGTCAAGCGCTTCAAGCACAGTCTCTTACTATGAGAGCATCTCTGACGAGCTGTACACCAACTCGGCACCTTTTCAGCTTGTTCAGAACCGAAAGAGACGCAAAGCCTCAACTAGTTCGGAGTCAAGCGACAAGACGGTCAAGACTATGAATCGTACTGATCCCCACCTCACGGTGATAGTCAGACCCAAGGATCCAGACAAAGTGATCGCCACCATTAACCCGAAGAAAATTCAAGAAAAACTGGACATGACTGCTCCAGACGGGGTGATCCTGGTTAGGCCAAACCGAAGACTAAACGTACTGGCAATTGACACCAGAAATAGAGACGCTACGAAAGCGCTCTTTGCACTGACCACACTAGACGGGATCGCTGTCCTGGCCTACGAACCGCTTCCACGAGAATCGGCGGCCGGGGTGATCTACGAAGTACCAGCAGACCTCACCGAGGTCGAACTTCAACTGGCAGTACGCACTACTGCACCTGTTATCTCCATCCGACGACTGGGTAAATCCGAGACCGTCAAGCTCGTCTTTAGCACGGACACTCTACCAGAGTACGTTACAATCGGATACACAAGATACAAGACACAACCGTACATCGAGAAACCACGTCAATGCTCCAAATGTAACCGTTTTGGGCACGTTCGAACCGCCTGTACTAGGGAATTGCGATGCGGTCGCTGCGGGGGTCCCCATGATCGCACCAAGTGCGAAGCGGAAGACCCACTCTGCATGAACTGCAACAAAGCACACGACTCTACATCTCGTTTGTGCCCGGCATACAAAAGAGAGCAGAAAATATACAGGTACAAGAGCGAAGCCAAGGTTGGTTACACCTCAGCAAAAGAGGCTCTACGGTCTACACAAGATCAGATGTCCACTGGCCATGCCAGGACAGCAGCCAACCAAGCAAGACACGACGTCGCAGCTCACGATCTTCGTTCTCAACGATATTCCCCATCAACGCAGCTATCCAGCGTGAGAAAAGGCAAGACCTATTCAAAATCTACAGAGGCTACAGCTCCTACTTTGCAGCTAAAGGATAACAAAGAATTTCCAGCACTTTCTGGATCTGCATCAACTTCGCGTGCAGAAGATAAAGAAAATAGGCAGCCCAGGAGGGACCAGTCAAGTGCATCAACCAGGGAGCAACCACCTATGTCCGGGGTCAAACTCCAAACCATCACCAACGCTGTCCGTAATATTCTTCGGTCATGGGATTCTCCTATAGCCCAAGCGCTATTAACCGTATTAGATGCTATACTTCCGCTTGTTATGATCTGGTGTCAATAGACAAGCTTCGTAGAGATGCCACCGTCCTTCAATGGAATGCGAGAGGCCTTCGAAATCGACTTTCGGACTTTAGACAATTCATATTCAAATATCCTGTTCCTATTATCGCAATATCAGAGTCGCGAGTGAAGCACAGCATCAGACTATCAGGGTACGAGCTTTCTCATTCCCACAGAACAACTGGTCTTAGCCGAGTTTTGGTCGGCATTCGAAAGGACCTGACCTATATTCAACACGATATTCCGTCGCACCCGACAAATGAGTATATCGCTGCGACTGTTAAGATAGAAGACATTTCGTTCACACTTATTGCTAGCTATATACCTCCTCGAGCAGCCTTGGACATTCAGAGGCTGGATACAATTTTACAGCAAACCCCATCACCCCACTTTCTGACAGGAGATTTCAATAGCCATCACTCATTATGGGGAAGCAGAAAAAATAATGCTCGAGGGCAAGCCTTATTTGACCTTACAGTAAAATATGACCTTGCAATTCTTAACGACGGCAGTCCGACGTATTTCAGAGGTGCATCTACGAGTAGCTCTCTAGATTTATCGTTCGTGTCTTCATGTCTCGCTGAGGGAGCCAGGTGGTTCGCTGATATTGAAACTCATGGTAGTGACCACGTGCCGACTTACACAACGTTTCAAGGATTGCATTGCTTGAAGAGGCGTACTACAATGCATTATACTGACTGGGATATATTCAAAACAAAAATGGAGTCCGCCTGTACTACACTAACTGAGACAGAAGGATTTGTTGCGGCCATCAACTCTTCAACCTCCGAAGCGACCAAAACAGTCAATATGACAAACCCCCCGACAGCTATTGATGGAGAATACGAACGACTGCGTGCCATCCGCCGGCGGGCCGAACGCAGGGCAAGAAAAACTAAGAGTGCTGAGGATGTCAGGGCTTCTAGGAGAGCACAAAAGCGCGTTATAAGACACCTGGACAAGCTTTCCAAAAAACGCTGGAGGTCTCTTAGTGCCGGCCTTGATCCCAGAAAGCCAGTTACTCGCATATGGCCCATGATGCGAAGCTTGCGCGTGAGGCCGCAGCAAGTTCGTCCATTCCGGGCCATCGCTTTGGGCCGCCAAGTCTCAGCAGTAACCATAGCCGAGGAATTCTGTGTCATGATCACCTCCTGCTCTACTCTTATCGACTGCAGAGTGAATACGACAGATGACCACCCATCCGTAAGTGTATGCAAGGCTGTTGAAGCATATTTTACTTTAAAAGAACTTGATATGGCACTATTTGCCTCTAACGTCAAGTCGTCCCCGGGCACGGATGGAATACGATACTCAGCCTTACGTCACCTGGGGGAAGCGGCTAGAACCTTCTTGTTAAAGGCATTTAACTCCTCATGGGAAACGGGAATTACACCGAGGCAATGGAAAATTGCTCGTGTGTTGCCAATCCTCAAACCTGGAAAGTTTCCCCTAGATATTAATTCGTATCGTCCAATTGCATTAACAAGTTGCATGAGCAAAGTAATGGAACGAATGGTGCTAGCCCGTATGGAATGGGATCTAGAAAATAGAGGATTATATCCCTCGCCCATGAATGGATTTCAACGCGGAAGAAGCAGCATCGACAATTTTATTGATTTAGTGACAAGCATTGAACAAACGAAGACTGTCAACAAGATAACAACAGCTGTATTCGTGGACATAAAATCGGCATTCGATACTGTAGAACATAAGGCCATTCTTCACGATTTGGGTGCCATTGGCTATGGAGGACGCATATATACGTGGATTGCAAGTTACCTTAAAGAGAGACAAGTGTACATATCGACGCCGGAGGGCAACACTGTTTTTCACGAAATCAAGAGGGGAGTACCGCAAGGGGGGGTCCTTAGCCCCATGCTTTTTAGCATTTCTCTAATAGGCCTCCTTAAAATACTTCCGAAAACCGTTCACGTATCCATATACGCTGATGATATCTGTTTCTGGGCGTGCAGTAGGTCTCTCTACATAAACAAAGCAAGACTACAGAAAGCAATAAACATCACAGCACGCTACCTCCACGAGCGGGGTCTGCATATATCACCGGAAAAATCAGCGGTGATGGCATTCAGCAGAAAACACACGGACAAATACCCAATCGTGATCGATGGAAAACCAATTCCATACGTCACTGAACACACATTTCTGGGTGTCACTCTCGACAGGCAACTGACATGGAGCCCCCACATAAAGCGCCTAAAGAAAAAACTGACCTCGTTTATCGATATAATCAGAATGATTAGTGGGACTAAATGGGGATGTTCTGTCCCTGCGCTAATGGCCCTATACAATGCTCTGTTTCTCGGCCTTATGCGCTACAGTCTTCCTGTTATGCATAATGTATCCCGGTCTCTTCTTAAAGAATTAGAAAGTGCCCAAGCACAAGCTCTTCGAGCTTGCTTAGGACTGCCGAAATGCACATCGAATGTGGGAACTCTGGCTGAAGCACGAGCAGTTTCGCCCGCCATTTTAAGGACACAGGAAACGTTGCGAGCTCATCTTCGTCACAAAACTCGAATACATAAACATCATCTAGTAAATATCTCAACAGAGAGACCATCCTCAGGATTTGCCCAAGTAATCACGCTTTTGGAGGATTATATTCCCAGAGCATTTGAAGCGGCTGCAATTCCAAGATATCCACCGTGGAAATACCCCCACTTAGAAATCAGAACAAGTATCCCAGGGATCACTTCGAAAACAAAGATGCCTGCGCCTGTGATCACCCAGATTGCTCTTGAATACATCAATAAATCATACAACTCATTCCACCACATCTACACTGATGGCTCTACAATGACGTCATCATCGGCTCTGGGAGTCTACATTCCTTCTATGAGAACATCCATAAAAGCAAAGCTGAGCCACGTCACCTCATCAACGGCGACAGAGCTCGCGGCGATTCGAGAAGCAGTGACACAAGCGGGAACTGAAAAACCTAAATTTTGGGCAATATTTGTTGACTCGAAGCCCGCTCTCTACACCCTCTCCTCGATGAAAAAAAGTAGCCCATATCTACAACTTGCACAAGATATTTTGGAAGCAGCTCGCCAAGCTTCGTGCCAAGGACACCATTTTATTTTACAGTGGGTTCCTGCCCACTCCGGTATAACCGGAAATGTTCTTGCCGACAGAGCTGCTAGAGATGCCCACGAAAGCATTATTATTGTCTCTATTCCATTCTCAAGACCAGATGCAAATAGCATGATCAGAAACATCGGCAAAGAAATAACATCGTCTCTTTGGGAAAACCCTCAATACCACTACAGATATCTTTACAATATCGATCCTAAGCTACAGTTTCGGGCTCCACGAGGTTTACCAAGACCAACGGAGACCGTGCTACACCGCTTGCGGCTTAAAGTTGCGTACACCAACAGCTACCTTCACAAAATCGGAAAGGCTCAGTCTCCTGAATGTGCATCGTGCGGCGGCGTCCATAACATCCAACACGTAGTCTGCGAATGCAAGGAGTACAGCCATGAAAGGCAGTCAATGAAGAAACAGCTCAACATCAAAGAGGAAGAACAAATAAGCATCAACATCGTGTTTGGTCCCTGGATGACATCTTCTGACGGTTATAAGGCCACAGAAGCTCTCCTAAAGTTTTTGAAGAATACTCGTTTACAGCATAGGCTGTAGTGTTCTAAAGTGAACTGAAGTGGTAAATGACGCTTGCCATTGAAACACTCACATCTACATTTATTTTAATTTTTCCCTTGTATCATTTTTTTATATTTTCGTATTCTTCCTTTATATTAATTTGTTTTCTTACTTTTCTCTACTCCTTTCTGTTGTTTTTTTTTATTCCGTTCATTACACATTGTAGCAAACCAGCACAAGGCGCTGGATGACATCACTGTTTTAATAAACGCCTACTTCTCTCCAAACGTACGTAGTAAAGACGCAATATCACGGCGCATTCTTTACGCTTGATTGAATCAGTTGGACCCAACTACAAGATTATGCGGAGCGCAAGTGCGTCTGCTTCTTAAACAGGGGTTGAGATGATGTCTAAACACCGAGTTCTTATTGGCTGACTGAAAAAAAAAATAGTGGAGCTTAAGGAATTCAGCATTGAGGTCTATTCACTATCCTTCCAGCCGAAGCCAATCAGAGTTCGGCGTTATTCTGACGTCACCGCTACTCCTGTACAAGAAGCAGACGACTTGCTCTCCGTATAGGAACAGGAAAAACCGCCGGGACCGGGCGCTTTTGGTGCAGCTCGATCCATTCCAGTGGTTCGTAGCGTTGGAAGCGCTCGGACCAATCACGCGCATTCACTGCGCGCGACTGGTTTCGTCGGTAAGAGGAACCAGTGTTGGCGGTAACGCGTTACAAGTAACGGCGTTACCGGTAACGCGTTACTTTTTTTGGTAACGTAGTAACGTACTCGTTACTTTTCCAAAGAAGTAACGGGTAACGTACTTACGTTACTTATTTTGAGTAACGTGTAACGAAAGTACGTTACGTTACTTTACTTCCTAGAACTTAAAAAAATTAAATTTCGAAATTCAGCTGTTGCTGAAGTACAACAGTGGAGTGTGCTTCAGGTAACGGAGGGACTTGTTCACAGCAACTATCTGTACGTCGACATGTTGTGAACAAAATATATTCAAAGTTTCAATCTCGGCTGGTCTTAATTTTTGTGCTAATAAGGGAGGTCGGTTCTTCTGTTAAGTTCCGTGCCAACATGTTATAAATCAGCTTCATATATACTTCCGCGTTTTTACTTGTAACTATTCGGGTGAAACCTTAAAAAAGAGAGGGTAATTAAGTTTCCGCATGGACATATTTTAGCTATGGCGCTTATGCACATATCAAACGTCGAAACAGCAAATGTTTTAGTTCGTGAATAAAAAGTAACGCAAGAGTAACGTGCGTTACTTTTTATGAGTAACGGTAAGGGTAACGCGTTCCTTTTATTTTGAGGTAACGTAGGGCGGTAACGCGTTACTTTTATTTGTAAGTAACGAGTAACGTATTTAGTTACTTTTTTTCGGTAACGCCTACAACACTGGAGGAAACGCACAAAGACGACGAGCGCCGTGAGGGGCGTGACGTCAGAGAGTTTAGTTGGTCTATAGATCAACGCCTTGTTTACGGACAAATCGGCGTTTGCTCCCGACGGGCACTGCGCGAGGGCAGAAACAAGACCCGCGCGACTTGAAGCGTCTGCGCGTGTGCCGTGTCGACAGCAGCGCCACCGCAGCTGCGCGACGTCACAGCCTCGTGTTGGTTTATACGGCGTGCAAGTTTGTCCGGTCTTTGCGCACCTTGTGCCCTTTAGATGCGCACCCATGCGCTTTTGTTTCCCTCCCGACCTCAACCGTGACGGCCCGCACTTGGTTGTCTCGTCATGACGCGTTCCCTTCGCGATCTCTATGCGGAGCGCAAGTTCATCCGCTTCTTTTGCGGGGGTTGTGGTGATGACAGAATGCAGAGCTCTGATTGGCTCTGATTGGAATGATAGCGGGTATATACACTCTAAAAAAAGCCCGTGCATGTACTTTCCCGCACAACACTCGCAGAGCCAATCACCGCAACTTACGGAGGCAGCTCAGCGAATGACAATGCCGAAACATATGTATAGACCAAAAAACGCAGTCTGAGTTGTGACATTAAGCAATGCAAAACGTCACGCTTGCATTGCTTAATGTCAAAACTCAGAGTGCGTTTTTAGGTCTAAACATATGTTTCGGCATCGTCATTCGCTGAGCTGCCTCCGTAAGCTGCGGTGATTGGCTCTGCGAGTGTTGTGCGGGGAAGTACATGCACGGGCTTTTTTTAGAGTGTAGACCTCGAAGCAAGCTGCCTTCAGGTCTACCCACTATCCTCCCAATCAGAGCCAATCAAAGCTCGGCGTTCTGACGTCACCACAACCCCTGCAAAAGAAGCAGACGGCCTTGCGCTCCGCATGGTGGCATTTCATTGGCCCACTTCTCCTTGCGTTCTGACAGACGCGTTTTCGAAGACTTCCTCGCTGTATAGCGTTTAAACGCGCTTTGACTTACGGTGAGACGAATTATGAAGGAAAGTCACATTCTTTCCACCACACCTTTTTATTCGCAAGAAAAAAAAAAAAACCTGATATGTAGCCTTTTCGTCTGTGCCATAAGCCTTCGTCAGTCTGCGAGCACCTCGGCCGAAATTAGAACCAGCGCCAGCTGGTGGTCCGTTCGGGTGGTACTTCCACTCGGAACGACCGAGAAACTTTGATGCGAAGGCGCAGTTTAAACGATCCGAATTTCGAAACCAGTTTACGGGTTCAAGCTGCAATCCGCGGGAGGGTCGCCGTGACCGTTGACGCAGCGGCGAGCGTGTCGATAGCCCCTTGGGACCAGCTGTCGCGGACGTCATATCCCAGATCAATGCTTCGTCGATATTCCTAAGAGATGGGGCCAGTCCGCAGGCGAGGATTTCGAGTGTACGTGCTTCGGTCGGTCGCCCGGCAAGGTCTCAAGTATGGGGGGTGGCCATAACCGGAACCGTGCTCCCCCCCTTGCTAAAGGTCGACCTCGCAGGTCGCAAACGAGGCATCGATATGCAGGATATTTCTTCAAAAAGGGAACTTCCGCTAAGATTCTTTCGCCCCGGTGCTCATTCATAGGCCATGGGACCCGGCCACTAGAAAAGAGACGAAATTAGCTAATTAGATATTTAATTAACCTAAAATATTTCAATAGCTTTTTTCATAGTTTTTACTCTCTTTTTTTTTTTGGGGGGGGGGGGGGGTGAATAGTTTGATAACTGACGCTCGACCTGATAAAGGTCTAGCCGTGACGTAAAGGTTTGATTAAGGAATTCTTATAGCGGGCACTATATGGGGCGAGAAATGTCACCCATGTATATACACGGCTTCAGACCAAAACTAAGCGAGCAAGAAAGAGCGCCCGTGACGTCATTCCCCTTCGCCCTGCGCCGGCTTTGCAAGCCCCGTGATCACTCTGCAAGTGACGTCAGCAGTGCGAGCGCCAGCCAATACCAGATAGAAGACAAAGCCTGGCGCCTTCACCAACGCCATCACTAGTGAATCCACGCAGCATCGCCTGCAGCAGCTTGTTTCAGCATCGCTACCAGCGCGTCTTGTAACGTCCCGCGACGGGCGCGACGTTAGCACGCTGCGACGCCAAGAGGGACGCGTTTGCCCCATTTGTGGGAGACCATCGTCGAACTTCACCGTGCCTTCCGCTCGGGGCAGGTCGGGGACCCAATAAACAATTATACGTCGTGCTCAGGGCTTAGAATCTGGATAGTATTGCGCCAGCTATTTTGACATCTCACATAACCCAGCGGCATCCACTCTCAAGAAGAAAACAAAACAAAAAACGAACGACCGCAGTTTTCCAACGCGGCCCTGCAGCGCTGTCCGCGAAGCGGAATATCCAACCAATCGCGAAGAAGCAGCTCTTGTCGCTGACCGAGGCAGGCGCAACTTCCGCAAATTAAACAGAACCATACGTTATCACGCGAAGCAGCTCCTTGACAAACGACTTCTTCTCCCCCCCGAAGACTGTGCCGAGTGTGTTTCGGATGTGCGTCATTAATGACATTTCCTTCGATTTCCTCACTCGCGTGCCTGGTCCAGTCAGCGAACTCTCGCCGATTCTTTGCTGAAGTTGTTCCGGCGGCGGGGCTGCTGCCGCGCTGCGTCGATGCTTTTGTGTAGGGCAGCAGCGGCAGAACTGAGCTCTTTCGTCGAATTCTATTTCGCTGCGGCGACTGCGCTAAAAGAGGGAACAATACTGACAAATACGGAGCTAATAACAGCCAAAAGAAATAAACAAACGAATTTCGTTTCCACATTGAATCCTCTTAGCGACGAGGACTGTTGTGTTTCGCAATCGTAATAGCCGCGCGAAGGAGCCATCATAAATCAGAGCCCGGCTGTAGGATAGCTAGCACCGACGCTAGACCATCGAACGCGAGTCTTTTTCTGCGACTCGTAATGGTTCGGGCGATGCCGACGAGAGAAGCACACTCGAGGCCTTCTCTGGAAGCATGAAGACATCTAAGCCGTCGGCGTTAGATGTTTCGTATAATTGGGGAATGCGGCAGCGGCCATGTTTAGGAGCGCGCGCGTGATTAGAGTCGTCGAAACGTATAAGTGGAATCGCCAACGCCTCGGAGAAACGGGAGTCCTCAAGCCAAGGGAGCGAAGCGCGCGCAACAGTTGGCTTATAGCTTTCTTGAGAGAGCTTGTGCAATACCGCCTAAAGGGCAAGGCCTCGCCTTGTAGGTGATAATGGCTTGTGCGCCCATCGCTCAATTGGATGCAGCGCGGTTGGGGTACGCGGACACAATTAGCCACGGGAGCGCGACGTGAGGCAGCGACGAAGCACGCTCCGGGGCGTTTCCCGTTGGGGGTCTGGATGTCACAGGGTGTCGGTCGGCGGGAGCCGCCTTTGTCGGTGTCTAAAGGCTCTCCTTTCGCAATCCGTGAACACGTCTGCCCTTGACCCTGGCAGGTTTGTTGGTCCCATTCTCCGCAGGAAGGTGTACACCTATACGCCACGTGGTAAAATGCACCAGCCCAATGCAGATTCGATAAATGTTTTGAGTTTTTTTCTCTTAAGGCGCAGCATTTTCCGGCTTATTTACATTTAGACAGACTATATATACAAACTGTCCCCCCCAAAAAAATTTAATAATAATTATTGAAAAAAAATTTGCGGTGGCTTAGCTCGGCTATGCCAGGATATACGTAGCGTGAGCTTATGCGCACAAAATGAGAGGCGCTATCAAGCGGCTCCGGTGCAGCGTCGGACTTGGTTACTGCGCAACGGAGGCGCACAGCTGGGCGCACCGCGGCGCCAGTGCGTCTGCCGCGGCTATGACGTCACTCCTCTGGAATGCGCAGACCGGCGAGGCGGGCGAGGCGGGCGCGGCGGCGGCGGAGCGCGCGGCGGCGGCTTCACGTGGCTCTCATAATGAGCCGTGTTCATTATGCGAGCCTTGCTCATTATGCGGAGCTCCGCCGCCGCCGCCGCGCGCTCCACATAATGAGCACGGCTCGCATAATGAGCACGGCTCATTATGAGGGCCACGCGAAACTGCTCAACCTCGGCCAGTGTAGCTAACGCTACAAAATGCATTACGCATTGCCGAACGCTCAGCTTTCGCCCAAATGTATATCGCTAGCCGTCCGAACCATATGCTAAAGTTTCAGAACGAATTGTTATATTATTTGAAATGTATAATCGATTTTCGGATATTTTCGATGGTAAAATGGTAGCCGGCCAAGCCCGTTGAAAGTTTCAGAAAAATCACCTTTGCATAAAATAGCTGCTAGTTTTGAAACTTTTGCGCCTGGCCCAAAACCGCTAGCGCTAGATTGGGACGGAGACTGAGATTTCCGTGATGCGTACTTTATTTTTGTGGCGAAAAAAAAAAAAAAAAACTTAATATTTTGGTGGACATGCTGCATTATATTGTACACAGAGCGCGGGTTCACAGTCCACTGTCTGGGAACATTCCGCCGGATCGATAAACATTAGAATTCTGACCTCCTCTGCGAACTTCAATAAGACCTGTGGAGTCCCCCGACTTCGGTGTCAGCGCCCGTCCGATCACTGGGCAGATCTCTACGTGAGCAGTATGCAGAACGACGGTATCTGACCCTCAAATGCCGCAACCTGCTGACACGGGGACGACCCTTTCCCTCTTCATTTGACGTGTGTCGTGCTCCCTTTGCGTACAGCCATGGCTTTCTTCGGAAACCGTGTCTCGGATGAACAAGCAGGCGATAGACCCTGCGGCCCGGCCGAGGCCGATCACCGTCGCAGTTAGAACCACTCGATGCTCCGAGAGTACGGCGTTCAAAGCGCTCGCTTTAGCAGGAGTATCTAGCCAATCGAGTTTTCTGATTGGATGGTCGGCCGCGTTGGCGACGGATGAGAAGAAAAAAAATCACAGCATCTCCACGAGGTGAATGATGTTGATTGGGGCGAAACTCTGGTGGTGCTGATGATACTGATTTTATTGTTCATAGGTAGTGCTGATGGTGCTGATTTTTTTTTATTGCTCATAGGTAGTGCTGAGTTCCGGGTTGCGTTTCGGCTTCATTATTACTGCTTTATGGTCGGTGAAATGCAGAGCCAGTGGTTCTTCTAGCGGATCAGCTTGGATCCGCTAGAAGCCGTGGGAACGCATCTCCACCGTTTAAGTCACGGTCCATGTCAGAAAGAGAATGTGTGGTATGGAACGTGGTTATATGCGCATTTGAGCATTTGACCGCAGCGCCCTTTCGTCTATAAACGTTGAGCGGCTACATGCCAACGTTTCATCCATGACAGACAGATGGGATGGCAATCGATGTGAGCACGGACGCCGGACGGATGGACAAGGCTAGACCTAAGGAGCTTCGCCCCTAACATAGTAACCCCAGTTCTTGAGTTACTACCACATCTCAGAGCCCCCTACTCGTCCCGCAGTCGTGGCCGAGTGGTTAAGGCGATGGTCTAGAAATCCATTGAGGTCTCCCCGCATAGGTTCGAATCCTGTCGACTGCGCAAATATTTTTTTTCCTTTTTAAGAAGACAGATGGATGGCAATCGATGAGAGCACGGAACGCCGGACGGATGGACAAGGCTAGACCCTAAGGAGCTTCGCCCCTAAAACGCGGCACGTTGATACTTAAGAGTCTGAAGTATCAATTTGCTCAACAACACAAGAATCTAAAGTGTTGCTAAAAAAAAAGTCTTTTTCTACATTCTGGTTTAAGAACATGCTTTTCCTGTAAGGCTTGTCAAATTATGAGGCACTGAAGAAAACCAGCATTTCGAACTCTTTTTGTTCGCGTTCCGCCCATTGAAAAGCATGCGGGAAAGGCCTCAGCACGCACCTCGTATCGCTGCGCCGCAATGTTCTTCCCATAGAGTTATTATAATGTACGTTAGAGGTTCAACTGGCGCTAGTGTGCTACTGCAAATTGAAGCAGACAGCAACCAGTCAAAAACTGACTCCCGGTATTGCATTTCTATGGGAAAAAGTGAGTGCATCTTCTCCCTGCACTCGATTATAAGAGAAAATATCCCGAATAATTCGTACGTACTAGGTAGCTTGGAACATTTCTCAGTAAGGCAGACGAAATAATTGGTCATTTGCGATGTTTTCTTTCAAATTATTTGCATTAAAACGGAGCTAAGACGGCTTCGTGCATGTATTTATGCGCACTGTCCTAACACTGTTAGTGCGAACTCTATACGTCGGCGCTTTTCAGCGTGGGGAATATATGTGCCAAACGAACGAAGCACATCTGGAAAACTAAGGCGGCAACTGAGAACTACGCAGTAACACTGGATCAGTAACCCCCTCCGCATGTACGATCAAAAGTAAATTGAGGGCCAGGTAATATAGTCATATTTTCAACACATACTGCTTTATTCTTTCTGCTCTTGCAAATATGCTAATCTACGTTCAAAACATCATCCTCGCGCTCGAAATCTTTGATAACAAGTGCCCGATAAAAACTGCCCGGCAGAGAAAATATTAGAAAGACGCTTTTCATACCCCACGTACTTTGTTCTTTACGTTTGGAATGTTTTTAGCCGCTCGTAAAGATGCAAGAAGGGGTCATTTTCATATAGTAACAAGAGTGGCATAGTATTAGAAATATATAAGCGTTACCGGAATGCTGGCGAGCCTTTAACGCGCTCGATATTTCTTTCGATTGTTATTTTACTCAGAATCGTAGCTTGTTTTTACACACCTGCTGTGGAACAGAGGTTTGGGCTTGAAACATAGCGAAGTTAAACATCGTTCATTGATGAAGAAAAATGCGCTAACTAAAGCAAGTATACTTTTACAATGTTAATAAAGGTACATAGTATTCGGTACGACACAAAAAAAAAAGTGTATGTTATTTTCCGGTGAGTGGGTTTCTCCAGCGCCTCATAATTTGACGAGCCTTACACGAAAACGAGTTCTTTTCGGCCATCCCGCGCCCTGTTTTCTTTTTTTTTTTTTTTAATCTGTAACATGGGTATAAAGTATCGAACTCCCAAAAAACGCATTTGCGAAGTTTACGCGCGGGATTTCTGAACCGCCTGTGAATCGGGACCGATAAGGAGGAAACAGACGTGTTGTTTCGGACGCGAGCAAGTTCTGCCAGGCTTCCTATTTTCGATTTGATTATACAGTGCCGCCACACCGCAGCCATCTATTTCTGCGTTGCGCCAGGAACTATGATGCAGCATCCCCGATTAACCTGAAAACTTTTCTAAACACACTTGCAAACATCGCTTAAATAGTAACCCTTCAGCAAAAGAAGTAAAAAAGAAATAAAAATATTTCGAAGTTTTTGAATTTACATATTTGATTGTCAACGTGTTTTTCAAAGTGAAGCTCTCCATTGGCAACAGTGAAAAAGCGACATTAGCGGAAGGCAGGGGTTCACTCTCTGAACTGTAGACGTTGTTCCCAACTGATTATACAAGCAGTGTCATGGTGTCAAACGAATGCTTTGGAAGGTCACTCCAGCACCCGCGCAGCAGCAACGAAACAAATGCTCGGCATATAGTCCACTTTTAGACTGCCCACTCGACCTGCAAGCCTGCCTTCCCCCTGACGTCCCCCGGCACCGAAAAGCGCAGGTGCACTTGAAGGTTGGTATTTGCATCATTTGTAATCGCCGATTTCACAGTAACTACTCTTAATTTCGCGATACTAAATACCATACCGAAAAGGGTAGAGGCAGGCGATTCCGGAAATGTAGTTAGTTATACAGTGAACACCGGGTCATACAAAATTCCCAATGTTCGCTGCAAACCAACATCTAATGATGTTGGTTCGCTGCAAACCAACATCTAAAGAACTAATTTATTAAAGAAGAAGGACATCTAAAAAAATAATAATTTACGAAAGAAGAAGTTACAGACGTGACGGCGGAATGATCTGCGTACAGGCCACAAGCAGCATATTCTAAGCATGTCTGCTTTATATAGGTACACGACCACTCGCCAGTGTATGCGATGCTCATCCAGGTGGAAACGGGCAGGGGTGGGTATACTGAACCCAGCATCCCTGGGTTCTGCAGCGCTAGCTGTTTGAAATGGTGTTGTACGAGTGTTTCGCACTGCGGACAGTTATAGTCCTCACCTTTTGCCCGCTTCGATCCGGACGAACACCGTACCGGCGTGTGGTTGTGTATCGCTATATATACTGCGTGATGACCGTTAGAAACCTCATGCTAGCTAGCGGTGCAGGTATAGTGCGCTGGCTAAATTTCTCATCTGCTGCGGGGACACCGGGCGCCCAATATGGGCCTGCCTAACCTTTCCGCCGTCTAAACATATACGACACAATTCCACTGCAGATGTTCGTGGGGGAGTGCTTTCCTTTCCCTTCGCGTTCACTGACCGATGTTTTTTTGGGAGCGTTGCGCGAATACCATGTGCCCCGACTTCACCACATGTCGTCTCTAAACGCTGTATTTGCAGTCTTTATTTACAGACGCACGCTGCCTTGCACAATCGTTTTTTTTTTGTTTGTTTTTCGACGCGCAGCCAACCGTGTAACCTTGGGCCGCGGGCAGAGGAGGATCCGGGCGTGTGCTCGCAGAGGTGAACTTTTAGCACCGACAATTTCGCCGCGTTTTACAACCCACCGTGACCGATAAACGAACGTAAAGATAGAAAAGTATCAACACACACACACACACACAAAAAAGAAAAAAACACGTGTACCTATCCAGGGTGTCAAACGGGCAGTGCACGAAGTAGATTAAAAAAAAAGAAAGTGAATTGCCTCGATACGGGGAGAACGATGTTACTAAAAGATTGGGTTGTAAACGATGCACTGATAGACTCCGTTTCACCTTACACGACGGACCGAGGTGGGCGCTGTACGTATGATCTAAGCCAATCCAGTGCCGTGTAAATGTCACGTGACCTTCGTGCGCGGGTGTAGTGACGCGAGGAACTATACTACTAGCGTAAACCGAGAGGGGAAAAAAAAAAAAAAAAACGACTGGGAATGCGAGTCAGTGAAGGTTAAACATGGTGACTTTACTGGCGTTTTTTAACGGACGACACGAACGCAGACACGTCTAAAAATGTTTGCGTCGTCCGTTGTAGTCACTGTAAGCCTAAGAAACGTAGGGTGTGGCACACCAAGTTCATGCTTCTTGCTTCGTGATTGGTTCTTGGGCGTGCCTATCGACTAATGCCGCACTCTGATTGGCTGGGAAGCGATAATAAGATGCTCAAAGCTCGCCACGTCCTGCTCTTCTTAAACTCTTAGTGACTAAAAAAAAATCGCTTTAATTATCTGAGTCCGCCATTGTTTGCGCACGTATACTCTGAACATGTACTACTGCACACTAGGGACGCGCCGGCGCTCTGCCAAGACTCTGATTCAAACACACGTTTCGTGCCGCGAGAAATGGCGACCACCAGTGCTACCTGATGGGGTTTTAAAAAAGGGTCTGTTGCGTTACGTGTTTGTTTAAACGGCGCGACGTTAGTCGGCCCCAAATGGGCGCCCGCGGTGTCTACTCTCTGCTGCAGACGAGGAACTTAGCCATTGCAGTGGGACCGGTTGCCTGGGGGTCTTTCAACGTGCAGCTCGCAGACCGAAATAGGCAGGGGGTGAGGATTGAAACAAGAATCGCTGAATTCTACAGCTCGAGCTTTCGTTCCACGCGGTCCGAGTGCTGGGGTGCGCTAACAGCTAACATACTCCGCCACCGAATCCCGTACTGACGCGTCACATTGGCACCGTTGGATTGGCTGGGACGGTTTCGTAGCGTCAGCTGTGGTCCACGATAAGGTGAAACTGAGAGCTGTTTCGAAGGTTGTACGGTAGGGGAGATGAATTTGGGAAAGGGGGGGGGGAGGTTGCTTTGCTTTATTTATAGTCCACAAGGTACGCGGTCAGTTTTCTAGCTCCTGGGTGTGCCGCTCGTGCTCTGATCTTGGCTGGCAAGGGGTCGATGGAAACGAGATGAGGATGGAAGCGGTGAAGCGAACTTGCAGTAAATCAGGGCGGTGTAGAAGGGGATACGAAACATAAACTCCCCAAAAAGACTCTAGAGAGCAAACAACCGCTGCGGGGTGTTCTGGGGTGGTCTTTATAGGGTTGTCCGTCGGTCGTAAAATCGAAAGTATAACACAAGCGGGGACGCTCGGCGAAAATAAATATATGTAAACAAGAACAAAATGGCAAGAGAAAATCCCTACTGGTGTATGCAAAAAGTAGTTTGCACACGCAGCAAAAAAAACCCAAACAAACAAAATAACAAAAAACGGGGAAATCTTTACTGTGGTATGCAAAGGATAGCGTTCACGTGTAACGACAGAAGAGAGATTTATCTTTGTAATGAACTTTGCTTCATGATCGAGGTTTCGATGTAACACCTTCATTATTATCGAGTTACCTAATGGAATTTCTAGGCACAGTTTATTTTCTAGAAAACCGGTATGGTGACCTCACGGTCAATGAGTTTGTTTGCGCGCAAATAACTACACTTTTGTTTTAGTAAAAAGTTGTCTAACTAATCGAGTCAACGGACTTCGAAGTATCGTTTAACAGTCACTGATCTCTCTAAAAAAAGGTGTGCGAGTCCAGTTTCGGACAAGACACGGGGACAGCCAGTCGCATCAAACGATAGCAGAATCCCAGCGAAGGACGGGGCTCACTAAACCAAGGAATGCGAGCAGGGTCGGTGCTCGATCGTGGCGCTGCACTCGCTCATTGGCGTTCACTCATTTCATTCATTCGTTTATTTACCCTTTAAAGGCCCCGAAGGGCACTGGCTGTTTCCGTGTTCTGCAGGAAAGTAAACTTACATACTTTTTTTTTTGTTTGAGCAACCAGAGATGGAGGAACACGAAGAGCAGGAGAACGTGCCGAATTTCTAAACTTTCTCTCCTTTTCGTCTCTCAATGTCACCCTTCAGGTTGCTTCAAAATGTTCAGTATACTACACCAGCTTACTCGTGCCCTTCCATTCTGTTCTTACATACTTTTTTTTTCTATAGACGCTGCCCGCAAATAACCAAATAAACCAATAAATACACTCGTCAACTAGTTCGCTCGCAGACATAGAGTAGCATCAAGACATCCTTCTGAATTTTGAGTCTGTGGGGTCGACACGTTTACGAAGCACAACACAATTACGAAGCGTCGAAAAACCCCGAAAATTCAATGCTAAAGCCGATTATCGTTGTATCCGTGGTGCCAGAAACTGATCGTTTCTAGTTGAGAAACTCTAGAAGCTCGTTATTTGTGGTATCGTTATAAGTGGATTGCTCTAAGTCGGAACATAACCGACGCTACCATTTGACGGAGCCAATTGGTGTAGCTGCATGGCGGTAGCAGACGTACAAAGACGACGATGGCCATGACGATGCAATTTTTCCGATTCCTGATTGGTTTGATCGGATCGCAAACTGTCAGGAAAAGAAGGAAAAAAAGAGCAAGAAAATAAAATAAGATTTAGTTTTGCTCTGGTTTTTCCAAAGGCTGCAGCGGCCGTCTCCGAGAAGGGTCAGTGTTCCGACACTGCAGCAGCTGCTTGTTGCAGCTGTCTCGCGTCGTCGGCCCGGTCTTAACGCTAAGCCCATCCTCCCGGCCTTAACCGCTATAGGCCTAAATTGTAGGGCTCTGAGCCCACGCAGCCGTTCCAAGGCGCGTCCGTGGCCATCGTTCATCATCGTCAGTTTGTCTTCGCAGACGACACACCGCAAAGTCTGACTTTTTTTTTTCTCTTCTGCTCAAAGATTTTGGGATTTTTTTTTTTTTTATAAACCGGTTTGATGTTACATAAGAGTTTGTCGTTGGTGTAGGCCAGCAAACTTTGTTTTTGCTTTTATATATATATATATTTTTACTGGCAAGAAGCTCTTCAGTGACGACGAGGTAAAAGCAATAACACTTTGAAGACAAGCCCCCCTGCGCCTGTCCTTTTCTAACCTCACCACCCTTCGAGTTTCAGCACGTTTGCCACTTGAAGGAGGGTCGGGGATCCTATAACGATGACGCAATGCGCAGACCTTATGTCTTCGTGGTATTGATCAACCGCCAGCTAGAGCGATGTCTTCGTGTTTCGAAGCCTTCGCAAGCAAGCAGCTGAACTCCGGCCGTGGAACCGGAATAACCCTGCTGAACTTATAGGGAGCAGGAAAGTTGTTACTGATTGGGGCGACTTGTCGACACCCACATCGGCGAAGTGAACTATAGCGCGTTTCACCATGTACGATGGTCGGCGAGGATCCCGTTGACACGGGAACCCCAATTAAATCCTTTACGCGTATAAACATCGGTGCATAGCAGGCCGAAGCTATCTGCGATAATTTCCGCGATGCTCTTAATTTGCGCGTCTTCGTTTCCTTGTTGTAGACGGACACGGAACGACAAAACCTTTCTCAATGTACTGCACATACAACCACGAAGAACCTCGAGGGAACCGCAAATTTATTCCCTGTTAAGGCTAGCCCACATGGTGCGTTTTTCTCCGCGTCTGCGTCGCGTCTGCGCCTGCGCTTTGACGTCACTTCCGGCACCGGGACGAAACGCAGCGTTTTTAGGCGCATTCCGGCGTATCTGGAGGAGCCAGATATTTTGCGTCCAGGCGTCGCGTTTCGCGCTGCGTCTAGAAAGCAACAACCAACGAACGGCCGTGTTCACTAGTTGCAAGGAGCGTTTGAAGTTTCTCTACTGTTTTCGCCACTGTAGGACTGTAGTTTTCGCCACGGACCTTGCGACAAAGGTGATAAAAATAATAATAATTTTTATTTGCACAGATTGCGATACCTACTCGGCAGCGTGCAAGGCTAGGCAGACAGGTTGAGACCCTTACGCAGGTGCGCCTGCTAGCCCACCGCCAAGTAGGAAAAGGGATACGGGAGGGGAAAATAAAAATGCAAACACTCAAAACAGAAAGATACACATACAAAAACGAGTAACAGCACTGTGCCATTCCACGGCAGAGCGCCCGCCAACGCTCGCAGCAGGGCGAACATGGGTAGTTACGTCCTTCCCCCCGCGGAACAGCACACGACAAAACAGCACGCGACAAAACAGCACGGTCAAAACAGCACGCGTCAGAACAGCACAGCGTCAAAACAGCATGGCGACAAAACAGCACGCGTCAAAATAGCACGCGACAAAACAGCAGAGCGTCAAAACGGCACAGCGACAGAAGAGCCCGTGCCAGAACAGCACGGCGTCAAAACAGCACAGCGACAAAACAGCACAGTGTCCAAAGGGCACAGCGACACAAGAGAACGGCGTCAAATTAGCACCGCGTCAAAACAGCAGTGTGAAAACAGGACATTGACAATATAGCTAGGGTTTGGCGGTTTCGGTTTTCATTATTTTGAAATTCGGCGTACTTTTTTCGCTTTTATTCCAAAACAAGTTTTCGGTTTATTACGGTGAATATTTGTAGACTCATAAACTTCTCGGTTCATTTTCGGTTTATTGACGAAAACCAGTATACCGACGAAAATGCAATATTTAAGAGCGTTTGTTTAAAATGTATTGTGAGTAAACCAGGTACTAGTTTTCTTATTTGTTGCTGTCGGTGGCAGCCCACGCGACCTGTTCTGCAAGACGCACTGGGGCCCTATCGTGATCTGCCATTATCGTCGTGTGCTCGTATTTGTACACAGGGCGAACATGAGCTTCACTACCACTTCGGTCGAAGAGGCAAACATCAAAATCCAGAAATTTGCAAGCATTGTACTAGTGCGTTTTTCCTCCATTTTCACGACTGCGAGAGATGGTAAATTCGCGCCGATCACACAAACGACAATAAAACAATCGGTTTTATGCCCTCCTCTAGTAGACGGAAGCTAGGAGTGTTAAAAAATGTGCGGCATTTACGGACGTTCTTGATTATCATTCTTCAGTTCACGATTAAACACTCTTCTTTGAACGAAGAATTCGGCACCCATATTCCTATCAGATGAGAAACCCAGATTTCGTCCTGGAGACCCCTGCGGCCCCGGAGTTTTTGTTGAAAGTTGAACCGATCTCGGAGACAAGCTGAAAACTGTGAAAGGAAGGGGTCATACGGTCAATAATAAGTCACGCAACCCCCCCCCCCCCCCCCCCCCTTCTTCATACCCACTCGTCCAAACGCCCTCGAAAGTACTGACCTTTTCGGTTTAAACCTAATTTTTTTAAGCAGAAAACGCTGAATACTAAGTAGAGTGTATGGAGTTAAAAAAAATGCATGTTTCAAAGAAGGCACTGTAAAGGGATGGTGGGTCTAGGCTGGTCCGTATTCTGGCTATTTCTCGAGCAGATTTGCTAATTTTGAGAACAAATTTGCTGGTGATGTCGTCTACAATAAATGAATCAATCCCACGGCAATGTGCTGTCGTTAGTTAAAATAAAAACAGAAAGCGTTGCGGCAACGGTGTGCTCAACGGCAACAGCCTTGAGGCTGTGGCATGTTTATGCTTCACCGGTTTCCACTCGATCGAGGCCTTCGTCGGCAATAATCTGTGAATTTAACTCAAAACAACTTCTCGCCTGCAAGCTACAGCCGCGTGTTTTCGGGACATTTTATTTACGGTGAATGAACCTCGCAGAATCTGTGCCCATGGTGCACCTTGAATGCTTTTGGGGGGGGGGGGGGGGGGGGGGTAACTTTCACGCTAGGTTGGAAATTACGAAACGACTTGAACTACGGAACCTCACCGGACCGCCGCAAACCAGACGGTTCATAACTTGAATTTATGGATTTCTTTTTCCCAATAACTTTTCCTCTTTCGCTGATTCTACAAAGAAGACCAGACAACGTGGCCAACATCGCCGCGAAGATATCACCTCTAACTACCCAATCTTTTCAAAAATCAGCGTAGTTAAGTAGCAGTAACTACTGCTAATTTTATTTGTTTTTAGCTATCACACAGCAGCAGTACTCGGGACACTGACTTGAGAGCGATCCCGTCGCCGCCAACGTACATTTTGTATTGTTTCTCCACTAGCTGTTAAATGATGCCACGCAATATCCAACTCTTTGGGGGGGGTCTCCGGGTTGCGGAGTTTGGTAAGCACTGAAATAGGAAATACATTCCTTTATAACCTAGCGACAATAAATGAAAGGGTCAAGGAGGTTCACAATTATTCGCGCAAAGAGAGGTGAAAAGCGCGCTCGAAGTTGCTACATGCGTGCTGTTTTGTCGCTGTGCTGTTTTGACGCCGTGCTGTTTTGGCACGTGCTCTTCTGTCGCTGTGCCGTTTTGACGCTGTGCTGTTTTGTCGCGTGCTATTTTGACGCGTGCTGTTTTGTCGCCGTGCTGTTTTGACGCTGTGCTGTTTTGACGTGTGCTGTTTTGACCGTGCTGTTTTGTCGCGTGCTGTTTTGTCGTGTGCTGTTCTGTCGCGTTCCCCAGTTTACAATACCTTTTGCACAAATCCAGGGACCTCTCCCTGCTCCGCGGGAGACGCTGAAGCTCCTTCAGCGGAACAGAGAGGAGCTAGCGAAGTACAAAAGCATCCTGCACTCTTGCAGGCGAAATTTAAAGAATACAAGGACACCGAGAGACAAAGGAACAAAATCAATATTATCGGCAACAGCCTCAAGAACACAACCTCTGTAGCGGCCAGCTGTAAAGGCCTGTTCACACATGCAGCGGAGCGCTACAAGCATAGCGCAAACCTCGCGCTAAGCGCGTGCTGACCGGAGCGTTCACCAGCTTTGTATCGCACCACCAAAACTGTTGCTCGTGGCAGGCGATAAGTAGCTGACGGCACGTGAGGAGCGCTACATCAGCGCTTCGCTCCATGTGAGAACCGGCCTTTAATGTTTTGGCTCGTGAGATGGTGATGCCGATGGCGTACCGAAAGGTGGATGAGGCGTACGCACTAAAAAGGATGAAAATGAGTGAAATTGAGCTTCATTGCATTTTATGTAATAAAAATGCGTGCTTACTATTAATAAAATTAAATATTTCGGCATGTAGCCATCATTTAACGCGCGATTTTTATCTAAAATTTGCGTTTGTTTCTTAAGCGCGTCTGGCTACGTTGGGCAGACGCTTCGGAAAGCAGACGCGAACCGCTGCCCGGTAGCGCTGCGTGTGGTTTCACTGGGCGCACGCGTCTGGCTTCCAAGCCGAGACGCGCGTCTAGACGCACTGAAAAACGCGCCATGTGGGCTAGCCTTTAATTGAGGCAGCAGTCTCGAGTACTCATCTCCAATTGCAATTTGCTGGCGCGTTCGCTGTGCTGCTGCACGCCTCGCCGCACCCGTGGAAGATATTACCGAGCACGAAACAGGCACATCGTGTTCAGAAACCTGAACCCATCCAACAACGCACAAGCCCCACCGTGCGGCAGATATTACTAGCGTTTTACCGCACCCAATACATTAGCGGCGCCCGAAGGAGTGCTTTCGCCCAGTTCAGCCATGGCATGGTTCAGCGCGGCTGTTGAGCCTAACGCCCGAGAGATAGCGCTACGGAATTCAAGATGGCGCTTCCCACGATAAAACGATCACTGCGCCCCTCCCACAGTCAGGTGACACTCACGGGTTTTGGTAGCGCCCTCCTATGGTTTCCTCTCGTGACGTCATTGCCTTGCGAACAACAAGTTCGATGGTGTTTGTAATTAGCATGATGGAGGCTTGAAATCAGTGCGCTCTCATAGCAACACTGCCAACGCCGTCAATATCGAAGGTATTATTTCCGTCGAAGAGAAATCCTTTGCGGACGTCATAGTCAGCATTCGGCCAATCGTGGCAGGCCGACCGTAACGACGCTTTCGATCGCGCACGTCGCCAATAGGGTCTTCCGCCATTCGTCGTGAGGTAAGAAACAAAGTATAGGGAGTATTCACTGGCGGCCATAGCTGTGTGCGCGAATGCTGAGCGCGTGCTGATGGCGAGCTTCCACAGTTCTTTTGCAACGTGCATTCCGCACCATCAAGAGTGCCGGTCTTGGCAGCCAATTGATGTGAGCTCGTTCTGAGCACACGCTCTAAACAGCACCCACAAATATGGCGTCCAGTGAATACTCCCTATAGTCGGGGGCCACGTGATTTCCTATTGGCGACGTGCGCGATCGAAAGCGTTGCTTTTATTTTCTGCGAATAACCGACGAATTTTGGCCGGCGGCTTTTGCTCTGCGCGTGGAATCAACACAGTGGCTGCTACGTCGCGCGCAAAACGAGCGAGCCGTCGGGCGGCGTTCGCCAGTTATTCGTCACATAATTCGTTCCATGGAGTTCAGCCTTTACACTCCTCTTATTTCCATCGATGAGAAATCCTTTGCTGACGTCATAGTCAGCAAAGGATTTCTCGTCGACGGAAATAAGAGGAAGGTAAGAACTTTGATTGTGACGGTGTTGGCAGTGTTGGTTAGAGAACGCAATGATTTCAAGCTTGCATCATGCTATAGTTTGTTGCAACTCAAGAAGGTAGGGCGAGGGAAGGGAAGGCGGGGGAGGAGGAAGCAGACGGAACGCTGGAGAGGAGAGGGCGAAACTTCCTCTTCTCTCTAGCGTTTTGTCTGCTTCCTCCTTTCCGACCTTCCTTTCCCTCACCCTACCTTCTTGAGTTACAACGGACTATGATTACAAACACCATCGAACATGCTCGCAAGGTAATGACGTCACGAGAGGGAACCATATGAGGGCGCCACCAAAACACCTCGCACTAATAGGGGTATTCATTGGACGCCACACTCGAGTGCGCTGTTCAGAGCGCATGCTCAGAACGAGCTCACATTATTAGGCTGCTAAGACCGGCAACATTGATGGTGCGGAATGCAGGTTGAAAAAGAACAGTGAACGCTTGCCGTCACCATGAACGCTCGGCACATGCGCCCTCGGCTATGGCCACCAGTGAATATTCCCTCCCTTTCAACTTACGCTGAACTGCAGAGCTTGGTATACAAGGCGTCGAAGCTATTCCAGTTCCGTGTGACGTCACGGGACCTTCGAGAAGGTTCGCCGTGACGCGCGGGACGCACAGTCACTTGATGCGCTTAGAGCGCTGAAGCTCCAATGGCGAATTCCGCGGGGCGTTTTGGAGCGCGCCGGGATTAGTAGACTAGATCCGAGATGGAGCACGCGATCCGAACGGAGTCGCTCCGCCTCCGGATACCCAGTGGAACATGACCACCCCTCTGGGATCGGCGGATGCCTTCACGTCATTCATCTTCCCGGGATTCCCAGTGCCCGAGCGAAGTTAATCATGACGTGAAAGATGCGTGTCGGTAAGCGATGTCAGTCAGTGTAGCCCACTTGCCTCTTCATCAGAATTCTCGCGAACGGTGTCCAAGTATGCGTCTCGATTTTCAGCCTCTTCTGCGGAGGTCCGGAAAGGCAGTCGAATTTATGCTGGACATGGAGGCAATCCTCGTCGTCGCTGCTCGAGCCGCTGCTGCTGGAGGAGCTGCTTGAGTAACTTGGCGACGAACTGTCATCAAGCAGCAGCAGCAGTAAAGCGGGCGGCACTTCGAGACCGGCCATTACCAAATTTTCCGAGGCGAGGTGCCCGGCAGTTCTGCCGCACAGCCACTTGGGTTTTTCCCGCGTCGAGCGGCGAAAATGTTTTTTTTTTTCCCCGCAACACCATTTTAGTGACAGAAGTCGTTTTTAAGATACGCATGACACCAAGTATATTGAAATACAGCAACACCTCACATATGTTTTTGTTTCGTAGAAATTTGCATCGCATAAAGTACGAAATGTAGAAGTTGACATTCGGCAAACTGGTCTCGCCTCCCTTTCTTTTCCGCACTCTGCATTCGTTGAATGAACCAGGGGAATTAAATGATGGCAAGCGGGCCATTAACTAAACTAAACTAAAATCGCCTGCTCGTTTTCGTTATCTGAAAGGCGCAATCCATGATTGCGCCTTTCATGGATCATGAAATCATGGATCTGTGCAATCCATGATTTATCGCGCGATCCGACAGGTTGGCTGCACGCACACGCTAATGTAATTCGTGGTGAAGTAGATTGGCTCTTCAGAACAGCGAAATGTCGGAGTAGATAGTGCCTCTTCCTTTCTGTTGTTCGATGTATAGATAAGAAAATGACAAAATTTTAGTTAATTTTTTTATTAAAAATGATTTCCCACAATTTACATGTGTTTAAATTCTGATTTTCCTTTTTCCCTAGCTGTCATGCTTTTTTCCCACGATATGGGAAATTTCCCATGATTCGGCAACACTGGTGCCCGGCGGGGAAGGACGTCACGTGTGGGCGCCGTGGGCTGGCCAAGCTGGCTTCCGGTAGAATCTGCCGAAATCGGCGGAGCAACTTTTCTTGGATCCGGGTCGAGATCGGACATACTTGTGCCTATCTCAAATAGTCTACTCAAGATACTGCATTTCAAATACTTTTTGAAGTATCTTGGTATCTTGAAAATATGCTTGATCGAGAGTATTTGATACTCTATTTTAATTACATTTCTGAGTATCTTGTACTTTTTACCTCAAATACATTTTTCACATTCTGCCATTTTTCGAGTTTTTCGGTATGAAGTGGCGTGGGCGTGGCACGAGCAAACGGAAACGTTCTTTTGAGTAACCAAATCCTGTTGCTAGCTCCGATAAGCTACAACGACTTCGATTGAACTCGTGAAAAAATCGCTTTTTGTGCCGACTGTGACTCATATTTCACACCAAAGTTCGTACAATGAAGGTTTTCCCCCTCGCCTTCCCAAAGGCGCCTGTTTTTTTTCGGTAAAGTTTACCCCCAAAAAATCCTCAAAGAAAAAGGGTGATTTTACGGATGTAAAGATTGCCACACTGAGGCGCAGCGCAAAACGGGAAACGACCCACGACAGCAGTGAATTTTAGCAAATCGTTTTCGCCGTCTCGCAATGTTCTCTGCAACCCGCAACAATACCCGGAACTCTACAGCCAAGGCCATCGGCGCGCAGGCGCAGTAGCGGCTTCTTCGTTGCGGAAAGCTTAGCGGAGGGGGAAACGTGGTCTACGAAAGTTCCCTAAGAATCCAGACTTCAGTGTCAAGGAAATAACAAATAAAAGAAAACGGAAAATAGACACAAAAAGAAGACGCTTTTTTTTTCTTGCTCGTTGTATACTATTTGATTTTGCTACGGCAAAAAGGTCGAGGTTCGAGGTTTCTTTTGTTTATTTTCTTTTTGTCGTCAGTCCGGCACTGATTGCTCTCGCGAACACTGTCTGTAAGCGAACATTGATAAGCAGAGAACAGGACACGAAACGAACTATGAGTAGTATGACCTCTTTCTGAATGCAACCTAATGGAACAAGGTGCGGCGAGTGCCGTGGCTATTATGTGGGCTCTTTTTGTTATCCATTTACTCATTTCCGTATCCTAAGTTCGTTTATAGTTAACTCTCCATATAGGGAATATGGATTGTAGTTAAACGATGTGCCTAAGGTCCGCCTGCAGGACGTCACGTGATATTCAGCGATGTCACTTTTCGCAACTTTCAGCGATGGTGGTACCGTGGTGTGAGAATCGCGCTCCCTAGCTCCTGGATGATCGGCTTCACAAGAAAGATGCTTGCCTACAGCTTCCTGGCGGGGAAAAAAATAAACTAAGGCTGCTCGTATAAAGCAGCCTTAGTTACTAGAGTTAATTACGCGTCGCAGACCCCGCCTCTTACTGCTGTACTACGATGAGTCCAGATGACAGCCATTTTGATAGGCACCCGCGCGCCCATTATAGGTCGTTAAAGTTGCGAATAGCTGAAGTGACCTCATTTTTTCTTTTGTCCCAAAAATATTTTGTAACATGGATCAGTGATATTCTGCTCCTTATGGATAAACTGCATAAAAGAGCCCTCCAATGGTTGTTTGTTTGTTTGTTTTACGTTTTGTGTTGTTGCGTGCTAATAATTAAACCATTCTACTAAACCAGATTTGCGCAACTGTATAATTGTGTTTGCCACTGACGTCAATACAAATTACGCAATGTAGAAGTATCTTCAAAAGTAATTGAATTACATTTCTAAGTATTTGTACTCTACTCAAGGTACTTTACAGTGAATGTAACTTGAGTAGTATGTTAAATACTCGATGAAGGAGGTATTTGTTAACTTAACTTAAATACTTTTATCCAGTATTTCGTCCAACACTGAGATCGGAAGTGGGAGCTGATCCAAAACGACGAGTGGAAAACGTCCGTCTCGATCCCGATCGCCCCTAGTAAAATAGGCGCTCTCGAGAAAAGCCCGAATCCCGGGACGCTCTAAAACGACCAGTGGATGGAATTCGCCCATAAGATTGTCGGACAATCGGAGAGAGAACTGGTGAGAAATCGCCGAATCGCACCGTTATCGGCCAACCGCCAAGGTTCAGCGCGGCGTACGCTCAATCGATCGGCAGATGTGCCCCCCCGCTCCGTATACCGACTTGCTCGCCAGAGTGTTTCCAATTCAGAGCCCTCGCGATGTGCTGCCGGAATGGGCTGGCAGCCTTCGCCTAGCGTCCCGTGGGAAGGCTTCAACGGAGTCTAATCAAACGGCACAAGATACAATGTCCGGGGCGAATCGGGTGACCGACGGCATTGAGCTCCACGGAGGGCCATTTTCGAACAGCGTGGTTTCTTTTCCGAGCGCTCGAGGAATATAACGCATTTCGAGCTGGGAGCTCGTGCATTAAACATGAGGACGGCCGGACGGCAAAAATGCGGGGCAAACCCCCCCCCCCCCCCCCCCCATCCCCTTCCCTTTTCCCAGCGGGACGGGCGACGCGGCGAAGAACGGAAGCTCATTTAGACGTCACCGCCTGCACGACACGGGTAATTCGGGGATTACCCGGAGAGTCCCGGAGATAAATGCCTCCGGATGCTAACACGTAGTCGAGTTTTGGTCGCGACCACGGGCTCTGTAGGTTCGAAAAAGGATGCCCCTCCAGGCGGTGATCGGCGAGTCCTTTGTTAGGAGGGTGTTGTACTGTGTGTCGGTCTTCCACTTTTGATCTCGTTTGTTCGTTACCGTAATTGCTACACGTGCGCGCTGTCACAAACTCTTAACTGAGGTCGGCAGAAGGCGAACGAAACTGCTGCCCCTACTACTACTACTACTATACTGAGCAGTATAGTAGTAGTAGTAGTAGGGGCAGCAGTTTCGTTCGCCTTCTCGGTGACTATAGTAGTATAGAGCACTCTATACTACTATAGTCACCGAGAGGTTAAGAATCTCCAGGCGTGAATTACCGTTTCCGATGCTTACAGTCTGAAAAACATGGGGGTCTACTTTGCCACGAGACACTAAGGGAAGCCAATCGTTGCAATCTACGTCTACGGAGGGAACTTGACGAACAACAAAATTAATATGTTTTAACGTAAGAAAAAAACAAATTCAGTTTGAGTTGTGAAACAGCATCCCGTTTCACCAAGTGCAAAGGCACAGCGTAGTGTGTGTGTGTGTGCGTGTGTGCGCGTGCGTGTGTGCGTGAGTGCGTGTGTGTGCGCGTGTGTGTGTGTGTGCCTGCGTGCGTGCGTGTGCGTGCGTGCTTGCGTGCGTGTGTGTGTGTGCGCGTACGTGCGTGCGCGCGTGTGTGTGTGTATTTTTTGCAGGTCTCAACATGTTTTTAACCTCGCCGTTCGCCGAGCTCCCTTTGTTGATCACGCGATTGGTTTTCCGAACTGCTTTAGATTTCTAAGAAACTACCTCGTCATGCGCCATTCTTGTCGGCTCATGCCGGCTGCGGAGTGATAAGAAGGGGCTCGGCACCTGCACCACGCCCCGCGTTTCGTCTGTCAAGTAGCCACGGATACGCGTGGATGCCGCCGTAGCTCATCGAATCGAGATATGATTGTTCTGATTCGGTAAGAAGAGCAAGAAGTAGAGGGACCGGGCCCGTGGGGTTGGTTCGCTCTCTCAATTCAATTTACCCGTACTAGCCTGCACCGGTGCAGAAAAGTATGGGGCAACGTACAATTCCGGTTGTACTTTAAGATAGGCTGCACTCGTATATCAAGTACGGCGGGGTGCACCGAAGGCACCTCGTGCAGGTAAACCAAACGCAGCAACTGTCGCATCTACATAAACGCAGCCGCGACTATAACGCCTCGATGTTGTGCGCTTCTCCTGGTCTTTTTTTTTTTTTCAACAATTTTCTCGGTATGATTTAAGGCCCCAAGCTGTTTTTACGATCGATTTCTTCTTTTTTATCGAACTGAGTAGAACGCACCCAACGAGGAGACAAGACGTTGACGCTGCAGACCCCGAAAATTCGGCTTCTCTAGCGCCCCCGAACGGGCCCGCACCGCTGCTGGCGGTCCTCCGCTGCGGCGTTGCGTCCGGAGTAATTGCGTGCAGGGTGCGGAAGGAAGCGCTTATCGACGAGGAGGCGCCCTTCGAGTCGCCCACTCGGAGACTCGAGGCGTTTACGCCTTTGATGGACGACGCCTAAACGCGCCGCCTCTATAGACGTTGCGCTCTCCACGACGCGGTGCCTCGGGGGCGATACGTTTTCAGATAGGGCCGTAACGCCGCATTTTTGCGCGTCACCCGCAAAGACGCCTCGCCGATCGCACACACGAGCCCCGGCCCGCCGAACGCTGCAGGCTGACGCAGCACTCGCGTTCCATTCGTGGCCACGGCCTCTTGTTGGTGACGTAGGTAGTAAAGCACCGCGGCCTTGCTAAGTAAGAGGTGTTGCTCCGAGGTTCGCGCTCCAACGGGAATGGGAACGTGACGCCGCGAGGCATGCGCCGGCTCCCTCCAAAGAGAGATACACATTTCGTTCTTTTTTTTATTTATTCTTTTTTTCTTATGAGTGATAAAAAGTTTGTCCTGTGCGGAGAAGGATGCTCGGGCTTGCCACGATGCCGCTACGACATTCCGGCGGCGCTTGAGGCACTCGTGCAAGTTTATAAAAGTTGAGGATGAAAACGGCGAGGCGTCTCTTTTGCATTCCCGCGGCATCTGGCACGCGATTGTTGCGTTCCGTCGTGCTTTAGATGCGTGGGCACGCTCGAAGCTGAAGAGACGCTGAAGCGCCATAGGTAGAAGCGGGACAACCGAATGACCTGCATGCCGTTCTTATCCTGGCAGTGACTCTAGCCTATATTGAAGACTCCAGCGAAATCGACGCCGCGTAGCGACAACGCCGAGAAGCTCAACATAGGAGGTCGTTTCGAGTTCCGAGGGTAAAAGCGCTAAAAATAAAACAACAAAAAAACGGACAAGTGAAAGAAACGAACAACACAGTGCGTTACTTGCAACTGAAGTTTATTCACGGAAAAAACATACATATATATACTCCGTGAAATCACGACGTGTGATGACAGAAATGCAACATCATCCGATCAGTGCTTATCTATCTGCTATCTACTTTACGAAAGATTTTTAAAAATGCCACCTCAGGGCCAAACAGGGCTATCGATGGAGCGCTGACACACGTGCCTTCAATGCACTCCGTTATGAAGAACGCTTCGGATATCTCCCTTGTCATTTTGTTTTGGTTTCGGGCTAAGATAATGGGTTTTTGAACTTCGGGATACACCCACATCTGTTACATTGCACAGCCAGATTTCCCGAGGGTGACGATCTTACTGACGGTGCATGTTCCCTGAGCCTATCATTTATACGACGACCCAATTGGCTTATGTATTCACTGCCAAATTTCGAGGAGGTCGTTTCGACTCTGTTGTCTGCTATCGCTGCTTTGTTCTCGTGGGCAGCATGAAAACAAACATTGTTTCCATTTAGTAATTTTTATGCTTCCGCCATGTCATTCCTACGCACTGACTAGAAGGAGGTTTCTACCGTCGAAAAATCGCTTTGTTTTCATATGGAACACCGATTTTACGCTGCAGTGGAAGAAATTTACGGTAGTTCGCGTGCTGAACGACGAAAACGACCTCCTTTCGTCTGCCATTTGGCCTGACCAACGCGCTCTCTATATTTCGCTGGAGTCGCGAATATTTTCTAATTTTTTCCAAGTTTTGAAGCGTCCCGTGGAAAGAGGGTTTGAGAACCCGGGGGTGGCTCGTTCTGAAGCAGACTTGAGAAGTAATCCGTTACAAGTAACGGAGTACTTGTAAGTTTTTACTTTTTCAAGTAATTTTGTAATTGCCATGTTACATTTCTGCGGCAGTAATTTATAATGTAATTCCGTTACAAAATATTGGTAACGGATTACTTTAATTACTCGTTACGTTTCAGAAATATGAACATCACACAGAAACTGGAGCAATATCAGTCGGGGACCAAACGCTCGACCAAAGCTAAACGAGCGCTCGCGTCCATGCATTTTTCAGTACTGCATGCAGGCGACGTGCGAGATTGAAAGCGTCGCTGTGGTCGGCCACTCACAATTGGCTGAATGCTGATGACGCCAGCAAAGGATTTCTCATCGGCAGTAATAAGAGTAATGTAAGAATTTCAATTTTGACATTGTTGGCGGTGTTGGTTTCGGAGCGCAATGATTTCAAGCTTCCATCATGCTGATTAGAAACACCATCGAACTTGTTGTTCGCAAGGCATTGACGTCACAAGAGGGAACCATAGGAGGGCGCCACCAAAACATCTTGCCGCTAATAGGGAGTATTCACTGGTGGCCATAGCTGTGTGCGCCACTGCTGAGCGCGTACTGACGGTGATCTTTCACAGTTCTTCTGCAAAGTACATTCAGAACCATCAAGATTGCCTGTCTTAGCAGCCTATAAATGGGAGCTCTTTCTGGACATGCGCACTAAACATCGCCCTCATAACTGCATAAGCTGATAGTGCGTCAAAGCTACAGGCAGGAGAGCGCAGCTTTGAGACATTGCGCTTATGCTTGAAAGGCCCGTTACAAAAAGAAGCTTCGTAGATCGTTTCCTTACCTCCGAATCTCCTGGCGGAGGTAGGCACTGCTACTGAGCATGCGCACAACTAGCTTTGTCTGCAGAACTCCAGGGATCATTTCCGCTCCCCGTAAGCTAGCGGGATGGCGGGTGTGGTTGCCGCTTTCGCTGCCTTGTCAGCTTACAGGTGAACGGAGTGCACCCACATTACACATTCTTTCTCTTAAATACAATATTTTATTTTTACAAGGACTACCATAAGGCCAGGGTATGAGAATTGGAAAGTAGTGTTGCAGAAACATTTTTGAAAATATCAAATATCTTTCAATTGTTTTCATATAAGTGTACGGGAAAAGTAACGTGAAAATAATTAGTAACATAACGAGTAAAGTAAGCCGTTACTTTTCAGCGAAAGTAATTTGTAACGGTAATCCATTACATTTAAGGCTCGGTAATTTGTAATTGTAATCCGTTACATTTTTCAAGTAACGGGCACGAGTCTGCTCTGAAGGAGGGGGGATGCGATCTGTGCTTGCCTTCCGTTCATCGACGGGTTCACGCAACTTCTCGTGCCTTAAAGGGATACTGAACCAAACATTTCAGTGTCTACAATAAGTGGCGCACTACCGTTCCATGAGTCAGCAGCCGCCGGTGTGCGCGAGCACACACATCGAAATTGACGTCATCATATTCCCCATTCACGCTTAATAAGCTCGAATGGGGGATATGATGACGTCAATTTCGTTGCGTGTGCTGGCGAACACCGGCGGGTGCTGACTCATGAAAAGATAGTGCGCCACTTATTATAAACACTGAAATGTTCGGCTCAGTATCCCTTTAACTCACTAGAGAAGTTTCGCTTCAGAGTAATGACATTGTCGGTGGTTAAATTTGTTGTTGCTAGTTATCTTAAGCTTTTTTGAAATCGCGGGAGACGCCGTTGCGTCTTCTAGAAAGGACTGCGCTGTCCGCGACAGAGGAAAAACGACAACGCCTGAGGTTTCCTGACATCATGTCTCTAGCCCAGGCAGTGGAATTTTTAAATCGTAACGAGCGCCGACTGCGAACGCGCTCTGCAATAAGCACGAAAAACTGGCGGCGTCTATATTATGATCGGGAAGGGGGTGCCGATACTGTAAGCGTACCTCATTTCGTAGCTCTATTTCGTGCCTAGATTCGCAACTTTAACGCCCTATACAGATAGCGGGGCTGTAACTCCAAGATGGCGGAAGAGACGGGGATAGATCCTCCTGCAGGATTTCCCGTGCGCCTGCAGTCGCTGACGCTGGTCGGTGTGATAAAATAATATATTTTGGCTACAAATACGAAGCAGTCAGGGCGGGAACATATCACAGGTGACGGAGATATTGACGTCCGTTAAGGAAATTGAGCATGTTGATTTTGAAAAGTTGCCAAACGGAAACACAGCATTTTTTATTTTATTTTATAGGGGTATTCACACGAGAGATGCTTTCGGGGAGGGATGCGCGTGATTTGAGTGATTGGCGGATCCAGCGCTATTCACTCCCCGGCTCCAGCATTCACACGAACGGCGCGGGAAGCCGAGAGCGAATATGTCAGTGCTATCAAACACATTTAGCGGTCACGTTCTCGACAACAGGGCTCGGTGCGGGCTGACAAGAGTAGAAAAATGGAAGCGTATACATGAAACGGCAATACGCGATTATAGGAACAGCGGGGTTAGATGCAAAAAAAAAAAAAAAAATTGCTTCTTGCAATTAGAAAAAAAAAAAAAGCTGCTTTCTGAATGCGCGGTTGCAACAGAAATAACGTGAAATCGAAAACTAGTTGTATAAGGAGCGGCTTGAGGACGACATTGCTGAATATCCAAGACTCCTCCTTTGGGTGCCCCGGACGACATGCGCAACAGCGCAAGCCACATGTTAGGCGATACCGAGCAAAATCTGTAAAGTTGCCCGACACGCGAACAAAGTACCGCCAATTGCGAAAAGATCCCACTCCAAAGCGGGGGGGGGGGGGGGGGGGGGGGGAGTGTTTGTGCAGCCCGAGCAAAAGCTCCCCATCCCGCTGGGGTGCCTACGTCAACGCGGCTCCGCGCAAAGGCGTGACGCTGTTGCCACATGATGCAAATCCCGAAGAGCAAAGGCAGGGATTTCTACCCCGTGTGAAATGTGCTTTAAACGCACTTGTTTTTCCCGTTAACACTGTTCGATGCACGAACATGCCGATCAGAACCATGCGGTAACAGCAGCACCAAGGTCGATAGTCCTTGCCACCCTCTACGCCGCCGTCCCCGCTCCTCTGGTTCTTCGTTCGTCCGCGAGAGGGCGCGCAGCGGGCTGGAGTTGCGAATAGAGTTGCCCCATGCACAAAACGGGGGAACGAGATGACTCCCGCGAAGTGCACTAAGCTTCCCAGCGGATCCGCGCATAAACCTGCTTTCGTCACAGAACCACCTTGATGCTGATGATGTCAATACCGCCTCCCTTAAATTTCGTAAAATGTCCAATCAAGCGAAGGTTAGTTACTTGCACGACTGTGCAGGAAAAGCGTCAATGTCATGGCTACGCCCATACTCTCAAATTGAGTTTGCAACATATTTAATGGGCCCCTCGTTTCATACAGCAAGCGCCACTTACTCGAATGACTAACAAATCGGTACTTGTCGGCTACGTTTATCGTCTTAGTTCATTTTTAATAATAGAGTAGACTACAAGGGGATGAAGCTTAAAAAAAAAGGCATATAAAGAGAGACAAAACTCTAAATTTAAGTTCATGGCTAGGCCAATTTTTTTTTTCTCACGTTCCCGCGGTTATGGCACGATTTACGAGAGCCATCGGCGTGTCCCACGTGGTCGCCCGAGGAAGGGGTCAATATTTAAAGCCTAAATTAAGGGTTGCCAGAAAACCCTTCCTCTCACGCTGTAATTAATGTAACCGATGGTTTTTAGAAGGCCTGTCCCGTTCACCGCAAAGTGTAATGACGTCCGGTGTAATGACGGGGTGTTACCGTGTCGTCACCTACTCCTCAAATCACGATCCTTAATGTACGGGTGTTTAGCGAAAAAAGAAAGAAAAAGAAAAAAAAAAACCGTGTTTTTCTCGATGAAAAAATAAAGTACGCCTCGCCGAACATTCCACCTCCGCCCAAGCGTAGCGCTGGCTGTCCGGGCCAGATGGCAAAGTTTCACAGCTTTCCGTTATCTCATTCTAAAGTTTAAAAGCGAACTTCGGCCATTTCGAGCGAGAAAATGAGGCTCGGTCCCTGTGCCAGAGCCAATTCGTCTTCATGTGCTCGCGGTCTTCGTGGGCCGACAAGGCTTCGGCTGCCATTTTGATAACAGCCGAGACATGAGCAGGCCACTTTCTGTTTAGCCTTCAGAAATGTAAGCTTCCCGTAACATTAGATGATTTTATGATAATGCAGCACTGAGTATAAGGTTACTCGAGGACTTATACGAAGGCTTAAGCAGATCACACGAATGCTTCGAAGCTTGCTTTGGAAACGTTCGCGCCCGGAACAGTAAATCGGACCGTCCGAAAACAACTTGCCTAGACTTCCTGGTCCCGTAAAATGTACGATTGCAGTGCTAGGTTCATTCGTTTCGTGTGCGAAACTGAAACGGAAAAGCCCCCCCCCCCCCCCCCCCCCCCCCGCGAAACAAACGGCGGAAAGTCGGACGCCGCCTGCCGCATATAACGAGCCGGCCATAGGGTCGTTTGCCGAGAGGAGGCAAGCCGAGCCGACGCCAAGGGGCTTAGTATACGCAAACGGGCAAACCCGCCGCTATAGGGTATACACGCAGCTCATTTGACGGTTGGCTGCACCCTTTGTTAACAGTGGAGTGTCGTTTGTTTAAGCGCTCATTGTCGCTTTGAAGCGCGACAGTAAACTGTTTTTGCCGGAGATTGTTTAGTCTACGCTGATTGTCATTACGTAGTGCCAGACGACGTCTTTTTCTCATTGAGCTGCCCTATAGTGCTTAACAGTGCGAACGTCCTTAGAGCCGCCGGATGATCGCAGTTTAATGGGACCGGCAAATGTTTTAAACTAAGGGGAGGCATAGCTCGCATACTTTTCACTTTCTCTTGCAACTTGGTTCACTCATAAGCTGACAGTTCGGTGCCAGCTACGTGCTCAGTTTGATCAGTAATACGCCTATCTTTCGCCACGAGATTACACTCCCGCCCCGTATATCCACGCGCAGAGAGAGGGGTCAGAAGGAAAGCGGTCGATTAGTCCCGCGAGAGCGTAGCTCCCACCACACGGTCATCTTAGGCGCCTTCGGGGAGAGGTCATCTTTACCTCCGGCCCTCCAGGTCACTCACGAGCATGCGTGCGTCCGTAGCTGGGCACCTGCTTTAGCCAGCTCCAGCGAGCTAGCGGTTTGGACTCGGGCACTAGTCCGGGGGAGTTGAGCGACAACTCGAGGCTCAAGCGTTTCTCCCCTATCCAGGAACCACAACATTTCTGACGTTTCTTTCTTTCCATGGAAGACTTTCGCTTCCCTTTCCGACTTGAGAGGATAATGGACGGCAGTGGCGTACGCAGGATTTCATTTCGGAGGGGGCCGGACCAACCCCCCGTTGGTCCGCCCCCCCCCCCCCCCCCCCCCCCCCCCGAAATGATAAGGGGTAAAGGGGGAAAGGGGTAAAGGGGGACAAAATAAAAAAAGAAAAGAAAGTCCAAGAGGAAATGAAAGCATTTTCATTTTTTTTCTAATAAGTATGCATTCTTCTATTAAATAATTAAAATAAGGTTGTCATATTGGTTTTGGGATGATTATGATAGATAAAAATGGTGCCCCGGAAATTCTTCACCAGGAAGGCATTTGCACTTTACTTTTTTATTTACAAGTCACGTCAACAGAAGGCACCGGAGTTAGCAGAAAACAAGAATCATAAAAACAAATATTTTATAAAGCACGACTCGAATGCACGAAGCCTCCAGTCATCGGGGCTGACGAAACAGTGATGCATAAGTATAGAAACACGGAACACCTTGATGGATAGACGATAAACACTGAAAAGCTGCTCCACCTTAAATTACTCCCCATCTTAACCAGATCTAACCAACAAAAATCTCACGTGATTTGTTCGTTGGTGTCGATATCTAAGGCTTCCGAAGTCCGTTCACAAAAGAAAGTCAAGGAAGTCACACAACGCAACAAAGGAACGATGGAAAATGGTTTACCCACATATTGCACTTGGCTCTCGTCCTGAGGCAGCAGGTCGTACACTCGCGCCTCTATCTCGCGCGGTTCTCAAGCTATGCTGCCGATGACAACTCCCGCACTCAAACCTTGGAACCGCAAATCCCGCGTTTTTAGGCGCCTATACTCACTTTGTTAAGAGTTTTCCCGCCATCCGAAGAGCCAATCAGATATCACTCTTTTTAGACCAATGGGAGCCACGCGCTACAAAACAAACATATATAATACAAAATCCAATTAAGAAAGGACACGTTCACATACCCACGAAAACTCCCATAAACCTTCGCCCTAAGCCGGACACCGCTTTCAGGAAAAAAACCGTCGTCGGGGTGCAAGAACAGACCGACGCTTCTCAAAATAAAAGAGGCTACAAAACATCGAGGGGCCCCGCTGCGCTCGAGCGAGGCACAGCGCATGGTACCAGAGCGGGGGTCCTCGAGGAACAATTAAGACGGGGGACACGGGGGCCACTCCGTGGTGACGACAAACCAGCCACGGCGACTCCGCGCAGTTGGGGCACTCACGAAGCAATAAAAGTAGAAGTAAACCAATATATTTTCTTTCCTGAGTAACGCTGCGCAGCGCAGATTATTTCACAATTTATTTAAGAAATGAGATATGCGGCCGATTATAGTATATATATACATATATATATGTGTGTGTGTGTGTGTGTGTGTGTGTGAATCCCGCAGTGCCGGCTACTCCGCGACGACCGTTATATAAAACTATATTGGAACAGAAGAAAACGCAAAAGCAACAACACAGACATGCACAAAAAGCAGAATGCGGAGGCCCCGGCTTACACGCCCGATCGTGCAACCCACAGTCCCTGGTTACGTTTATCGCGATCTGTAAGGTCCCCACAAGCTGGACCCTCCTAATTAAATGTTTGACGTTTTTGTCGTTGTTTCTTCTTACTAAAGGTTGTATTGTATCGTTTCAGATGCGTGGGAATTCAGCAAAGCGTTAAATATTTTAAGTGGGATGCTTCGATAATTTTAGTGCACGTGGTTTGTAGAAACTTTGGTCCTACATATTTTTGTCATATCGCAAAATTCATGGCTTTCATAGAGCGTTGAATCCTGATTGGAGATAATGATTCATTAACAAATTAATCCGACAGACCGCCAATATTTAATAGACTAATCAATGAATAAATTCGTTAATTGATTATTCCCCAGTCATATTGCAATTTTTATTATTTTTACTATGTCATAAATGGCATATTGCATTTCCTTCCTTTTTTATTTCCTTTTTCTTACAACTTCCCCACAAAGTTGGCTCCGCTCTTAAAAAAAAAATATAAGTCAGTGCCCTCGCCCACTCCCCCCCCCCCCCCCCCCGGGGCGGAAATTTCGGGGGGGGGGGGGGGGGCGGCCCCTTCGGCCCCCCCTTGTGTACGCCACTGATGGACGGCATAATATTTACGCACTTGGATGCCGTCTTATGCGCTTATTCCTGTTCCTATTCTTGCAAGCGTAATAAAGCGAAAAACGTAATACCAAATTTTTTGTCTCGAGAACGCGGCGAGTCATGAAAGAAACATCGAGTGCCGTAAAACAAAAAGGGGTGATCGGATAGCAAGTGTGTGTGTGAGGGGGGGGGGGGGGGGGGCAAGCAAAATGTTTTGAGGAAAATTCTGACCCAAAGCCCTCTCCCCCCCCCCCCCCCCCCCCGGCTACGCCCCTGGTTAGTGATTACACCTGCAGGCCTTTTTGAGCCAACGAGCATCGGACCTTCTATCGCCGATCTCAAAAGCAGCGAATTTGGCGGTCGAACTATAGGGTGTCCCAAGTCACCAGGCTCGATCTAAAATGGATCGTAAAAATCTACGCCTGCACGTAGCAATCTGAACTTCTCGTCAAAGGTATATTTCACCGGTCGGATTTTTCTTGTCAAATGAGAAAGCGCAGCTCCCTTTCTGTAAAAAATAGGGCCAAGAAACTTGCCAGGGTCAACGGCGGGCGGCGACGCAGACGGCCAAGTCGAGTTGTGGGGCGCGTTTGGCGCGCGTGTTGATAAGTGGTGTCGGGAGCAGGGTCGGAATTCGGTGTAGCCGACCAGCGAAAGAAAGCAGACGACACGCGGACGAAATCTGTTGGCAGCAAAAGCGCCGTCGTTATGCAGACGCGTTTTTTTTACTTTAAGTTTTGCTTTTATTGTCCGAAATTATTTTTTCACCAAAGGTACATTACAAAACGATTATATTCATTTTAGTAAATCACGGTGGTCGCGAGCCGTCTCGATAAAGAGGTAGCGCCATCTATCAATACGAGCGCCAAACCCGCCCCGCTACTCGACTTGGTCGTCTGCTTCGCCACCCGCCGTTGACCCTGGCAAGTTAATTGGCCCGATTTTTTACAGAAATAAAACTACACTTTCTAATTTTGCAAGAAAAAAAAAAAAAAAAAAACGACCTGTGAATTACACCTTTGACGAAAAGTCTATATTGCTACGTGTCGGCGTCGATTTTTACGGTCCATTTTAGATCGAGCCTGGTGACTTGGGACACCCATATTTCTCACACTGCATTCACTCAACGCACAACATATACTTGGCCCGAACGCCCGAGCGCCGGTGTGCTGCATGCTTCCTGCGAGTCTACGAAACAACCGCCAACCTTGCCAAAGTACAGGCGTATACTGCGCGAGGCATCAACTTTAATCGCAAGCTTTGGTGTCGCCATAATTCGTTTCACCTTAAATTTAGACGCAGCCGACACTACTCGCTATGGACAACGTAGAAACCTAATCGGACAACGTAGAAACCTTACCGTCATGGTGGGTTCGTCATGTTTCTGTACGTGTTCTGTCATTCTAAACCATAAAGATTTATGATCTCGCTGCCCGTGTAGTCGCGACCATTGTGGTTGTCGCCTCGTCGGGGTCGTCGCGCGAGTCAACGCCGAGGCTTGGTATCCGCGTGGGGCTGAAGAGAAGCGCGCGCAGCGTAACAAAGAGACAATGTGACGTAATCAGTTTCCATGCAAAACCAAGCCCTATTAGCGGTGAGATGTTTTGGTGGCGCCCTCCTATGGTTCTCTCTCGTGACGTCCTTACCTTTCAAACAACAAGTACGATTGTCTTTGCAATTAGCAAGGTGCGGAAGCTTGCAATCTTGCATTCTGAAAGCAACACAGCCAACACCGTCAATATTGAAGTTTTTACATTACCGTTTTTTTATAGTCGATGAGAAACCCTTTGTTGTCGTCACAGTTAGCATTCGGCCAATCGTGGAAGGCCGACGACAACGACGCTTTTGATCGCACACGTCGCCAATATACACCACCTGAACTAAGAGGACCACCCACCCCAGGCGCTGAAACACTAAGGGGTTGGTTCATCCGGCCCTAAGCCCCACCCGAACAAAGAACACCACCCACCCTATAAAGTTACCGCATTTTTTATGTGTGCGTGGTTGGTTCAACTGATGATAGCTAACGCCCAAATTCTACGTGATGATCACCGTGACGATGCACTTTTTCCGCTACTTGTTTGGCTTCAAAGACGGTAGAGTCCGCTGTGCTCGGAAGAAGTGAAACAAAGTATAACAGTGTCGGCCCTCTGCATTTAACTCGCACGCCTATAGACCTTTGCAGAAATCGCCTCCTGCGCGCTGCCATCTTTGTCTGCTGGGCTGTGGAACGCCTTCCAAGCATGCGCTGTTGATCTGCTGTCCGGTATATCGGACGCTGCGCATGCGTCCACAGCTCAGTGACTCAGCATTTTGTGCCGGTCGTTTCGTTCGAGACTGCCGCTGGAAAGGTCTATATATAAAAAAGTAACAACTCGACGACGGGTATTTTCGCCGCCGCCGGAATGGCCCCCGGCGGAGACGCGACCAGCGTTCTTGAGACGGAGTATTGCGAAGCCGAGCCGAAGTAACCATCGTGTTTCCCGTCCGTCCGTTTTATCTGTTTGCGTTCGCGAGACCAACGTGCCCGTATATAGTCGCGACTACCGTGGTGGTCGCCTCGTCGCGGTCTCCGCGCGCGAGTCAACCCGTCCGCTCGTCCGTCAGTCGGTTTCTCACGTACCGTTCTGTGGCTCCCTCGCCACGCAAGAGGGGACGTGTCGGCGCCGCTCTTGCCCGCGGTCCTCGGTTTCTGTCTGCTCGTCTGCCCCCGCCAGAACAATGGGCGACGCTGGAGGCACGGGAGGGGCCAACAACCGGACGCAGATGACCCGGACACAGTACGGCTGCCCGCCGGTCAAACGGAGGGGTTTACGACTGAGGGAAACGACGCTCGAAAAAGGTCCCCGTGAACGCGGAGTGCCGCGGTCAAATTGTACCCGGCGCAATACCCTTCCAGCGCTTTTAACGCGGGCGAAAACTGCCGAGTCACTGAGTTGTGGACACATGTGCGGCGTCTGATCGTCTGAAGGTGGCAAATGCGCGTGTTCGCAACGCGCATTGAGGGACACAGACTAGACAAATATGGCAGACAAAGACGGCCTATTCGCCTGTGTAGTGCTGCGAGGACGTTGTACTATACAGATAGAAACGGAGGAAGAGGAGGATACGTCAGAGTGCCAAGCTCTGATTGGAACGATTACTGGGTGGACGTAAAGGCTAGAAGCCTTTGTCTCCCACTAATCATTCTAGCCAGAGCTTGGTGTTCTGACATGCCAGCGCTCTCTCATCTCTTCCTTTCTCTCAGTTTCGTGACACGCCCCCTCTTTCTGGTGGCCGGAAGCGCCTCGTTAGCATTACGTCTGGCCAAGTGACGTCAGTGCAAGGAGACTCGAGAGAGAGACCACCATGAACCCCTCGGTTCCCGTTAGCCCCGTACAGTCGCCATATGCTTTCAAAGGGACTCGCGAATGCGGATGAATCTTCTCTCCCGGACCCCCACCCCGAACGCCTATTCCTTCGCGTTACACGAATGCGCAACCAGACAAGGGTAACAACCGACGAACTGGTTAGTGGCCTCGAGTGGTTGGCGGCGACCTTTTTTTTTTTTTTTGTTTCACCTTAAAATGGACCGCAGCGGACCCTACAAGCCATGCCAGCCAATCTGGCGCTGCGAACATATCACGTGGACGCTTTGCAGCGTTCGTTTTGAGTAGAACTCAACGCAAATGCGGCATTGGATTGGCTTTGGTGGCTTATAGCGTCCTCTGCAGTTCATTCTAAGGTGAAACAAAGTATAAACCGGGGCGGCTCGGTTCAAAGGAGTCCCCAAGAAACAAGAAAAAAAAAGTTGTTAGAACATTGCGAGCCACCTTGCGAGGTCCGGAATTGCCGTTTATTTCTTACGCCAAGTTCGCGTCGCCGCTTACACGGGCGCCTCTGCGGCGCGAACACAAACGCAACTGACCGTTTCCGGGGGAGTTCCCAACTCGCAAATTAGCGTAAGCACCAACGACCGCCCCCTCCCCCCCCCCCCTTTTTTTTTCCCCTTTTCCCTCTCCCAAAAGCAGGGCTTCAACTACGCGTGAATTGGGATAAAGAAAGGCACGATCAAATAATCGAGACGGCGACACCCAAATTGGCCCCGACGCTCCTCGGATGCCCACCGGCACAGTCTAAGTCTCTCGGGAGAGAAGCTCGTCGTTTCGGGCGGAAGGGGTTTTCTACACCCGTCTGGGCGTCATGGTATGGCGGCGAGAAAAACATCCGTCGAGTCGCTTCTTCTCGCGTGGCTCGACCCCAAGCTCCGCTCACAGACCATGGCAACAGTGTGGCGAAGACCACGCGCTTGCGAAGGCAGGGAGTTAGCCCCAGTGGGCAGTCTGCTGTTTTCCGGTGTATACATAAGAAATTTAGCCCGTGCAGAACTATATACTGCTAGCCTGGGGTCCTTAACGACCGCACGCCGGTATACGACACTCATTCAGACCGGAACGGCAAGGGGAAAAGCAAAACCACCTAGAACAATCAAAGCACGCGACCAGCCTCTTCTATACCTTCACGCAACACCATCATCGCACTCGAAGTGTGCCAACTCGGCAATTGGTCCCGACGTCGAGTGTCCCTCGACTCACTGACTGGACGCGAGGCCCAGCGGGACGCATAGCACTCGTGATCAATCTGTGTCTGCGCTCTCTTTGATGAAGCTGGGTAAAGTACATCCAAAAAAGTACTTCAAGTAAAGTACAAACTAAATGAGAGGTGATGTACTTCGAGTAAAGTAGTAAGTGCACTGGGCGCGCAGTGTCCTTGAAGTTAAGTACTATACTAAATCGAATGCGCTTTCAAAGTACAAGTACTTTTTAACCAAATCATTTATGATGCTCTTTCATTTTTTAACCTGTACGTGTTTCCCCAGGGCTAATAGGGGGTGCGTCACTTATTTTCGGAAATGGCGGCGAATATTGGATAAAGCCAAGTGGCCACAGAGTGGTTATTTCTAGAAATGCCGCCAAGTTCAGAAGTCCCTCCGACTTCTGAATTTGGCGCCGCTTACACTGGCTTGTTGCACCCAAGGGGGTTATGCGTACATAGGAGAGAGCATGACGTGAGCCCCGTAGCTTCCGCAAGCAATCCGCTCGTTAAGTTTGTCCTCTCCTTAACAAAAAAAAAAAGAAAAAAGAAAACAATGAGTGTGCAGGCGAGCCAGGGATAATTAATCATAATGTGACACCTAAGACTGTGGTAGGGAAAACAAATAAGGGACTTTGAAGTAAAAGAAAAAGACAACAGTGGAAAATGTCTGAAGACATTGAGACGTTCTCCTCTGTTGTCTTTTTCTTCGTCTTGAAAGTTTCCTCGTTTTTCCGCACCACAGTCTTAGGTGTTAAATTATGATGAATTGTCCTCTCCTAATTGTTTCGACTTCCCCGCTTGCGCTGAACGAGCGAGATGTAGCAAGGGGAGTTCTAAATGCTGATGGAAAGCCGTCCCCAGTACAAACGGAGCGATACGTCGTCTGCTCGCGTTTCTGGTGAGAGTAGAATATCCCTCCTAGTATTTCTTCGGAGCTGACTAAAAAAAATAATTGATTACAATTACAATTACTCTTGGTTGAAATGTATTCAGTCAGATAACTTGAATACTTGAAAAGGAAAGTGACCTGGCCCTTACTCTCCGATTACTTCGAATTTCTAGAACGACACATTTTTCTGTTGGTGTGAAAACGTGAATTTCGTACTGTTCAAAGTTGGATTAGAATCACCAAAATATAAACTTCTTATCTTCTTAATTCACAAATATTGATAAACGATCCTCTTGTCCCGGACTTGGTTCAAGGATTCCTCGGCAGAAAACTTACAGAAACAAAGAGTTCCATTAAAAGGGTATAGGGGAACATAGTGATGGTTCAAATTTTAGTACTCTCAAAAGTAACCAGCTACTCTTCCAATTACTTTCTAATAAATGTATTCAAGTGATTAAACATTTGCAAATAAAAAGGAATCGATTACAAATAATTTTATTACTTGTAATGAGTACTGTACAAGTCTGTTTATGTTCATGTAACACGCACTGCAGCGGGAGGACCATCAGCAAAACGGCGCGCTCCGTGTCGTGGCAGACTGCAGGCCTGTTCTCTCACACACACACACACACACACACACACACGCACGCGCACGCACACGCACACACACACGCGCGCACACGCACACGCACGCGCACGCGCACGCGCGCGCACGCACACGCACACACACACACACACACACACACACACACACACACACACACACGCACACACCATAACTTTGGCGCTATTAGTAAGAGCTGGAAATAGCGCTGACCTCGAAGAAGCAGCGTTGCAGCAATGCTTCGGCGCCGTTTCTATAGTGTTCATATAGCGCTGCAATGTACGTGTGAACCGGTCTTAAATCCCATTTCCGTAAGCATCCATTATACCCCAAGTTTGCATCAAATACGATGCATGCGAACAATAATTACCCGAACGTATACACAGGTTATGTTAAGTGTTCCGTGTTTTCTGTGCATACCCAGAGTAACTGTATAAACTCTGCTTGCGAAGCCAGAGTATCGCGTTCCTTTTCCTTTCGCCGCCAACTCCGTATTTGCGAAGAAGAGGTCACGTGAGCTGAATTGAATACAATTCATGCGGGAAAGCAACCTTGCAGGCGCCGAGTGTCGTGCGGAGAACGTTTCTCACTTCGTGCTTGCGAAATATACATTCTACACTAAAATCCAACAAACTGGAAGGTTCCTTGACCGTTTAACATTACGTGTAGCCACTGGGTACAGTGTAATCGCGTTGTTTCATAACGCGAGCGATGTTTTAACACATGTTTCCAAAGTCCGGGATGCAGACGACATAGACTCAGAGGATGATCGCGTTGCTCGCGTCTGCGGCGCTCGCGGAGTGATACGCGACCGGCACATCCGGGCACCTCAGACCAGAAAACAACGCGCAGCAAGGGCTTGCGAAGATACAACGTTTTCGTTGGCTACTACGTTCTACCAACTGCATAGAAAGAAGCATGATACAAATGACGGGACGACGGCGAACGCGCAGCATGTCGCCGCACTATATCTTCTCTGGTACGCACGCCGCAGCACGCCACCTCAAGGGCGATTCACACACTTGCGCGAGCCTGACCGAGTGAAATACAGTTACTTTATGTATAAATAGAGACCCCGAAAAGGAACCCTTGAGCTGGTTTCCTTGGAATCGAAAAAAAAACAAAAAAAAAACTGACAAGGCCCGATTAAAAACTCTATAGAATAAGAAGAAAAGAAAAGAGAACAAGTTCTATGGAAAGAAATGTTTCTCTATACACCAACACACTGTTTATAAACAAGCCGGCGTTTGCCCACACCTGAGTGGGCACTGCACTTGCGCAGAAACTGCATGCGCAGTGCCGACAGCAGCGCTACCGCACTGGCGTGGCGTCAGAGAGGTGAGTTGGTTTGTAGTTTTATTTTCGTTGACCTGGGATGCAGCCCGCACTAAAAGTCCCCGAAGTTATTATTTCGCTTCTTTCCAAAACCATGCCTCTGTTTTTTTTTTTTTTTTTTTTTTTTTAAGTATCCGAATTGCGCTAACCTTCCTCCGATGTTGGGTCATCCCACCGCCGTGTCCTGTTTTCTTCAACATAAACCCCAATAAACGCTGATTTTTTTTCGCCGACGCTAAAATTAGGCGCCGAAAAACACCGAACTTGCGAGAAAAAAGGAAACCACGAAAAAACACCCCCGAACGATAAAAAGAAACTAAATAAATAAATACACGGAACCCTATAGTTATGACCGCCGTCACGTATCCCCAGACCGGCAGGTAATACGTTTAAACCTGTGAGTAGCTTTCATTCCACTGTCAGACCGAACCAAGTACGGCAGAGCGGCCCGGCCGCCAGCGCTCGCAAAGAGCTCCTTGCCTCTTGGGCAACATGCAAGGTAATTGGTTAATGAGGATAGCTCTGACCGGTTAATAGTTGGGGCCCACCGCTGCTCTTCCGGGACGTAGTGTGGACACACTATTTGTATCTCCTCCAGAAATAATTGGTGCGTTTAACTTTTTTTTTTTGTTTTCAACTTGCTGCACGCATTTGTTTGCCTGATGAATGAGCTTCGTGCTTCGTATTTCAGTTTTGGGCGTGTGTTCGCGTTCGTTTGGAGCTGCATCAATGGGAGAACAATTTTTTGCTGAGGGCTTGCTCGAAATCACGTAGCGTGTGAATGTTGGCACCTGTCTTCATTTGCCCGGACCGACTTTGCATTTATCAGTCCCGGCCATTCTTCTTTTTTTTTTTTTTTTCGGAGTGAGTGCGCGTAACTGGCCAACGCAATGTATGTTTTCCCCCGTGCGTTTGGTGCACGCGCGTAAGGTATTTGCGATTCCAGCGAAACCGGACGGCACCTAGCGGATAAACACTGAACTGGCCGGAACGGGTACGTATCACGATTTCTGCTCGTCTCTTCTGACTTCCACTGATGCATGCTTTCGGCAGCTGACGCGATGGCCGCCGAAGTAAAGCGAGGGAAATTGCGTCGGTTGTGCCCAAAGCAACGAAAACGGCAGCAATGAGGACCCACTACGGAATCGAGCGCGCCTTGCATTGCTTCTCATGTTGCGTAGGGCGAACCGTTTTCGCGGTGACACTGACGTTCGTATTGCCGCGTTCCCCGGGCCTTGAAATCGACCTGTTCCGGCGGCTCCTCGGTCTGATACGAGGAAGGGACATAAAAAAACTACCCCAGACCTTCACCAGAAAAGTCGCCGATAAAAAAGGATAGACGAACGTGAAGCTAAAAATAAAGGTTTCATTGGCAAACTTGTGCCAGAAACAAAAGAAAGAACGAGCATCGAGAAGGCAGCGGCGAGCGCCGAGGTGTCGGCGTGACAACTGGCTGGCGCGAGAGTCTCTGACTCGGCAGGGCCACGCTGGGCTCCGTATCTACAGCACTCGGCATGTCGAACATTCGGCCTAGAATGTTCGAGCGTCGAACTAGTGCGAAATTGACTCGGCAAGAGCATGCTGTGGGAGCCACTGGTTTCCCTCCCCCGAGAAGGCGTTAAGCCGCTGACGTTCCGGCCGGAGCCGTCTTGCTTCGAGCCTGTTCGCTCCGTATCGTGTCGGGGCGAGGACGCCACAAAGTATTTGACGCCACCATGTTGGCCTACCCTCTCGCACTCCTCCGCGCGTCTCTCGTTTTCGAGGGGACAGTCGGGCCAACACCTCCTAGAAGAGAAGGCCAGAGCGCTCCGAGTCGTTACGTCACAATGTCGGAGAAGGAAGTCCATCGCGCAACTACGTGAGAAAAATCTCTGGGCATCGACGTGAAAAAAACGTTTCTTGTCGAGTGGCGCGGGGTGTTCGTGAGCGTTTATCCGATAATAATATATGTTTTGAAAGCGCAGTATTGTACAATTTATTATATATATAATATACACATAATATACAACGCGCTACCAAGGTTGAAAGTACCAATTTTTTATATTTATGATTATCCCCGTAACCGCGGGACTACGTGCGATCCCGCAGATCCCCACACTTTTCGAATGAACCGGTCTGCTGGGACGTTTTCTTCCCTCGTACGGGCTCCGATTCTGGTAAATTTACGTTGTGTGTGAGCTGCTGACTGTCTAAAAAGGAACGCTGAGACTTTCAGAAGAGAAGGGAACCGAAAAAAATCCAGTAATCGTCGCAGGGAGCGCACGCGAGCAAGAGATGGGTCGACGACGTTTAGCCTCCCCCACTGCGGCCGCTGCTCTCGTGTGCGTGTGTGTGTGGCTCTTTTGATGCTCCTACCCGTGTTTTTTTTTTTTTTTTTGTCGTCGCCGCAGTCTCGGGTAGTTTTTTTGTGTTCGCTTGATACTACGGCATTAACGTGGATTCGCGGAACAAGTCCTGCTACGGTTTGAGTGACGTGTGGCAACTAGCCAACGATGACACTGGTCGATTATCGATACACCTCTCGACAGAGAGAGACTTAAAGTTTGTGTTCAAATGTTTTCGTCACGGATATTGTGGAACGTATGGATACGATCAACAGGTGAGAAACAACTTATTTACGGGCTTTCTTGGTCATGTGGGACGCTAGTAACGTGCTGCAGTCGGGTATTTTTTTGTTTTTCGTGAAAGAATGGCATCTTGTAAGATCGTTATCCGTGTGCGGTTGCGTCGACATTTGTAAATCTGTGTGGTAATATTCTAGTTTTCACTGCAGGGGCGGATTTATGGCTAAGGTGTGGGGGGGGGGGGGGGGGGGGCGGTGGTGATTTTTTTTTTTAATTGTGCGGGCTAGCGATTTTTGCGGCATCTACAAAAAGCAACTATTAATCGTGTTTTAACGTTTGTTACAGCCTAAATATTCCCACCAAATTTGTATTAGTTTCTTGTTCTTTTATATTAACCCGCACTTGTTGCTTCAGTGGTTCAAAGATTTGCACTATAAGTGAAAAAAAAAAAATAGAGATAGAGAGAGACATACGTGTGCATGGTTCTATATTCTATGTCTAAACAGTGACTATCCCCATTTAAGCAACACAGGCAATTGAGGCACGCGGCGTGAAAGAGTTTGTGCAGGGACTCGGTCACACAAAATACATCAATTTAGACAAAAAAAAACAAAAAAAAAAACACCACAAAGACCGGAGAAGAAAGGATTTGTTATCAAGACAAATGTAAGACGGCCGAATAATATGGAGAATTTCTAATTCCTGGAAGAACGTGATCAAAATACCTTCTTATTTTTATTGTTATTTTATTGACTCACTTTCGAAAATGCACAGTTCTTGAGAAAAGTGAGCATTTAGTTGGAGTAATTAAACTCTAATAAAAAAAACAGTGGGTGCGATTTCTCAGCGACTTTACTCTCAATGACTTGGTATTTTACGGGAAACAGCCAAACAAAAATAACTGTTCGATTCTTTATGGTCTTGTGGATCCGTGAAACCAATACGCCTCGCAAGTGGGCTCATTTTCGTCTTCTGCGCATGAGAAAGGAGGTAGCAGTGACGTCAGAACGCCGAGCCCTGATTGGCTGATCGCGACCCCCCTATCTGAGCGTCGTCTGCTCCTTTGCAACGTCGTCTGCTCGCAACGTCGTCTGCGTCTGTCTTACCTTTCCTGCGACTTTCGGAAGTACAGGTCTTTACGAGCGAGCTCGACATCGCCTTTCAGAGAGGGGAGACGAAATAACTCGAGCGGTACGTTGTTTTTGTCGAACAACTAGCAGACGCGCATCAAGGAGGGAAGTCAAGAGACTCGCTGGCGAGGTGTCCCGAGGCGCCGAGGTTTGTCTGCTAAGAACCGAGAGTGTCCGCAAGTTCCCTTCCAAATACATTTTCCCTCCTTTCGTGTGCGGCGAGACTCCTCACTCTTTAACGGCGTCGGCGGGTTGGCGCAGTTAACGTCGTCGGCTTTACGTCTGCTAGTCAAAGCGATGGCTGCTTTACCTTTCCTGCGTCTGTCGGAGATTCGCCGCTTTTTCACCGGCGAGAGTCACCGCTCGGAAAACAAGGAGATGACAAGAGGAAGAGATTGACCTCTTAATCTAAAATTGAGGTCAGCGATCAAAGTATAATACGGGAAGGGTTCACAGGGGTCGCGCGGGCATATTCCATTCAGCACGCCAGCCGGTCGTGGGCAGACGGTCCTGGCCAAGGACCGTCGGAGCACCGCTGCGCCGCTGCTAGGCCTATCTGCCGAGCTCGCTTGGACGGGGTCAGTGGAATCGTGGCCGTTGGAGCATTTCCCGTGTGTTTGTGGATCCAGCGTTCTTGTTCGTCGTGGTTTATTTCAAGTACTTTTTACTTTTTTTCTTGCTGCTTGTAGTCGTGACGCGTGAGAAGAGCACGCACAAAAATAAACGTCCGTTGGTCGTCGCGACCAAGTAACTGAGCGACGCTGTCGGCCATGCTGAGTTGATCGTCGTAGTATGCCGTCGTAACCTGCGCAAAACTTACGATAATTTCGTTTCGTGAATACGAATTTGTTCTCACGTTTTGTCTTACGCACTCTTTCGGCGTAACATGGTTTTGTGAATCTGGCGTCTGCACTTCCGAAAGTCGCAGGAAAGATAAGACAGACGCGGACGACGTTGCAATGGAGCAGACGACGCTCAGATAGGGGGGCCGCGATCAGCCAATCAGGGCACGGCGTTCTGACGTCACCGGTACCCCCTGCGCGAGAAGCAGACGAACTTGCCCTCCGCATAGAAAACAAAAATGCGAGCTCAAATGGTCTTCAGCGCAGTGCCTCGGCGAATTGCGTGGAGCAACATTAAAATTATTTATTAAACAGATTCATGTTTATCTGATGACATGAAGAAAAAAAAAACCCCTACAAGTGGGGAGGACAGAATACAGACATAATTATTTACACAAGTTATCAACTTAAAGGTTCTTCAGAGCACAAACATCGCCTTCCTTCGTCGTGCTCCCTGCGCGTAGTGGTCTACCACCTTCTCTTGGTCGACGTTCACATCTCCGTGGACGTGGAGGAGGGCAAGACCGTTGAGTCGCTTTTCGCCACACCGCGATCGAATCCAAGTTTTAATTCGACGAAGGGTGGAAAAGGACCGCTCAGCCGTCGCAACACTAATTGGCAGTGTGGCGAGAACGCGCAGCAGAGTCCTGATGTTGGGGTAGAGCTCTGGCTCCGACTCTTGAAGTGTCTCCACAGCTGTCGATGGAAGAGGCCCCTTCTCTTGTTCGCGTCTCCATTTCGCCGCCCACAGTGAAAATTCGGCTCTGATGATGGTCTGCAAAGCTACATCTCCCATTCCGAGGAGCACGCCGTATTTTGCTGCCAGGATACTGAGCTTTCCTGGAGCTCCCTTCTCATTCACATGGCGAGGCAAAAGTGTGTTGAGGCTGTACACTTCCAGCACCTCTTCCGGAAAACGCTGCTTAAGATCTTCTACGGCAGATTCCACAAGAGGAATGTATACATGTGCGCGGAAGTATGACTCGGCTGTCTGTGGAGGCAATTTTGCGCAGTTCATTTGTCGTTGGACTAGACGAGGCACATCTAGTTGGGCTCCCATATTCTCGGCAATTTCTTCTGCATGCGCGAAAATTTCTTTGAAAGTCTTCTCGACGTTTAATGGGTTCCGCTTTTCGCTCAGGACGACGATTGTGTCTTTCACGATGTCCGAGGCACTGTTCATTTCCAGATCCGGCTTTTGGAG